>JAOTQP010001179.1:8501219-8511694 GCA_026413545.1 Cichladusa arquata
CCTTCAGCCCCTCCGGGACACCTCCCGACCCACCCCCCATCGCACCCTGGAAAGAGCAATGCTGCCTTTGCGACGCCCAGGGGCGGCAGGGAAGGGGTTAAGGAGCCTGCGGGGAGGAGGAAGAGGATGGGGCTGTAGCAGGGATCAGGCCCTTGTCTCTGGCTTTGCGATTAGCCATTCTGTTTTGATGTGGAGGGTCTGCTTGAATAATTTAACCGGGAGGGTCATTAACCAGGCTCTGGCCTTCGTCTGTCGGCTGAAGGCTGAAATTGCCATTAGGAGGAACACTCGGAGCGGAGCGGCACAGCCTCCCTCCCGCCGGCCCCTCTCCCTCTCCTCCTTGCTCCCTGACTCTGCTGCACTCAGGTCCTTTATCACCTGCTGCCCCAGGGGAGCCGGCGATGCGCAAACCCTGTGCCTCAGTTTCCCCTCTGTAGACCAGTATAGGCTCTGCAGGCTCTGTAGCCTCCGATCCCCTGAGAAAGCTGTGCCCCGAATGTGCCAGTGACACCCGGGCTGTGGGGCTGCCGGGTCTGCTTGCTTTGTTTCAAACCACTTGCTTGGAGAGAAGAGCATGCCCTGGGATATTCCCAGTGGATGGATGGGGATGAGGGCCAACAAAGGGAGGGAAGGAGAGAACGTCACAGAATCAGACAGCCTTTCCAAGGGGAGTCCTGGTGCACATCCAGCCCAGGGAGTGTATTTTATGGCAAGGCACTATGGCAGGGTGCAGCTCTTAACAATCAATGCAAGTGCCTGGGTACCAAGAAGAGCTGACTTCCGTGTCAGATCAGGTGAGAATTTTACCAGCAAGGGCGAAATTTATCAGGCAAAAGGTATCACATCTCATTATTCTCATGCACTGTCCCTCAGCATTCTGCAGAGTTTTTCTGCAGCTCTTGCTGTGCTCCTGCGAAAAGCAGAGTGTCCAGGAAGCCAAGTAGAGTGTGAATACTTCCCTGGGTTTAAAATCCTCCTCTGCCTCTAACCTCTAGGATCAGCTGATGAGGCCAGAGGAAGGCTCTCCCACTGAGTGCTCTCACCCTGTCTCCAGCTGCCTCTGTGTCTCTTTGGAGGCAGTGCAGCAGAGTCAGGGATCTCTTCCCCATGCCAAAAGTGTTTAACACTGTTAGTCCTCCCACAGAGCTGGCTTTTCTCTGCTGGTTCCACATTGTTCCTCCTCATCTTGCCTGTGGTCCTTCTTCCTCCCTTTGGTGACCTCTGATCAGTTGGAGGATCATCCCTCAACAAGTTTATCACTCCCCAGGGATGTGGCAGAGAAAGCTGTGAGCAGTGTAGATTAATGGGGTCAAGGGAGCAGCACCTCCTCCTCATCAGCAACATCTCTGTCACAGTCTTGAAGATAATTTCCCCCAGTACCTGCAAACCATCTCTGTCACTCCATCCCTCATTAAAAGCCCAAGGAGAAGGTGAGCTTTGCACAGCCCAGCCTAAAGCAAGGTGTCATAGAGGACCTCAGCAGAAGACATGAGACAAAGACCCCCAGATGCTTCCAGGCCAGGCCAGGCCCCCCTTGCAAACTCTCCCCTCCCAGTCTGGCAGCAGCTGGGAGTGGAGGGTTATCCCTTTGCTCAGAACTTGGTGATGACCACACCTCAGCAGGTAATTGCCCTTTCTCTTTTCCTGGCAGCCCCCCCAAAGGAGCCAGTGCTGATGTGCCGGTCCAACAACTACCCGAAGGGTTTCTACTGCAGCTGGCACCTGCCCACTCCTACCTACATCCCCAACACCTTCAACATCTCTGTCATGTAAGTGTCTGGGAACAAAGGGTGCAACGGGGTCAGTTTCAGTCCCCTCAGGCTGGAGCAGGTCTCAGGTAGTGCCATGAACTCTTGGGGCAGAGGGTCTGACCTGTGCTGAGCATATGGTATCAGTGTCCCAAAAATGGGCAGGGGGAAGGATTTTCTGGGGACGTACAAACTGGATGTTTGGGACTAGGACTTCATGCCAAGGAAGTTTCAATTTCCCTAGAAGGGACCAGGAAAGTCTCATCTCCCAGGTCCCCTTTCCATGCTTCCCAAGACCATCCTTTCTGCACCAGTTATCTCTAGTGAATGTTGTGCCCACAGGTTTTTGGCACATTTGGCACATCCATGCCCTTTTCTGGTGTAAGCTGGTTGTTGATGGGTGGCAACAGTGTCTCTCACCTAGAACTGGCCATGGCAGGGCATCATTCCCCACCCTGAGCCCAAGTTCTGGCACAGCCCTTATACAGGCTGATGCCACATATTATCTTCTGAGGTTCATGTCACCATCAGAAAGGAGACCTTGTTCCTCTTGTGGGAGGACCAGACCCAAACTCAACCCCCAGCAGGGTCCCATTCTTTCCTTGGGGCCAGCATGAGGACATTCACTGAAGCCTCTGTGTAGGCATGGGAGAAAACCTCATACACAGGAGCCCACACAATTCCCTTGCAGGAGGAAAGCAGCCCTTTGGCTGCAACAAGGGCTGGGGCAGAGGGACTGTTGTCTTAGTGGGGATGCAGAGTTGCAAAATCTGCCTCCTTCCTCCAGCAGCTTGATGCATCCACAGGTAACAGCTCTTCTCACTTCTGCTTTCCAGACACGGCACGAAAGACATGGTCTGTGAGAAGGACGCCGTTCCCAAAAACAGGTGTCACATCAGATACCTCCAGCTCTTCTCCACAGTGAAGTACAAGGTGACTCTGACGGTCACGAATGCTCTGGGCAAAAACTTCACCACTCTCACCTTTGACGAGTTTGCCATAGGTAACTTCCACAGCAGCAACTCCAGGGTGGTGTTGGGGTTGGCTCTGCAGTGTTATCCACTGGAAAATGGGGCAGGGAAGGGACTGGCTGTCCGAGTGGAGATGGGGTCTGAGCCACTCTGGCATCCTCCCTGTACCCCTCCCATTCTCAGGGTCCTGCTGGCACAGGCAGCCTCCATGCTGGTCACATCAGTGGCCTGATGTCATGCGTGGTCCCACCCCAGTGGTCCAGATCACCCATGGTTGCCAAGTTCTTCCCTGTTTGGGATGCTGGGGAAAAAGCTGCCGTGTGTTAGGGCAGAGAGCTGTGAAAATTGTGAGGTCCAAATGATGTTGCCATTCTTATCCCTCAGAGTATCCCTAAAGGAGAGGTTTGGTGTTTGTCCTGGAAGCAGAGTTATGGGAATTAGGATTGGAAGAGAAATTAAAATGTCCCTTTCTCTTCTCTCCATCCTTAGTCAGAATAAAATTCTCCAATAATCAAGTTCCCTCACACCTAATATTCTCCAGAAACCCCCATTTTTTCTTTTGCACCTGTCCACTGCCCCATCAGGACAGCAGATGCTGTGCAGTGTGGGACAGGGAGCAGCAGGCCCTGTGGACTGGGGTGTCCATGTGTCAGGCTGTGCCACACAAATGTTTCCCAACCATGTCCATGGCAGAGAAACTCCCCTGACTGTGAAGGGTGGGCATGAACTGAGCCAAACACAGCAAAGCAGGGAGCTTTTGCCACTATCCAAAGCCGGATCACAGCTGGCACGATGACATCCTCAAAGAACAGGAAAAATAGGAGAGAATGGAGTTCAGGAATATGCTGAAAAACAATTTTCTGGTTGCATGTGGCAATTACTGAACCTGAAAAACAAATAAGTGAATCATTAAAGTGCAGCCAGTGGTTGGTCTTTGCCCTTGATGAGCTACGCATCACAGCATGGAGAAGTTGGAAGTGCTGGAGTGCAAGAGGAGCTCCACTGCTATACCAGATTTTCCCTTTGTACCCCAAATCCTGGAAAATATCAAACAAGACACTAGCTCTGAACAGAGCAGGGAAATAACTTTGGAGTGGGGACTGTCATGCTATGTGTCTGCAGCCATGGTCTATACCTGCAGCTTGTGTTCATCAGTGCATCAGGAATGCTGCTAACAAGGCAGGGAGCTTAGCAGGGAAGTGGTGGAATTTCAATCACTTGGGTGCCTTCAAATGGAAATTTTTGCGTTTGGGTGTCTTCATACACTCCTTAAAAATGAAGGTAACCTCCAGCCTGCATGGCCCAGGATAGCAATTAAACAACATTTTCCAAGTTCCTTGCATTCTCTCCTGCAGGAGTTCAGGGCACCCTGTTGTAACATCTGCATCCCACCCATGCCCTGCCTAGCTTCCCAAACATCTGGTCCTCCATCCAGCACACAAGGGCAGTTCTCCTGGGGAAGCACACCCAGCTGCAAGCCTCGGGCATCCCAACACCAGCACAAAGCTGGATCCAACCCAACAGTTTGAACTCGGCCCAGGTCGGAGGAGGGGTGAGCAGAGGCCAGCACTGCCCCAGGCCAGCATGGGTGTACTATTGCTGCCTCTTGCACGAGTGCCTGGAAGGGTGCAGGGTGCCTGGACACGTCTCAGCAGTGCACAGAGAGGTCAGACCACCAGCATCACCTGGCTCCAGGATGGCACTTGGGGAAGGGGTGATGGGCTGATGCCAACAGGAGAGGCCATGTCCTGCACCAGCCTCTCCCATAACCACTTCAGTATCCAGTGGCCTTAAAATCTCCGTATCCTGTATAACTGTGGAATTCTCCTCCTCAGGATTCAGTATGGGTGCCGTGCATCAGCAGCACAGACAGGGTGGTGACAGAGTGCTGAAGCAGGCACTGTTTTTGGCTTAGCAGATCCTTACAGCATCTGCTGCTGCTGAGCAACAGCCACCTACCCCGGGTGGAACTTCTCCTCATGCCATGCTGGTGTTAACACAAGTGCACTGCACTGCTGTGTTTTGCTAGGCAGTTTTGCCCCAGGTTGCCTGTGGCCCTCACTGAAGTTCAGTGTCTCTTACAGCTCTCTTCTCTGCAGCTGCAATCCAGGACTGTGTCCCAGCGTGGGCAGTGCTGGACGTGTGGATCTAGCATCCAGCAGGTTCTCTGGGGGTCTCAGCTTGCCTGATGAGCTCTCATCTGGGAGATTTTTCTGGGTTTCCCTTTGCTAGATGAAGGGTGAAAAACCTATGACTCAGGGCAAAGCTGCTGCTTCGGCTTGTTGAGAAAATGCTGAGTGGGAACATTGCAACATCTGCACACATCCTGCTAAAATGAAGAGACAGTGTCAGCCAGGACCTGTGTGATGCTTCTCCTGAAATCCCTGGGCTGTGGTTGTCGGAGCCTGCCTTGTGTTTTCCCCTTAGCCTAGAGAAAAACATCATACCTTCTGCATGGAGGTTAAAGTGCAGCCACGTAGCCCTGATCTCATGCCCTGCTGGGCACAGAGCAACCCAGAGCCAAGCAGAGAGCAGTACAGGGCAGGCAGCTCTCCCTCCCAGCACATCTGAGCTGGGAGAAGACCCTCTGCTGGGTCAGACCACCCACCCAGCCTGGGCAAGCACAAAAAGCCCCCTGGGAAGGAGTCACCTCCTTTGGTTTTGCTTCCTCGCTCCTTTCGCCATCCCTGGAGATTGCAGCAGGAAATCCCCTCCCCAGCTGCTCTGAAGATGGTCTCTAATTGAGTGGAAAATGACTGGTACTTTCTTTGCTGTCCTGAGCCCGTGCCTCGCTGGCGGTCGTGCCGTGCTGGTTATTAGCAGCCAGCTGCGAAGGGTCACTCTGCATTGTCATTTTCAATGATGACTGGAAAAGCTTTTCTGGCCCTCTGGCCCCATCTCCTATTGGTAGGAGATCCTGACTGCCTTCCTCCTCATCTTGCTCCTGCAAATTGTTTTGATAATTACATCTTCTGCAAAAGCATTGATATTAATAAAGGTGAGTGCGAGGAGGTCCTGCAGAGCCCTACAGACATCAGGGCTCCAGCCCCAGGGAAGAGGAGGTGGAAAGGTGCTGTTGGGAAAAAGGACCTGGAGGCAGAGGAAGATGCCAGGGAGGAGTGAGGTGGTGGTTTCGTGACGGCTGGAACAGCATGGGGACATTTTTGGCCCTCTAGGATACAACCACACTTTCCTGACTTGTGTTTCAGCCCAAGAGCTGTTTTTTGCATCCCCCAGGAAAGCCAGGACAGCAGCACCACACAGCAACACCAGCATTCTCAGACCCTTCTCCTGATATGATCCTGGGGAAAAATATGAGAAGATGCACAGCATTAAAAGGAGGAAGGCCTTGCAGGTGTGAATACCTTCCTCAAATGTGCTGCCCATCCCTTGTGTGACCTTGGGAAAGTCATCTGATCCTTCCAGCTCCAGCTCTGGGGTGATGAAGATGCAGAGCATCTCAGAGAGGCTGCATGATGCCCATGTCTGTATGAAATTTGGAGTCTTTGAACACAGGTATACAGTTGCCTAAGCAGAAGGTCAGTTCAATTCATACTACTTAGGGAGGCAGAATTAAATTACCTAGACTGACATTTGGCTAAGACATGGAGTTTAATATCCCTCTGCTCATGGAAAATGCCAGGGGATATTTAATGGCCGCAAGGGATCCATTTTAGTGCTTGTTGGAGAGGCGGGATGGGCGACGGGCTGCTCCATGCCACAGGGTCTCAGCTGCCTTTCTGAACCACCAGATTCATTTTGAGACGTGTCTGACAGCAGCCAGGGGCGATGGATAGCTAAAGACTCGCAGTTAAGCGTGAGCGTGCAGCGCCTTAAGGAGAAGCTGCTCCCTGATGCTCTTCTTGCACTTCAAGCCCTTGCTTAGACACAGCAGCCAAAAACCAAGCAGGAAGAGCTGTGAGTAGCCTCCTGGCCAAGTCCCCTTCCCAGGAATGTCTGATGATGCTCCCTCAGCTCTGCAGGATAATATTACATCTGGTTTTATAGCCGCTTAACCAGTACTCAGCCTAATGCCCATCATCCATTATTATTATTACTATTACTGCTTTTATTACGTTACTGCCTGCAGGCCCTCAATGAGGACAGGGCTCTATTATGCTTGCTGATGTACAGCCAGACAGCCCCTGCCTCACCATGTGCAGGCTGAATGGAGGCAGACAAAGGCTGGGGAAGGAGGAGCACTCATCCCTGTCTGTAGGGTATAAAGGACTCCTTCAAGGTCACATAGAAATCGGGAAGCTGGACACAACTTGTCTCCCCTCACTTCTCAGCTGGCCCCTGTGGGACCAGTCCAGGTGTTTCCCGTGATGAGTACAGCAGGATGAGCTCTTTCCTAAGAGATATAGGTTTGTCCTATCTGGACTGGCTGCCAGAGGTATGGTCCCCTCTCCTGGCTGTTGTGTCCCTGCTGCCTTGGAAGGACATGGCAGGAACAATTTTGTCTTTGTGATTTTGGAGGAGTTGCCCCTGCTGTGCCCTCTAGCCTGGGCAGGAATGCTATGGTTGGAGGGACACATGAGGAGGTACCAGGGACTCTTGATTTTCCTGTTAACATGCAGTGGTGTTTGAAGGCTCATAGCAGCCAGGAACACACATTTGAAACCAGGAGCCTTCCTCTGTGCACCAGCAACCGTGTCCAACTCACAGGAGAGGGGCTAGGGGTCACATCCCTGCAAAATGGGCAGGTGACTCCCACAGCAGCATCAGGGCACTCTTTTTTTCTGACTTCCTTTAACATTCAGAGTTGTATTTCTCATTGCTGCCCAAGTACATTTGCCATGCCCAACTGAATTTAATCATACCTTCAGGCTGGCATAGGAAAAACCAAGGGCAGCCCCCCTGCATTACTCCAGGGAGTATCCGTTGCATCCATCCCTAGCCCAGCACTTTCCTTCCCACTTCCTCGCTGCAGAGCTGCAGTTCAGTCATCTGCATTCGTTCAGCCAAACAGACTTTTGTTTTGCAAACCCATCCTGCCGAGCCAACGCTGGATTTATACTTTTCCGTATGCGTTTGGACTCCAAGTCCCTGTCGATGGAAGCTGATGTCCAGCCCCAGCCCTGGGATCCAAAGTGAGTGGAGGAATTGCAGAGCCATCTGGAGTAGCTCAGCACAGCACAGTCCCAGGAAAGCGTTCCTGCCGCTGAGGATAAAGCTGCAAACGGAAAGTTGTGCCCCATCCTGCCACAGAGAGGAGTCTGTGGGAGTTGGGAGGTGGCACCAGGCAGCTGTGGCCAGGCTCACCAGCTGACCAGCCACTGCCAGAGCCTCTGGGAGCATCCTCTGAGTGTGAAGTGACTTTGGGAAGGAGAAAGCTGCCCAGCCCTCCTCGCACCCACTGTGACAGAGGGAAGGAAGTGAAAGCCAGGGTGGTGGTGAGGATGATGGCGATAAATGACTGCAGCAGGGTGTGTGCCAGGGTGCTGAGCAAGAGGAGGCTGGGGACAGAGAGGTAGTGGTGGACAATGTCTCAGGGGAAACAGGTTCCACTAAGGTAGTTGAGCTGTGGCTTCATTTCAGCACCCCCTGTGCCTCACCTGCAGTCAAGAAAGTGTGTTCTCAAAGCATCACAGGCTGGTTTCTCCTGTGAGAAGCAAGCAGTGGCAGTGCAGGGAGAGTTGCTGCAATGCCACCATCATTCTGGAGCAGGAGTGGCAGCAAGCAACTCACATGTGACTCCACTTGCAGCAGCCTGGCCACACATCAGCACCTGATCCCGAGTGAGGGAAAGATGCTCTTCACACACTGGGCAGGGCTGCAGGCTGGCTCAGGTGGTGAGGGAGCAGCTCACTCACCACCACCTCCTTCCTCTCTCAGGGTAAGCAAAGCCCCTGTGAGGGCATCACTTCCCACCTACAGCAGGTGAAGCCTGGAGTCAGCATGGAGGAGGTTTCTGACTGCAGGGCAGGAGCTCTGCCAGGCAGAAGGGGCTCCCCACAGCCCCACCATCCTCCTCCACCCCTAGGAGGGGAGTTTGACAGGCTTCTGTTCAAGGGGGTCAGAGCCTGGGGACCATTGTTCAATCCAGAAATTTTCATATCAGGAGGGATCTGCTTGCCTATGTGTGGACTTGGAAGGGGGTTATGTGCCTTCCCAGGACATGCAGACTAATGTGCACTGCTATTCTTGGAGTGCACAGAGAGCTCTCATCCACCTCTGGCACAGCTGTGTGCCTAGCTCCGTGTGTCCAGCTCCTTCCTGACCACGATTAAAGGATAAGCATGGGTATGCAAAATATTTTTTTAGCTTTGCTATTGCAATTGAGAGTTTGAGCTGTCAGGATTTGATCAAACCCTTGGCAGGGAGCAAGGACTGCTCTGCAACAGGCAGCAACATTCATCACAGCCTGTCTGTGATGAGCTTCCGGCACTCTGGAAATAGCTGCAACATCAAAGCACGTTGCATAGCTCACAGCCAATTAATATTCACCTGAAATACATGCCAGGTAGCAAGAAAATATCCCCATATCCCAAAAGCATAGCAGGGCAGTGAGAGAGATAGATCTGGGGTGGAAGGTGACCAGGGCAGTCCTTCCCCCTTAGTAAATACGATGTGGCAATGCTTTGAGTTCTCAAAACCCCAGCCCTAAACCCAAGGGCCAAACTCTGCCACATTATTGTGAGGTAAGTGTGGGCTTGAATGTGTGTCAGACTCACAGAAATCAGCAGTTGCGAGGGAAGTGCACGATTTTGGCTTGGTGGGCTCCCCATCCTGATCCAATTAACCCTGTGTAGGAGGGACGATCTCTGCCCAGTTGCTTCCACGTGTCTCCAGTGCTGTCACCTCCTTAATGGTGGTATTAAGGCCAGGACAGCCTTACCACTGATCTGGACAATAAAAGGTGATTTTCATCTAATTAATTTGGGGAAAGGATGCATGTTGGCTGCTCCTCTTGGAAAGCACATGGTGCAAAGCCCAGCCAGCTTTGCCAAGGTGTACAAAGGAAGTAAGCCACAATCAAAGCTTTGCCAATCACCCTCTTTTCTTCTCTTCCAGTAAAGCCAGACCCTCCGGAGAGCGTGGTGGCCAAACCTGTGCCCAATAACCCTCGAAGACTGGAGGTGTCGTGGCAAAACCCCTCCTCGTGGCCTGACCCTGAGTCTTTCCCACTCAAGTTCTTCCTGCGGTATCGGCCTCTCATCCTGGACACGTGGCAGCATGTGAGTGATGCTGCACCGCCTGGGGTGCAAGGGACAGCAGCGAGCTGGTCACTGGGAACAAGCTACATTATAAAATAGCGTTCAGGGACAAAAAAGATGTATATTTGCTGCCCAGGCAACCTGGACCCTGATCCTCTCCTCTTTCTCATGGCTTTTCTCTTCCTCTCCATCTTTTTTGTAGCTCACACTCTGCCTACAAATGGCTCTGCAGCCTCTCCACATTTTCATCCATGGCCCCTATCTACTTTCCATACATATGTTCTATATAAAACTTGCCAACGAGATGTAAAAGGCATTTAAAGTATAAATGTCACCACATTTAAATGCGCCTCTGCCACATTTAGATTTTGAACTGGAGATAAAATACCGCTCACCATAACTCAGAGCACAGTCACCGAGCAATTGCTGCGATGTTATCGTATTTCTTACTTTTATTTCTTGTTTCTTTAAAAAAAACCAGTCAGTGAAATCCTTGGCAGTCTGGAGGACAGATTTCATTTGTTACTGCAGGAAGATAACAAACAGGCTTCGTTTTTTTTCTTTTTTTTTTTTTTTTTTTTTTTTTGTTTTTTTTT
>JAOTQP010001179.1:8587711-8602551 GCA_026413545.1 Cichladusa arquata
AACCTATAAAAGTGTTAGAACTGGATCTGGAGCCAGGGATCAGGTCATGCTTTCATTTCTCCAGGAAGGCAGTTACTTCAAAGATGAAACACCAAAAGGATCTGCCACCTTTGCTGGAACATCAGCTGCAAAGGCAAGTGAAGGTTCCGTTTGCATGGGCTCCAGCACAGCCCGTGGCGACTGGTACTGTGATTCCCTTGGTATAATAATTCTGATACCCTTCCTCACACACCCTTCCTGAGCACAGCTCAGATCCAGAATGTAAGAAAAGCCCAAAAAAAGACAAGGAGACTGGTTGTCAGGGTGATGGGCAGCAGCTGAAACCTCAGAGGTGCAAGAATGGGGTGCTGCCCAGCCAGCTGTGGGGTCTTGCTCCTGTCACACCAAGGGAAGTCCAGCCTCTTGGTATCTCTGGGATCTGAGCTGTTGACCCATCCTGTCCTCCTCATCTTTGCCAAGAACAGCAAGGAGACAACACAACTCCTCACTACTCCTCCTGACTCAGGCCAGGAATGACAAAGTACCTCTGCAAGCCACACAATCCATCAGCAGCAAAGGACAAATTGCCACTGTCAGCTCAAAAAGAGAGAGGATAAGACCAAGGTGTGGAGCTTGCAAATGTCTCTGCAAGGAAATGAACCTTCATTGTAGCACTGTGAGTATTTACTGAAATGTACACAGGGCTGTGTAATCTGTAAACCTGAGCAGACTGTAAAAAGGGGGATAAGGTGCCAAGTCCTCCCTTTATCATTTAGATTTACCTTCACTTCTTTTTTCTTTGAAGACAGTTACCAGGCTAAGTTTTTGTATCTTGTACCCAATAAAGATATTGAAAGCCCTTTAATCTACTGCTGTGTAATCAGCAGCTTATTTCACTGCAGAGGTAAATGACACTGGTGTAGACATTAGCTGTGCATGGCTCAGAGCTCTCTAGAAAACATCCTTGATTAGCTGGGAAGTATTCACTGGCATGCACCTGGGGCAGGCTAAGCAGGCTAGCCTTCCCCCATCCCTGGCTGAAAACCAGGTGGTTTTCAGTGTCCTCACACAGGTGCAGGGGGCCATGCACAGCTTGGGACACCATCCAAGTACACTAGGAGGGTGCCAGGAGGGATAAACCCAGTGAATGGCACCGTGGGATGTGTCTAGGGCTCTGGTGTGATGTCAGCTCTGAACTGACACTGGCTTACATGTACCAGCGTGGGAACCTTGAAAAGGAGTAGCAGAGAACCCACCAGGATGGAGAGTTTGGCTTCCCCCCATGCTCACCGTGTCCTGTGCAAGCTTTTTCACCATAAGCCATGGGCACATGTGGCTGTCACCTGTGCCCAGCTCCCCCTGCCTTCCTGCAGGCACTGCTGGTGCTGGTGGAAGTTCGGCAGATGCCTTCTCCTTGCTCTGTGTGTGAGAAGGGAGCTATGGGGGCAAGGCTTGTGGACCCATCCCAGCACATCACAGACTCCTTGAGATGGTGTCTCCAGCAAAGACAAGTGTTACACGACCAAAGCAGGGCTCACCTGGCCTGGAGGATTCTAACAGTGTTTTTCTATTATGTTAGGACAGTAGGGAGGTAAAGGGAATGCTGAAGCATTTCCCATGGACCATGCCAGCTCTCCACACTGTAATTTCAGTTTCTGCACTCCAAAAGGAGCTTCAGCACTCAAGTGCAGGATGTGCCAGCCATGTGTGCCTCTATCAAGGAGCTGTTGCTCTTAAGGTGCTGTCCAGAGACTCAGACCTGCACTAGACTCTAAAGCCCTCACAGTCTGATCTAAACAGACCAGGCATACAATGAATGGAAGAGTTATCTGCCACTCCTGTACACTGGGAAGGAGGAGGACAGTAAGTGACACACAGAGACCATGGCAGGGCTACATTTAAAGGATGACCTATTGTCATTGTGGAGCAGAGCTCAGCAGTGTCATTCTCCCACAAGCCAGGTGCCCCTGGGCTCAGAGCTGCAGCTGCATCTGTCTGATAAGCTCTCTGACATAGGAAGGGAGCAATCTCTTCTGCTGGGGCTGCTCCTCCACCTTGGGGCACACTGGCGACAAGGGGCATCTTCCCACAGCATGACCACGAACCCTCTTGTCCCTTCAGAAATGGTATTTGGGATGCAGCAGCAGCAGCTGCAAGAAATTCAGAGAAAGGCTAGGCATCTGTCAGAGCAACCTCTTACTTTGTGCCTATCTCTGAGTCCTGTCA
Organism: Cichladusa arquata; assembly: GCA_026413545.1. Lineage (NCBI taxonomy): Eukaryota > Metazoa > Chordata > Aves > Passeriformes > Muscicapidae > Cichladusa > Cichladusa arquata. The sequence goes on from JAOTQP010001179.1 coordinate 8,589,917, forward strand.
TTTTCACTCCAAGCACCCCTGTCTACAGAAATCACTCTCTTTTTAAATAAAAGAAATCCAACAACCAACAAACAAACCGAATGAAACCCACAGAGACCAAGCCACAAGATACTTGAAATGTGTTGGTGTGACCCAAATGCTGACTGATCAGCATTTTTCAGTCAGTCATCACAGATGTGGTCCAGTGTGCTGTTTCTCTACTGCAAGGAACTGCATGTACCCATCAGTACCACTTGTGAGCTCACATAAAACCAGCCCAACCTCATGCATCATGTCCTGAGCCTTGCACCACCCCTGAATGCCCTCAGGCAGAGTTCTCTCCAGCGTTTTTATCTCTGCTGCTAGTTTCTGTTGGTCTCCAGGATGTGATGCTACACACCCACAGCCTGGAATGGCTCCGTGTGACAGCTAGCCTTGGACTTTGCCTGCCCGAACAAAGACAAGAAGAGACCCGCTGGTGCCTTCCTTCTTCCCAGCGGGTGGCTGCCTTTTTCTGCTGTTCGGGGTTTTTCAGGGAGTCAGGGACGTTGGGTTAAGCATTGCTAGAGCAGGGCAGAGAGCCAGGAGAGCTCTTGTTCCCGTGGCACAGGAGGTCAAGGGACCAGCACGCTCCATCCCGGACAGCACTCACAGCTCCTCTGAATGCAGCCGCTTCCTCAGGATGTGAGAAATGCTGGGTAGGTAAAGATCTCTTGGAAATGAAGGTCAAGGAAGAACCTCTGCTGGTATCCCTCATCCCAGCTCCCTGTAGGGTGAGGGGTGCCTCAGCAAGCAGGGTGCTTGGAAAGAGCAGCTGCCCCAGTACCCTGTGGGGCTTGTCACAGGACACCAGCAAGGAAGGTGAGCACAGGTTAATGAGTCTCTTTGATAATTCAGGAGAGTGGCAGTATATACCTCTTAAAAGAACAAAAGGACGTGAAAGGCATCAGGTGAAATTTCACAGTGCAAAGGGTGAAGGAGACAGCCCAAGAGTAGCAGTGCTGGGTCAGGACAGAGGCTCTCTCACTGTCTCTCTCTTCAGTTGAGACCACTACAAGGTACATTAGAGAAATCCTCTGGAGACTCATCCTTCACGGCCAGCACCCAGGAGTCACCAGTGCAGGAGCTTTCCCAGCTGGAGCTTGTGTGGGAACCACATGCACCTACCTGTGGTGGGTTTGTCCAGCCCTTGGCTGTGCCCCACCAGCATCCTGTGCTGAGAGGTCAATGGGTTATCAACAGAGCATGTGAAAAGAGCACTGCTGTTGTTTTTAAACTTTGACCTGAGCATTTCAGGGATGCGAATGGAACAGGAGCCTTTGCTCCTGACGTGAGTATTGCCATGGGTTGCCGCTGGCAATGCTGCAGTGGGCTGTGTGGAGGACGTTTCTAACCAAATTTGACTGAGGGTCCTGGGTCAGCCTCCCTGAAGAAGATGGAGGCTTTAAAAGGCTTTTAAGAGTTCCAGGGGATCAGTGCACTTCTAATGCTGCAGGGGTAGCTTTATGAGAAGTGAGAGGAGCTCAGGGGTTCTGTAGCTTTCAATGCTGCCCAGTTTTTGATAGTTCTTTCCAACAGTTTAGGAGTCTGGCTAACACAATGGCTGTGCTTGGAGTGGGACACATTTTCTTTTCCCATCCTTCTGACTGTTATCTTGATGACTCTCCCCTCTGATTCCAGTAAGAAAGGATGTACAAGCAAGTCCTTCCTTAGCAGGGCATGGAGCCAGTCTGCCTTATCAGGCACAGAAGAGCCAGCCAGGGACTTCCCATTCCTTGCTGTTGTGTCCCTTTAGGAATACCAGCCTAGTACATCTTACATGCTTCAGAGACTTTCCTAACTCCCCCTGTGCACGCTCAGCAGTTCTGTCCCAGAAGACTTTAGCTTGACTTTCTTTGATGGCTTTTTCCTGTTCCTGGTAAACCTCTGCCTGGAAATCCTTGCACAGGGGTATCCCACAGGAAAACTGGGAAGGATGATGCTTCTCTGGAGCAGTACAGCCCTTTTGCTCCACAGGGAAGCCCTCAAAATCCCAGCCACTGTGGCCTTCTCCAGCTCCCTTTGCAAGAAGTAGATAAAAAGTCTCACTTTGGAATTTTGGTGTTTTGATGTGCTGATGGCCCATGCAAGCATAGCATGGAGCTGCAGACTCCCTTCACAATAGAGCTGTGCCAAGACTCAGTCTCCTGGCTGTCAAAGAAAGCCCACTGTAGCAGCTCTGTATGAAATCCCTGCAGAACTACCTACCCTCCATGTTAACACACACTGTCCAGAATAGGAGAGCAGAAAGAGAAGGAGAAATGCTGAGTAGATTGAGGCTGTCTAGACTGGAAAGTACTGACCCAGGAGGCTTTTGTGTAAGTACAACCAGACACAGTCAATGAGGGGCAAGATCTGGACCACAGTACACTGAAAGGATTCTGGAAGCAGAGAGGGCAATGACCCTCCTGAAGACCAGCCAGAGTCCTTGTGAAAAAGCACCTCAGGGTCACATTCACAGGGGTGAATGTCCTGTTGAAAGAAATTGTTCTCTCCCCACCTTCGCCTGCATGCAGCACAAGAAAGACTGCAGCCTCAAAAGTAGTGGTGCAAGTGAGGCAGAGCCCTCTGGAAAGCTGGAAGGTTCTGCTCATCATGGACTTGTCCCAGCTGCCATCACAGCCCGTGATGAATGGCCCCAGCATGTTCCAGCACACCACAGCCCCCCAGCATTTACTTTAGACAGCTGCAGCACAAGGAAGACAAATGAGGTCCAGAGAAACCCAACCTTCTGTTGGCCCTTTCTGTCTCTATTTACATGTCTGTTTTCTCCTCCAAGGCCATGCATCTCCTTTGTTTAGGAGAGTGTCTGGCTTCTGATCTTGTTCCAGATGTTTTTTTGCTTGAGTCCTTCCTTATTCTGCTATAGCACTGAGCACAGACACTTGAGGGCCTGCTTTGAATAGAACTCCCTTGACTCCAATGCTTCAGATCTTGCACCAACCCAAAACCAAGGCCTCTGCCTGGCAGTGCCCTGGGGACCAGGAGTGCACATCTCCTGCCAGCCAAACACACAGCTGCCTCCCACTCCAAATCCTGGAAACATCACAAGGGTGAGGATACCATCATGTGGAATGGTCACCATCTCTCTGAGCTCTCCAGAGAGATAAAGGACCCTGAAAGGGCTTCCCCCTGAGCCGTGCCCTCGCTCCAAGCCCAGGCTGAGCTTCAGGATACTGGCCATACACCCATCCACTCCACCAGAGCGTGCAGCAGCATGAGAGCTCTGCAGGGAACCCAGCCCTGCGAGGACAGGTGGTCTGGGAAGTGTTTGGCAAGATGGAACAGTATGTTCTGCCAGCTAGCTCTCCAGCTTCAAACCAGCCTTTATTTATCCCCGAGCAAGGCTGCACAGCTGCTTTCAAAAGGCGTTTGATGCTAAACTCCTTGGCTTCACATTCGCCCTGAAGAGCTCTTTTCTGTTATCTCTTTGGGTTGCTTTCCTTTTTTCCTCAAGCCCAAACTCAAATTATGCTGGTGAAACAGATCCAAGCCTGCCAAGGCCCTCATCAGGAGTACCCTAGCATGTGGCCCAGATGGTGATAAGAAGAATGCTGGTTTTCACTGCTGATAGTTCCAACTCTACTATTAGCACCACACAGCCTGCTCCATTTCAAAGGTGCTTCTAATGGAAGAAACACAAGATCTGTTTCTTTCAGTCTGGTGTGCCAATCTCTCCCCATGCTCCCAAGGCACCTTCATCATTTGGGCAGTAGGTGAGATCCTGGATTTGCATCCAGGAGCAAGGATTTCTTGTGACCACAGGCAGCCTCACACCAAACACCCAACAAGTAAATGGGGGCTTCAGAGTGTAACTCCATCCTTCTTCTCCACCTTTTAGAGAGATTCCCAAGATCATGGGCAGTGAAAGAATTCATGTAGCCCTCAGAAGTACAGCATAAGGCAGAGAAAGTCTACCTCACCCACTAGGAACCTCGTAGGACAGTATAACAGGGGGGAAAAAAGGATTAGTGTGGACTGCCTAGGGTCATCTAACCCATCCTGTGCTGAGCCAGAGCCAGCACTACTTCCAGTTTTCTGATGAGCTCTTGTCTCACTGTAAAAGTTTACAGCACTGGACATGCAGCATTTCTTCATCTGTGTCTTCCTGCTAAATGGAATTTCCCCCGAAGTCTGACCCCTGTGGTTTCTTGACTTATCAGAATTAAGCTCAGTACTTCTTTTCACTTTCTCTTCGCTGTATCCTTTGGTGCACTTGGAGACCATGTAATCCATTCCTGTAAGCAAGATTAAATCAAGTTTCTTCATCCTGTTGTTTGAAGCCACATCATTCACACCTCTGATCAAATTCACCACCGTTCTCAACAACCCTCCCAAGTGGGTATACACCTTTCCAGAGTCCAGCTGTCCCATCTGGGACCACCTGTCCCAATAAGACTGATTTTTATAATTCATGCACTACCTGACTCCTCATGAATGACATCCAAAATCCTCACTGAAGAAATCTCAGAAATAAATCAAGCAGCCACCCCTGCTGAAAGGGAAGGGGACAGTGCCTGGATGCAGTGACAGCAAGCTGCAGGACATGTACCCCTCTTTCCTCATCCCAACACAACCCCCACTTCTCATATTAGCACTGCACCAGCTGCCAAGTTGGGCTGGAGACCTGAGCACCTCTTGGTGTGAGGCTGACTCATAAATGGCTCTTTGTGGTGATTTTTTGCTTCGGTCTGCAGTAACTTGGTTTTAAACTCCAGCTCTACAACACACAGGCATGCCAGGAGATGCTATTTTTTGCAACAAGCCACCTGTGTTGGATTTGCTGGCAGCAGGTCTAGTGAGTAGTTTAGCTGGAAACCAGATCAAGGTAGAGAGAACATCCCTCCTACCATCTTCTGTCAAGCTGCAAAGTATTGCTGCTCCAAGTGTCTGTACTGGGATGGGGGGCAAAGCAGTGCAAACAGGACAGAGCCTGCCCACCCCAAGTGAGAAGTGCTGAGCTGAGTGACAGCATCTCCAGGACCTGCTGCCCTCCTGAAGCTGAATCCCAGAGGCTCAGCAAGGAGTCATTGCACAGTGCAGACACAGCCTTCAGAAACAGCTGGGCTCCACACAGCAGATATCAGCCCTGCTTTCACCCCAGGCAGGCAGTGAAACCTGCAGCCCTGCTGGCCTTGTCACTGGGAATTCCCTGGGGTAGCTGTCCTTGTCAGGGTCAGAGGACAATGCAGTGGCTAGGAAATGAAACCAAGCACTGTGAGAAGAGGCTGTATCTGTAGCAGTAGCATACACAGGACACTTCTGCTTTTGTTCTTTGCAGTACAGTTGCTGTCATCCATCACCATAAACACTCACTGGTGCCTTTCCAAAAGCTGTGTCAGCTAAATAAAAAGGTGGGAAACTATACATTGCAGGTACTGTCAAGGAAAGCACTTGATTTATTCACCAAAGACCACCTCAGCAGCTCACATTTCTGGAGCATTGTCCCTCCCACAGAGAGCAGAAAGTCACAGCTTGATAATTTAAACAGGAATAAGGAGCATCCATGTAAACAGAGTTGTGGGCTTGCAGTGTGAGGACAGTCTGTGCATATCTCAGCAGAGGAGGGGCTTTCCCAGCCATGACATCTGCAAGAAAGAAATGCTGCTTTCTGTGGGAAAGTGGGGAAGAATGAGATGTGTTTGGAGCAAAGAACAACTAAATGCTGCAGCAGGTGAACTTTCCTCCCAAGCCACGGAACTTGTGAAACAGCACACCTTGCAAATCTGCATCGACACAGCACAGCTGCCAAATCCTCTGGACAGGCACAGAATAGTCACCATGCCAGTAAAATATATCTAGGGCAGAAGGATCCCAGGAAACTGGGCAGAAACTGGGCAGCACAGGGCCAAGCAGGCAGAGTGAGACACCAGGATTGGAGATTTGTGCTTGTTATATCTAAAGAAAGAGTTCAGGAAGAGCCCCTGGGATCTGTCTTGCTATCAGCAATCTTCTGGTTTTCCCTCTTCACCATGGACAAGGAAATATTTCTCATGCTTATGGGTATAATGCATCCCAGGCCCTCAGGCTGCACATCAATTTCACAAACCTGCAAGAATGTCCAAAATCTTGTCGTTGCTTGCCCCATGGCTGTCCCTCTCATCTCAAGCAGAGCTAACAAGAACTTTTCTAGCCCCCTCCAAGCCCTATACCTGCTGGTGGTGACCCCTCACCTCAGTCTCTGACAGAAACAATTCTGTTTCCCCTGTATCCAGGCCATTTTGCTGTGGTTGCAGGGCAATTGAGAGTAGAAGGGAGGATAGGTTTCCCCCAGCTTTCTGTGGCTGGGCACACAGTGTGGAGAGCAGAAAAAAGCCTTACCTAGAGGCACAGCTAAGTGGGAAAACAAGAGGGAGAGGTGGGGAGGGCCACAGCAATGGCACTAAGCCTCTTGTCACTGCCTACTGCTTGTTCAGGAGGGATGGTTAACAGGTACTTTCCAAAGCCTTCTCTCAGCAGGTTAAAGTCTTCTCCTTGCTTGCCCTCCTGGTTTCATCTTTATCTCCAGTTTTTAGGGCTTCTGTGCATAGAGAGAAGGTGGGTGCATCTGAGGGTAGAGAGGAATGGGTCCCCCTTCCCTTTCCAAAGGGAGCCCTGAGACCTGGGCAGAAATGTGCCTGGCTTGTGGCTCAGCTCCCACTGCAATGAGCTGTAGTTCCTGCTACTTCTAGAAACACAAAGCTGAGTCAAGTCCTGTCTAGGCAACAAGGGTCTCCATATAAGACAGCTTCTGGGCTCAATTTGACTCCAGGAGCTAAGGGCAGGAAAAACCCCCTGGTCCTGTGCTCCAGCCCTGGGAATCAAACCATGGAGATGCAGGCTGGGCAATGGCACCAGGGAGAATTCAGCAGCAGGAGGAGCATAGCAGGAATGGCATCAGCTCCTTCTTGGAACCACACAGCCTGGCTAAGAGTGCTGGCAACATCCCACAGGACAAATCTCTGCAGAAAGTGTCCAGACAAGCAGCAGTGGTGATGATATGCTGGAAATTAGGGGGGAGCAAGCGGGGGCCTGAGGATGAGAGATGCCAGGTGTGGATCCTCTCCATCATCCACATGTTTAGGCAAGAGCAAACAGTACAATGGAACAAGGCTAAAGGGGCTTTTCCTCACCTGGCTTCCCACCCTTCCCAACCATCCATATGTCCCATCTACTCACATTAACCCAGACAGGTCCCTGAGCTCCTGTCAGCTGGATCTGGCACTTGGGCCAAGGAAGAGCAGCCCCTTGCCTTGGCACCATGGGGAGACCACCAGAATGGAGAACAACTGGCCCCTGCACTGACAAATGTGCCCAGGGCACGTCCACAACTCCTGTTGGCTCTTGAGCACCGGGGATTCATGTGAAGAAGCTGTGTGAAGGTTGTGAGAGGGGGAACAGCTTTTAGCCCATGTGGTGCTGCTCACCTTGCCTGCAGGTCCGTGTGGGGGGATGCAGTTGGCTCCTCCCCAGTCACTCCAGGAACAGCATATGCAACACATGGGGAATGCTGGTGACAGAAAACACCATCTTTTGGCTGTACACCCTCTCTTTGGAGGCAGGGGACAAAACTAGTTCCAATTAGTACTCTTCCTGGAAAGGGTATTATGGCACAAAGGGAGACCAGCATAGCATTTCCCTTCGTGCCTTGCTTGCAGAGGAGCAGATGGGTGTTTTTGCCATGGAACCTTCAATCCTACCTCCCAGCTGGGTATGTCTGTGCCAGGTCAGACCTTGAGACTGCTGCAGATTGTGCCTGCTATGTGTGGTGCCCTTTGAACTCTGCCTGGGCAGCATCCAAGCCTGCTTTCACCATGCCAGGCAGACACACGAGTGCTCTCATGATCCCAGCTGTAAGTGCTGGCAGCCAGGGAGTGACCTGATGCCTGCTCAGTTTGCACGCTCAGTTTGCTTGCACAGATGCAGCCTTGTCCTCTCTCTCCTGCCTAGTGCACTGTCACCAAGAGATGGCTGTTTTGTCAGCTCCTTGTGAAAAGCTTTGCAGTTATCTTGTTGAACCACAACATGTGAAATACAGGTCCCCAGTTATGAATAAAGAGCTACAGGTGATTCAGCCAATGCTCCAGAGCCAAAGTGATCCCTGCATATAATTCCTTTGCTACTGAGGGTATTCCTGCATCATACTGCAATGGATTCTGGTCCTGCACCACCCACCCCTGAGGATGCAGTGAGGGTAGGAAAAGAGAAAGAAAAACATGACTGGGGAGATAAAAGGAGGAGGACTTTTTTATTGAAACTAGCTTTGGGCTGGGAATCGAGGTTTTTGACATGGCAGTGACTAACTGCTTCCCCTAATGAAAGTGGCTGCTTCCTTCTAGAGATCGTTGACATTTTGACTCACTCCCTAGTTTACTAAGTACTGAACAAGTCTGGGTTTTGACAGATTTCCAAGAGGAGCTGGGCTCTGGAGTGCGGAGGGAGGCTGTTGCAGGGCTGGAGGAGGGACAGGAGCCAGGACCATGTATCTGGTCCAGAATAGTATCTCCTTTTGTCCTCCCCTGGTAGGGTAAGAGCAGCCTGCTGTCAGAGCTGGGATCTGGATCACCATCCACGTGAGAGCCATGGCAGGCAAGCACCTCGCAGGGATCTGTGTTGTGCAGCTGTACTGCTCTGAGGAGAACACATTTACTGCTCCCAGGAGAGATGGGAACCCTGGACTAAGACATCCCTGAAATTTATGTAAATGGATGAATCTCTTTCCAACACCCAAGACATCAGTGCAAGGCCCTTCTCCCTCATTTTCCCTGGTCCAGGACACTGTTCTCCTTGTCATTGTAGCCTGCAGCCAGGGATGAATCTGATCCACCCCAGGCTGAGCCCCTCTGGCAGCCCCTGCCCATCAGGGACCTGCTCCAGCTGCAGCAGCTCAGCCTCAGAGCAGATCCATGCCAAGCATCCTCCCCCTCCCCAGCCACGGCCCCCTCACAGGTCACTGAGCGAGCAGCAGGATGGCTTCTGTCCAAGCCAGCGCCAGTTATCCTCATTTCCCACTCACACTGTTTGTCTTGGCCCCTCTTCCCATACCAGCCTTCCTTCTCTTCCTTCTCCTGCCCAGGATTGAATTGCTGGGGCTGTCACTGTAGTTAATGATCTGGGACAGAGCTGGTGCTCTGTGAGAGTCACACTCAGAGGCATCCGAGCCCGAGGCACCGCGTGTGCAGATAGCAGGGAGGAGGACCCCAGAGGGGAGAGTACCTGGAAGAGAAACAAGCCACCAGCTAAGTGAGCCAGGCGACCAGGGGAGAAGAAGGGACAGGATTAAGCTTGCATTCAAGAGGTGTCAGCAAAAAGCCATCAGGTACCTGGGCACTCCCTGCTTGAACCGCCAAGACGATGCACCACCGTGGATGCCATCCCCGGAGGGCTGGTGGCCACGTTCCCCTTGCTTCAGGAACAGTCCTGGGCCATTTCACTCTCAGCCTGTGCTCAGGCATGCTGACTAATTTAATGATGTGGAGAGGCACACAGCAGTGCTTGGGAGGAAAGGATGTGCCTGCCTGTTGGACACGCAAAGGCTTCAGCAGGACATCACTCCAGCTTTGTTCAAACATCACATGGCCTGGACAAAAGGGGATTAAAGGACACTTTGAGACAGCAAGACCTTATTCAGAGTGCACAGCAGACCTGAGGCTTAGGAGGAAAATGGCCACAGACTCCCAGCTTACTGCTGATGAGTGGCAGGAGCTGGGGGGGTTGCCATCTCTGTGCCTTATCCATGAATGTGCCCAGGAGTACATGTCTTCAGCAGTCTCCATTGCCCCAAAAGCTTATGCTTCTACTCACCTGCACCCCAGCTGCCAGCAAGTAATCTGTCCTGCCAGAGTAATCAACCACACCATGCCTCAGTTTCCCTCTACTTCAAGGACAAACCTCCCGTTGCTGCAGCACTTCTTCCATGTCCCCTGTTCCTGTGGAAGCTGAGAGCTAGGGAGCTCCAACCAGCATCTGCACTGGCAGGACTGAAGCATTTGGGGCTGGATGGTGCAGTACTGGCATGCTCCCTCCTACCCCATCCCTGCACACCTTCCCAGGGAAATCTGGTTCTGTAGACTGAGTGGTGCAGAGTGGTGGCTCCTGTTTTGCCATGGAACTGAGAGACTCCCAGGAGAGACCTGCAGCCCAGCTGCTGTGTCCTTCATCCCTATGAGCCCTCCTTCCTTCTCCCCACAGCCCGGCACAGCCCCCTTGCCACTGCAGCACAGTAGGCAGTGCTCTTTGTTCACCGCACTCCACGCTGGCTTTCAGGCTCAAACACGAGGCATGACAACTACCTGCTGGCTTTTCTTTTTATTTAACAAAATCATGGCACAATTTTAAAAAAAGAGAGAAAGAGAGTAAACAAGAGGCATATACATAAAATTGTTGCATTGAATAGATGTAGCAGCAAATAACCTGAGTGCAGCATGACCTCCAGGCATGGGCATGGGGCAGGGCTGGACAGTGGAGTCAGGCTGGGGGACTGAGAAAGGATGCAATGTCCCAGAGGAGAGCAGGGGCTTAGAGCCACATCTCTGCCTGCTCTGCATTAGTGGCTCTATTTCTACCCTTGCAAGGAAAGGCAGGAGGGAAACAGTGCAGGGAATTCAGGAGTGAGAGAGCAACCACATCAGCCACACATTTTCTGAGGGCATCTGGATGGTGCTTGGCAAGGATCAGCACAATGTATGGCCGTTGTGGAACATCTCCATCACTCCTCTCCATTCCCATACTGTTCTATGCTGGCAGCCCTTCCCAGGGATGCAGAAGAACTCTTGGTTGGGACTGACAAGGAAACCAAAGGGATCAGGCTACAGCTGGAGATCACAGCTGCTGTGCTGGCGAGAAGTCTGAGACTCCCTGGCCCACCTTGCAGATCAGTCCATCAAACAGCTTCCAGGCTGCAAAGGTGACACAGTCCAGCAGCCCCCAGCTCAGCCTGACACAGACTGCTGGGTCACATCGGAGGCACAGGGAAAAAGACAGAGCAGACAGGGCTCTGCCGAGCCCCACACACAGGCATGAGTCTCAAGGAGGGTCAGCCCTGAGACTGGAGGTGGAAGCAGTTGGCTCCATTAGCATCAGATTCACAGCTGGAAGGTGGTCCCCTCCAGATGTTGGGACCGGCCATGGCTTCTTCAGGACTTACTTGCCCTGGGGTTTCCTCTGGGGAAGTGAAAAACCCAACTGGTATTAGTGTTCTCCTTGGGTTATGAGCTTCCCCAGGGTCCCTTCCTCTGCCAGACAAGCCATGGTAATGATGGACCTGTCAGGGCTTGTAAAGCACCCACCAAACTCATTACAAGCCCTCTCCATGGAGATGTACAAGCAGCAGACTCCAAGCTTGCAGGGCAGAAGTGGGGAGGGATTTTGCTCCCAGCGTCATTTGCCAGGGCACACATCAAGCTCAGACAAGAGTGACTCTGGCCAGACAAAAGTCCCACGGCTGCATTTATCTAGAGTGCAAAAGGTACTACTGAGGAGGTCGCAGATGGAGGCAGGAGGGATGGAGACCAAGACAAATTATCCATGCCTTGGTAGAGCAAGCCCCTGCTCTTCCCAGCATCACAGTCATAATGGGAAAAGCCTGTCTGGCAGTGGATAAACCCACCCCCTGGGCTGATCTCACATCTGGCTGAGAATGGGCATGGTTCTTACCCTCCTGGCATCCACCTTCTCTTGGAGACGAATCACCCACGGGGAATGGAGGGGTGCACAGAGGCGCTTGCCCTTTGTGGTGATGAATCTGTCAGGCCCATGAGAGAAAAACACAAGTTGTAGTGAGCAGACACCCCCTGGACGCTCAAGAACAGCTCAAGATCTCACCTGCTTCCTACGTCACTGCCCTCCCATCTCTGCCTGCAGATGACTTTCTTTCCTGGCTTTTGTCCCATTCTCTCCCCTCTCAGCTGCTCCCCCTCTCTGGAACTCCAGGATCTCTTCTGCAGCTCTCCCTATTCCTTCACCCTCAAATCCAGCTCAACATCCCTCTGCCATCCTGCTCTGCCTTCAACCCTGCCTCCATGCGAGGTCCATACTGGCCATCATGAGTCCTTGTCCCTGAGCCACCACGCCCTGGGCTCTTACACGGCAGCAGGGATGTTGCAGCCGTCCTGCACCAGCTGCAGCTGGTAATCCTGCACGATCCGTGGCGGGATGGGCGTCTCTCTTGTCCGCAGGCAGCAGTCGAGGACGTTGTTCCCGCCGTGCACTGGAGGAGGAACACACCACGCAGGCTGAGGCTGGCTGCACCTGTCCCAGCTTCCCCAGAGGGTGAAGGGGCTGCAGCAGGATGGTGCCTGCAGGAATGCTGTCACACGCTGCCCTGGCTGGGCACACAGGCGCCAGCTTTACTGCGCTCACACCCCGGTGCTGGGAGCATTTTGCCTCCTTCTGACAGAAAACAAAGGAGATGGGGAAGAGCAAACAGGCAGAAGGCAACCCTTCTGCATGACTCTGTCCCTCCTGCACCCCTAACTAGCAAGGCAGGACATGGGGATCTTTATTTACCCCACTTCAGGGTGCTGCAATACAGACACACATTTCCGAGGGGCTGGGGGTGATTTCAGCTTTATTTACTGAAGCAATCACAGGTTTGGCAGCTCCCCATCACCTGCCCACCCCACATGGATCATTCTTGT
>JAOTQP010001179.1:8667605-8677849 GCA_026413545.1 Cichladusa arquata
CAGCCCCCGCAGTGAATTCCCTGACGTGGCAAACATCTCCCGAAGCCCCCTCCATGCCCACCTGCACACGCAGGCAGGAGCCCACGCACATACGCAGGCAGGAGCCCACACGCCGGCACACGCCTGCCTCTAAAGGAAAAGCCTCGCCAGAGCCAGAGCTGAAATAGTGAATTGCCTCATTCATTCACCCTCTCCGGAAGCTTTGCCCGTACATGCAAACATACGCTCAGGCAGACATGTGTGGCAGACACGTGCGACCATCCCTACGCCCTCCAGGAATTCCACGACCCCCCACCCCCCCCAGCCAATTTCTTCACCACCCTCTCCAAACTGAAGTATATTCTGCACCTGTGCATGTCCCACCAAGAGAAGCCCAGCTCCACAGGAGGGCAGCCCTGACTGGGGCAGATTCATGGCATAGTTGGGGGGTCCCGTATCCCCTGGTGGGGAAAACGCCCTATCACTTTTTGGTCCCAAATCCATAAACTCTCACACGGAACATATGTCCTTAGCACACATAAAAGCATTCCCAGCCACATTTGTCTCCATGGCTCAGTGGAGACCCTTCTACAGGGATGCTACTGTAGCAAAAACCCTCACCACGGCCACACAGGTCACTCTGCCCCAAAAAGCCTGAGCTGGACCTGGCAGGAGCTGCGCAGGACCCGGCACATGCATGACAAGGGTGTTACATATGTGCATGGCAGGTGTGTAAATGCCCACTGACACATCCACATGGGATGGGCATGGACAGAAACCTCCATTACTCAGCTGAAAGGTCTGGCCTGGGGTAGTCACGCAGCAAACACTCCCCAGGATGCACAGGCTCACAGGTGCCACAGCACACATCACTGTGCAACCCCTGGCAGATGCAGCCTGTGCCACACGAGTGTGCACAAACCCGACACACTCTGCTGACCCAGCACACACAGGGCACACATAACCAGGCATGGACAGGCAGCACTGAGGCAGAGCCATGCCTGCCTGTACCTCAGCACAACCTCGTTCTGCTGGCATGTCCTCACTTAACTCCAGCTGAGTGTGGGACAAGTCACCGCACCAAGCTGGGAGATGGAGCGGATTCAGCTCATTACTTTTCCTAGAATAACTTCAAGTCCCTTGAGGTGCTCAAGAAAACATCCCATCTCCACCTCCTTCGCACTCACTCAGCAGCACCAACCTGCAGTGCAGCAGTGGCAGCCACCACAGTGCGTGTAGCATCCATGAACACGTCATCGGGCCCTGGCATGAGACCCTCTCCACAGCCAGGTCACAGATCCTGGCATTCATGATGCTCAGTTGTCATGGCACATCCCCAATCCTATTCTCCCTCCCCTCATACAGGAGTGAGACACTGATGCACCCACAGGTACCCCAGGACGTGCAGGACAGGTACCCAGCTCAATTCCCCCCTCTAATTACACAGATCTGTGCCAACATCTGTCTTGGACAGGGAACATTTTCCACAGTGGGTGCTGGTGCTCACTTTAGAGAGACATGGGGGTTCAGATCCCGCACACCTCAAGGAAGAAGAAGTACCAGCACCTACTGTGTGCCCCAATGACAGCTCTTCCTAATTTACTTGGAGTATTCGTATTTTTCCTAGAATTTGAGAATTCTAGAATTTGAGACTGGACACAGGACTTGTATGTGCCCAGAGTGCTGGTTTGTCCTGACCTAGCCTGCTGTCTCCCTTGCTGGACCCTCCTCCTCCACAAACACAGATCATTCAGTCCCATGCCAGCATGAGCAACACTTTATAATGAAGGTGGTTTGCCAAAGAAGAATCCTGCCACCACCATTGTGTGGCAGCAATCCTGGATCCCCTTGGTGCAGGTCGGCCTCTCTCCCCAGGCCCAGTACATTGAACCTTCTGTGGTTTTGCTCCTTTCTAGCAGCAGCAATTTCTCCTCTCCGCCTCCCTCCCACTCCCCATGCTCCGGGCTGTACTTTCAGTGCCGCTGCCCTTGCTGAAAGTTGAAACAAAGCCGGCAATCAATTTGGGACTGATTTTCTGAAGCATTAATTCTTCTATCTCATGTGGAGACGCTGCTTCTCTCCTCATTTACTCCGTAATTACATAGCACTGTAACTTTTCCCTCTCCACGATTTCTCTCCCAGAATCAGAAGTGAGGGGTGTCAAAGTCTCACTTTCACCCACCACCATCCCTGACCAGGCTTGGATGCATTTTCTCTGTATGTACTTGATATTTGGAAGTATCAGCTTTATCTGGGGGTCCCGCACTATGTGCCAGGCTGAATCCTCTCTGCAGTTCTCAACACAGGAAATAGGACATGGCTTTGATAATGAGAGCCCCAGTGCTTCACAAATGGGCCACACAACTGGTCAGCTGTGCAGGACTTCCAGGTATCTTTGCATCTCCAGGGATTTGACCTCTCTGGAACCCACAGGGTGGTGGTCACTGGTCGGTGCTGGGAAAGGGGCAAACCCCTGACCTGTCCTTTGGACTGGGCTGAGAGGAGAATGCAGGGCTCGCTCTGCTCTCAGAGTGTCCTCTCATGTCTGTGTTCTAAAGGGGGACAAGCTTAGCCCGAAGCTCTGCCACCAAACCTGAGTGACAAAGGTGATGAGCGGGAGCCCCATTCCAAGCTGAACAAGTGTAGAAGGAGCAGGACACCTCAGCAGCTTAGTGGACACCTTTGAGGCTGCCTGGACAAGACCAATCTCCTTTCCCCAAGAAAGAGAGCAGCCACTACAGACATGTCTACCAAGCAGGAGAGGATGTATGTGCACAGATGCCTCATGATAGGCACTCAGGAATACCAGATCCAACTGAAACCCCAAAGGACTGCCTTCTGGATCAGAAGGACATGAGAAAGCTCTTTCACTTGAAGATGGTGACCTATAACACACTTTTAACCACTACCCATTACATACAGTGCCTCCACACCCTACCCCATCTCCCCATCCTCTGTCTCCAAGCAAGAAGCAGGCAGAGAGGAAAAGCTTCCTTGCTACAGCATCCAGCCAGACCATTAGAAGCTCAGCCAGTACCTGCCAGCATCCTCAGCTCACTGACTACTGCATCCCCTCCCATTTCAGTGTCCAGACTGGCTGGTGTCTTGGGTTCCTGATGCAAAGCTGTAGGCAAGACTGCACCCTGCCAGGAGCAGACAGTGACCTGGAGATTTGCAGAGCCATCACACAACCAGCACAATGTCATACAGCAAGTCCAAGGGCTGAGAGGCACAAAACCCTGAGACTGAATCAAGATGCCCAGAGTCAGGCAGCTCCACATGTCTGCTTTTGCTTTTGAAGACAAGACAGGGCCACCTCAGCATGTTCTCACACTCCTGAGGGAGTGCTTGGGAATCTTAATCCTGTCCTTTCTCCTGTGCATAGGATTAGAGCTTTACCTGCCCACTATCCATAAGAAGATGGGATACTAAGGAAGCAGCAAAATCAGAGAGATTGTAGTTACAGGCTATGGGTAGACAGGGAACCAAACCACTACCACTGCAGCACAAGCAGAATCTTCTGCCCTCCGAAAAACATCACCTGCATCCCTCTGAGCACTGTCTGTCATGGGGCCAGGGCAGACACAAGGAAGGAGGTTTTGAGGGCAATGGAGAATAGTCAAAAACCAAAATAAAGGCAAGCTAGCCCGTTCTTCCAGGAATTTATCCTTGCAGACAATCCCTGTGATATTTTCATTTTTATTCTAGAGGTCACACATTTGGTAGCTCTACAGAGGTATGAAGCTTCCTACAGCAGTCAGCTGGACACTGCTTGCTGTCCCAAAGAACTCCTCGCAGCTCATTTGGCATATCAAGAATTAGATGCCAGGCAGATCTGCAACGGAAAGGACACACTCCCAGCAGATGCAGCAGGGTTTGTCTCCAACCTGGACACTACCCACCTCCAGCTGTGACTTTCAGGGACAGCACCCCTGCTGGGAGCACCTGGGGACACTCTTGTCCTGGAAAGGATGTTTCAGGGCCAAAATTTCCTAAATGATGGAGTGGCTGGAGAGACTAGAACATCTCAGTGTGCGTGACACCCAAACACAGAGCAGAAACAATTTGGTCAAAATGTAACTTTAGAGAGAGATAGAGGCATTCCCAGGAGAAACTAAGTAAATATGTTGGCCAAAATGTAACTTGGGAGAGACGTGCCCAGGACGAACCAAGCACGGCAGGACAACTTGCTGAGGAAAGCAGGGCAAAGGCTGGAAGCTGAAACTGAGCCAACCCAAACTTCAGCATGCGTCCTCCACGTGCAGATGGGTCCCCAGGGGTGGCTGACATTATTTGGGTTCCCTGGCACAGCTGGCCTTCCTTCTGGGGAGATGTGGAGGTCAGAGGTGAGTGGCAAGCATGACAGGGGCTGCGGGGGTACTGCTGGCTGTCATTCATCATCGTCCTGCCTTGCTGGGCAGCATCATAGCCAGAGTCAAGACAGCCCAGATTCTAGTCCCATGTCTGCTACTGATTCCCACTGCAACTTGGGACAAATTGCCACATTCCAGCATGCCAAACTGGGGTGGGGACACTGCCTTTCCTCCTTCAACTGCTTGGATACAGGGCTGGCAGAGATGGCTCCAGGAGGGGCTTTCCCTGCCCACGCAATCTGCATGCCCAGTTTAGACCTGTGCGTTGGTGGTTCAGCGAGGGAGACAGCAGGCTAGTCAGGGCAAACCAAGGTGTCCAAAGAAAGGATCTGCCTAGTGGAACCTTTCTTTCCCCCAGGCTCTTCCACAGAAAAAGCACTGCAGTATCCCCCATGCTGCCCTTTCCTCCCACTCACTCCTGCCTTCAGGATTTGGCCCCTCCAGCAGAGCACAAGCACAGGTGGGGACAGCAAAGGACTAGAGAAGACCGAGTCCTCCCACGCATTGCCACTCAGAGCTGTTCACATCTTTCACCCGCACACTTGACGTGGGTGGCAGGACAGGCCTGCTGTGCTCATCCGAGGGGGTTGGCAAAGGTCAGCCCAGGAGATGGTCTCCAGCAAGGGCTGCCTGCCAACCACCGGCTGGGAACCACTCAAGAATAGCGGCAGGAAAGAAAAAAAGAAAGGAGAAAAAAAAAAAAAGAAGGGGAAAAAAAAAGATGAAAAAGAAAAAATAACCCAGCTGGCAGCACAGACGCTGCCGGGAGAGGAAGCGGCAGGTTGAGACAAGGACATGTCTCATTATGCCACCCCCGCAGGTGCGGAGTGCCGAGCGGAGCGGCCGGCTCGGCTGCCGCCGGCAGCGCTGGCGGGGGGGAGACAGCGGCCACCACTCTCATCCTCACCCTAGCCGGGGAGGACAAACCAAACACCATCATTATGGCTGAGAGCAGTTTCCACCCACTTCCTACTGCACGCCCTGGGAGGCCAGTCAGGCTCTGACACACAGCAACACAAGGACATGGAGGATGCTGCTGGAACAAGCTCTTCTAGTGCTGCAACGACTGCCCTTGGTGGTTTGCAATGTCAGCCTGGATAAAGCCCCAAGCAGCACATGCTGACCTTGTGGCTGATACTGCTCGAAGCACAAGACTGCTGGGGACCATTCCTATCTGGTTTACTTCATGCTCAGAGCCGGGCAGACAGAAGCTCACCATATGCTGAGGCTACCAACACAACCAGTGTGACTAGCAGCTGGTGAGAGCGGGTGGTTTCCTCAGAGGACAGACTAAGGGTTGTATGAACCCCAAGGATGTTAGTTCCCGGGTCTCCTGGACAGGGCTCCCCTGCATGGACAGCAGCTTCTGTAGGACATAAGAGCCCAGCCTGTCCTAGAAGGTGACCCACCAGCATCTCCTTAGAGATGCATCAAGCTCAGACCACAGCCAGGACAACAGCAGGCAAGGAATGGAGCATTAATTCTACCAAAAAAAAAATAAAAAAAAAAAAAAAATTGAGCATGGATTTTTTCCTTGCAGCCTTTTCCTCCTGCTGCAGCTTAGGGTGCTGGAAAAGGCGGGTGACATCTCAGAGGATGGGAACAGGCAAGAAGGAGAGACAGCACCAAAAGCGTGGGTGCTGCTCTCACCGAGAACAGAGCGCAAACCCTGCTGCTGCCAAGCCCAATGTCCTCAGATGCATCTCCCCAGCTCACCCAGCCACAGACATTGGAGACTTCCCTGTGCTGTGCTGAGTGGGGGAGTCTGAGCAGGACAAGGGAGCAGTGCAGCAAGGAGCCAGTGCCCTGCTTCTGCCCCATCTGGTCAGCCATGGGGAGATCCAAATCCAGAAGGAGATGGAAGCAACCTGAGAAAGATCTTTCCTGCAGTGGCATGGCACCCAGGTAGGTGGTTGCAGAGCTAAGTGGCCTTCTCCTCTGCTCCAAACTTCAACACCAGTTAATGATGTTTTAACAGGAAAACAGCCTGGGCTGTGGTTTCCCATCTCCCCACCACCTCTGGAGGTGAGGCACAAAGCACCAGGAAGAGCTGAAGCTCCAGGTGAACACAGCATGCTGCTCGCTCCTGCAGTCTGGGGATTTCCTGCACCAGAAACAACATCAGTGGGCTCATCAGCCCTCGTAGATTTCTCTTTTCAGGAATTTGCTCAATTGCCTTTTAATCCCAGACAATTTTCTTACATATTCTCTCCACCACTTCATCTAAGGCCACCATTTCCACAGGTTAATCCCAAACCGCTTCAGAAAATGTGTTCATGTCCTGAGAGGTCACTGCATCTTCTGACACAAGACACCCAATTATAGTAACTCAAGCAACCCTTCCCTGCTCACCTTCCTTCCCCCCACCACACAGGATTTTATTATTCCCCATCATGCCTCCCTCAGTCATCTCTTCCCCCAGACGGAAGAGAGCCAGTTTATGTAATTGTTCCATCTATGGAAACGGCTTCGTACCTTTAATTATTCCTGCCACCCCTCCCTGCACTTTCCCGGCGTGTCTTTAAAAGGGTGCGGATGTGCCAGCAAGGGAGATGGGCTGCGAAGGAGGCGTGGTTTTGGTTAAAACACCTCTCCCCCAGGACGGGAGGCTGTGCTCTGCCCTGACCCCGCTCCTGCTCAGCGGGGCCGCAGCCAGCCCCTGGCCCAGAGCCCTTGTTTGTCCCCGGGCAGGCTGCACACCAAGCAGATCATTTGTGAACACGGGGACGGCCAGCACCAGCTCCCCCACCCCGGGGCCTCCAATGCTCCCGGCGATCAAAAGCCAGAACAAAAAGCATTTGCAAGGCCAGAGCATGGGCACGGCGCGGGACGCTCAGCACGAGCTCCCGCGCCACGGGGACTGGGCCACCGAACAGCACACAGCAAAACAGATGGGCTACAGTAAGTGCTGGTTCAGTACCGCGATGACTCAGCCGCTCCACCGGCAGAGCGGAGAGAACTCCGACTCTCCCAACTCAGAGGGGCTCCACGGACAGGCCATGGTGGGAAACGAGGAGCCCAGGCGGCTGCTCACACCCTACCAGGGGATTCCAGAGAGGCAAAGACCCCAGGCAGGACAGAGAGATCAATGCTGTGATCAAACCACAAGGGACGGCCGAGATGAGAAAACGTCCTGTTCAAACACTCCATCAGTAAGGAAGCACACAGAGGTTACAAAAGGACAAACATCCTGACAGCCTCAGCTGTTCACACCAGCGCTCAGCTTCACCCACGAGCTGCAGCACCTGAACAACCAGATGCTTCCCCCCTCAGTCTATGCACAGGTGTGCAGGCAGGATGCTGTTCCCATGTTCCACACTAACCTGACAACATAGAAAGATGGGTTTCTTCCCAAGACAGGCAGGACAAAATCCAGGTTAAGGGGTCCAGGTAGCTCCTCCAACCAGGAGCCATGTCACTACCGGTCTAACCCAGGCTGGGGTGCTGGAAAGATCAAGAGGGAGACTCACATGGCAAAAGCCCGAACACACCCTCACCTCGGAAGGAGACCTGTGACAGGGCTTTGCAGAGGGACAGCACAGGCAGCGTGTGTGGCTCAGCTAGCCCTGCTAGCTGGTCACAGGTGCTGCAGAGCTGGGATGCACTGATGTCAGAGCAGAAGATGTTTAAAACACAGACACTGAGCCTCCACTGGACCAGGGCTTTGAAGTCCAGTGGCTTTTTCACGATGAAAAAGCAAAGCATGTCAGCCCTCACAGCCTCACACATCTGAAGAGTCTCAGCCACCCTCTGTTGCATGAGGACCCTGGCCCCACAGCACTGGGCGTTGACCTGGCTATGGCATTGTTCCTGGGGAGTGGACACTCACCCATCACCCTGTCACGCACCTCAGAGTGCCCCAGAGAGTTACAGAACCAATTAGGCTGTGAAAAACCTTTGAGCTCATCCAGTCCAACCCATGACCAAACACTTCCCAGATCATGGACCAACTGCCACTGTCCAACTCTGTCCACCAACTGTCCAATCTCTCCTTAAACACCTCCAGGGTTGTTGACTCCACCACCTGGAGTCCACGAATGGGCAGTCCATTCCAATGTCTAATCACCTTTTCTGTGAAGAAATGCTTCCTAACGTCCAACCTAAACCTCCTCTGGCACAGCTTGAGGTTTTGTCCTCTTCTCCAGTCCCTGGTTGCCTGGGAGAAAAGACAAACCCCCATCTGGCTATAACCTCATGTGTGGGAGTTGCAGAGTCATAAGGTGCCCCCTGAGCCTCCTTTTCTCAAAATAACCCCAGCCCCCTCAGCCAATTCTCATAGGACTTGTGGTTGAGACCTTTCACCAGCTCCATTGCCCTTCTCTGGACTCACTCCAGCACCTCCATGTCCTTTTTAAGCTCCTCAGGGACTTGCTCTCCCTCTTGCACCCACCAGTCCCACATGGGACACGCGTCCCCCGACACGGGGCAGGGCACACCTTGGACAGGCAGGGCTCTTGGGACGCCTGCACTGCCACAGCACAGCCCTGCTGCGCCAGTACCTTCCAGACACCTTCTCCTCACAATTCCCACCCTGGATCCAGACCTGCCAAGTGCTTCCAGGACCCTGAACCTCCTTCAGCAGAGAAGGGCGATGGAGTTGGGAAGGAAGGGTCTGGGGCACGAGTCGGATAAGGAGCAGCTGAGGGAGCTCAGAGTGTTCAGCCGGAGGAGGCTCAAAGGGACCCTTACCTCTCTCTACAATATAACCTGACAGGCAGGTGTAGCCTGTTTGGGGTCCCCGGGAACAAGCGACAGGACAAGAGGACAAAGCCTCAACCTGCACCGGGAGAAGTTTACGCTGGACATTAGGAAGAATTCCATCACAGAAGGAGAGATGGGGCACTGGAATGGGCTGCCCAGGGCAGTTGTGCAGTGACCATCCCTGAAGATGTTCCTGGCACACAGTGCCATGGTCTGTTTGATAGGGTGGTGTCCGGTCATAGACCGGACTTGAACTCAGGGGTCTTCTCCAGCCTCATTCACTCAGGGATTGTGCACCACGACAGCCCTGCCTGCGCCGGGGTCCTGAGGGGCTGCCAGGCCATGGGGGATGGGGCACGGGCCCCGCCCAGCCCTCAGGCTCCCCCAGCGCGCTGGGTGCCCCCGGCGGTCTCAGAACCGCCCCCGGCCGCCGTGCCGCCCCGGCCGGGTCACTGCCCCCGCTCCCCGAGCCCCCGCACCTGCGGGCGGCGGGGGAGGGCGCGCACACCAACGGCCTGAGGCGCGGCTCCTGGGTGACGTCACGCCTTTCCAGAAGATTCCCCTCGGGGATCCCGCCGCCGCCTGCGACCGCCCGACCAGTCAGAGAGCGCCGAAAGGGCGGTGCTGGCTTGAACTGGCCAATGGAAGGCGGCGATTGGGAGGCGAGGGGGGAGAGGCGGGCAGGTGAGGGGCGGGGGCCCGCTTTCACCCCGCCTCTCCCTTCAGGGATAGCCAATCAGCGGGGCGCAAGGCGGCGATGGACAGCCCCCCGGGCCAACGGGGGCGTGGCGCGCGCGGGCGGGACTCCCCTGACGTGGCGGCCAGGGGGCGGGGGCGGGGGCGGCCCAGCGAGCGCGCGGCGCCCCGGGACAGCGGGAGCGGTGAGTGCCGGGGGGGCCCCCGACCGCCTCCGCACCCCCACACCGACCCCCGGCCCCGGCCGTGCCCCCGCGCGGCGACACCGCGGCCCTGGGGGCCAGTCCCTCTGTGCTGCGGGGGTGTCACTGTGGGACTGCCGTGGGGTGACAAGTTGTTGCCGTGGGGCTGGGCGGAATTAGTGCCCGTGCCCCCGGCTCGCTGTGGGGTGGGGGGGGCCGTGTCACCCCGCCCTGAGGGGCAGGCAGGGAACTGTAGGTCGCAAGGGATCATTCTCCTGCAGGACACATGCTGCAGTAAATGCTGGTCTATTAC
>JAOTQP010001179.1:8721376-8738182 GCA_026413545.1 Cichladusa arquata
GATCCATCTTCTTTCTGATAGCCTGAAGAGCAGCTTCTGAGCAAAGAGCAGCCAAGTCAGCACCAACATGGCCATGAGTCTCGTTTGCCACCTGAAAGCAGAGCACTGACAATGACTCACAGGGATACAAGCAAGGGCAACACATGCTCTGGTCTCTCACTGGGAAGGGAAGAGAGCAACACCATAGCTTTGCTGCACATTCAAGACAAGTGCTAACACTCAGACAAAGACATTCTGCCTTCTACTGCCTATTAGAGATCCAATCTCCATTTGGAATTCAGATGGTGTGCAGAAAGGTAACCCTGAGGACTGCAGTTCTTCATTCAGGACAGAAATGACAGGAACCATCCAGCTTACAGCTGCAGCAACACCACAATGCTCACCCAGCTGTATGTGAGCTTTTTCAGGGCTGCTGAACTTTTAAAGGCAATGAGACAGCAAACATGATGATAGTGGCAAGGCACTTCCAGATTAGGATGATGCATATTTGTTTCACTTAGCCGTGTCATTCCTAACTAGTCAGTGAGGATTTTTGGTCCTCTGGAGGTCACTGGTAAAGTGGCCAGGAGGAATCCTAGACATCACATATTCATGCAGTTCCATGCTATCCTAACTGAGCCACTGCACTTGTACAATCAAGCCTGAACAATTCTTCCAATACGAAATAGAGCATTGGGAATGAGACAAGCTTTACCTAATGGCACACTACTCACCTGTTCCAGATCCACATCATCAGCCAGTTTCATATTTTTTGTGTGGATCTGCAGGATCTCCAGGCGCCCGGTGGCATCGGGGATACCAATATCTACCTCTCTGTCAAAACGACCTGGGGAGTACAAGCACATGTTGAGCTGTTGATTCTGCACACCACAGGAGCTGCAGTTGCTGCCTTCCTCTGACTGAACAAAGTGACGTTTTCCACAAAATATCAGAAAATGAGAGTTTTGGGTTTGCCTGCAGCATTTATCAGCATAGTAGAAGAGACAGATCAGAGAAGGAGGAAAGGCATTAGGCACTTAGGGAAAGTGAAACTAATAGTAAGACCTTGGGATTATACAGCACAGATGATTGCTCATTTATTAACTTTTTCTGAGCTGCATTTTTGGGAAAATAGGCTTCAGAGAGCCAACATACCATGAGACATTTTTGTTTACTTCTACCTTTGTGTCCTTGTCACAGGAAAAAAATACTGAGATTTAATTTTTTAGAACTTTGACAGCATTACCCAAGTGGTCAAACACATGAGGAAAACAGGGCATCACTGCAATATTCACTAAGATATGCACACCTCTATTTTTCCTCCAGCCACAGCTGTTCATTAACAAAAGAAACCCAAATCAGGTAATTCACAGCCTTTTGCAATCTAATGCATGAACATCCCCTTAGGCATTTCCTCCTTAAGTGTGTCCTGAAATAGCTTCACTCAATAGAGGACAGCACACTTTACCCACTTCAAAGTATTAATTTATTTCTACACATTCTCGCCTAACATGGCACAGAAAATGATATCAAAGGCTGCAAGCCTGGAAAAGAATTTCTAGCAAGGAGCGGGAGACAAGTCAATAGTTTCTGTACCACATGTTCAGCATGACTTTCTGCTCAATCATTCTGGGGCCCCTGAAGCATGGCCTGTCACACAGTGTGTGACACACAGGGAAGAGAAGGCAGGGGCGGTTACCGAATCGCCGCAGCGCTGGGTCGATGCTGTTGGGCCTGTTGGTGGCTGCCATCACGATCACATGTGCCCTCTGCTTCAGCCCGTCCATGAGGGTCAGCAGCTGAGACACGATGCGACGTTCCACCTCCCCGTGTGTCTGTGGGGACAGAAAGCAGCGCTGAGACCAGCAGCCCTACAAGGAGCACGGCAGCCAGCACTGCTTCCGAGCCACAGATACAACAGCCACAAGATGGTAACAAATATGAACTGTATCTGATCATTCTCACCTCCGACGGAATTCAGGGGTTAAGGAAACGCTGCGTTACTCTGTAGTGAAATGCAGAGACTCATGCCAGCTGCTACCAAAATAAAAGAACATACTAATTTGCCTCCTAAAGGCTCTCTTTACCTTCTCTCTCTTAGGAGCAATGGCATCCAGTTCATCAATGAAGATGATGGCAGGAGCATTCTTCTCTGCTTCTTCAAAGGCTTTCCTCAGGTTGCTCTCAGACTCACCAGCCAGCTTGCTCATGATCTCAGGACCTAAAAAACAGCAGCGGTGTGCCACTCAGAAGAGAGGCAGCTAGCCCCAAAAACATGCAGCTGAATTTTTTTAGTACAACATCCACATGGGACAAGCTATATTTCAAGCCAAAGCAAACACTATCAATCAAATTCACTAAATCTGCAGCTGAAAGGCAAGACCAGCATGCAGAATTAGTTTCTACCATTATTTTGGTGTTTCCAGTTTACTCTAAGAGAACGCAGCACTAGTCAATGAGCTATCTTTAGCTGCCTCTTTCCTTACCCTATTTCACACTTGGTGAGCTTCTCTGTAATGTGCCACCACACACAGTTAATGCCAGTCCTAGCTTGCAAGAGAAGCAATCAAATTATAAGGTGATGAATTATCAGGATAGGGAAGGAAAAAGCTCTATGAAGCCATCTTTAGCTTACATTACACAGGTATACAATTGCCTCTGTAGGATCCTATAAATTAGTTTTAAAAAAGTCAAAACCACCAACCACAAACAAAACCACAACCCCCATCTACTCTCAAAGGTTAAATACAAAATAAAAGCATGTAAACACACTGATCCCAAATGGATGGGCAGCATTTCCCTGACATCTGCAACTGCTGAACACTAGTGCAGGTTTAGACACTTATTCTGTTTTTACAGATTTTGCTATCATGCTGATGACAGTGGTAATGAAGAGAAAATATGCTTCTAAAGGATACATGAAAAATAAACCTGACTCTCAGGCAGAGAAAGCTGCCAGCTGCAGAGACACAGGTGTGGGCAGGTGCGCTCTGAGTATTTCATTACAGGTAACTCACCAGTTCTTATCAGCTCTGTCTACAGCACTGCCTGCAGCTCCAGATTGGGGCCAGCAGGCAGCGAATGCTAACTCTGACAGTGTTATTTTTATTATGCAATAGATGTACAAGCATCTAAAGAAACGGCTGGTGCATTAGCACTCAGTGACAGCTTTCACACAATTGAGGAAGGATATGATGGGGTGACATATGGCTAAAATCAGCCCATTTACATCCACTACTTTGAGATAAAAGCAAGTCCTAATCCTACTGCTGGTCACTGCTGTGCTCTGTTATACTGTCCTTTGCGATCACTGTCACATGATTGAAATCGGAGAAGAAAAGCTGCATTCTTTCCGTAAAAATGTTCTGTTATTCCAGCACTGACTAAAATGGAACAGAAAAGCAGTGTGGAAAATTCGGAATCTGGTCCCTACTAGTAGTCACCTCAGCTGCTACTGAGGAGAGTCATCAATACGAGTTCTGTCACTTGTAGCTAAGTCCAAAGGATCTCATTATAGTTTTGAGGGAAGTTCCTTCCAAATAATGTACTGTGAAACAAAAGAGGTCTTTGAGCTTTACTTGAGGGGAAAGAGGAATCCACAGCAGCAACTTCTTTTCTGAATGGAATATGGTGAGAGCAAAGACAGAAGCCCTGCCGGTTCTGCCTTCACCAACACAAATGGACAGATAGACAGACAGACAGATGCTGAATCCCTGCGTCTCAGCACAATCTTCCAAGCACTCTGCTACAACACAGCTGAGCTTCAGGGAAGTGCCACTACTGACACTTCCACGTGTCCTCAGAGGCATGCTTGAAAGAGGTAAGGAAGGAGGACAGGAAGAAAATGTGGCTCTACAAGCCCTATTAACACCATTCTTACAGTAAGATGGACAAGTGAGCACACAGCAAACCTGGGGCCAAAGCAGCTGCAAAACTTACCATTGATCAGGAAGAAGAAAGCCCCGGTTTCGTTGGCCACTGCTCGGGCTATCAGTGTTTTACCAGTGCCAGGAGGACCATACAGCAGGATCCCACGTGGAGGCTGAGGACAAAGGCAAGCAACTTAAGACTACTTAAGCAGCTTCACAGTGAATTTGTAAGCATTTGATAATGCCAGTCTGAAATTGCGATGTAAACTCAGCAACAGCTGCCATGTCAGCACTGCTATCAACACCCTTACTACTTCACACAACACACAACAGAAACCTTGCCAGTAACTGGCAGCGCTGATTCAAAGCATCACTCTGCTTTACAAGCTGACAGAGTTTCAGTCTGTGTCCAGAAACCGTAAACAAGTACCTTCCGAATGCTAGCATAAAAAAAATCAAAACAACAAACCAAAAACCCACACCACAAATTATTTATTCCCCTGTCCAATACTTCCTAAATCTCTGTCGTGGAGAGACATCTCCCAGGGCAAGCCCACTTTTCCACCTGCATGTGGGGACGTACCTTCACCCCTATGGCCTTGAAGAGAGCAGGGTGTCGGAGAGGAAGTTCCACCATCTCTTTGATTTGAGCCAGCTGCTTCCGGCAGCCACCAATGTCATCATAGCCCACTTCATTCAGCGACTCCTCTTCATCCTACCAGGAGGTTACACATCAAACATCTGAGTGAAAACAATAGTTCAACAACCCTCCCAGTCTACAGAAGTCAGGAACGTGGCTTTTAAGACACTTCTTGTCTGTCTTGAGTCTCCTTTTCAAGTCTTCCTGATGTCTTCTATAATTGTTTCCTAGCTCTGTCTTCCCAGACATACAAAGAGAATTGCCTGCACGTACTCAGACTTCACTGAAGCCCACCCTCTGGAATAACAGCCTCTGCTGCCAGGTTCCCTACAGACTCTAGCACAAAACAAGCTTTGTGTCTCTTTGATGGGGCTAACGGAAGTAACAAGAGACAATGCCAGTATAAAATAGACTTATTCTTAGAGTAAATGCTGCGTAATTATTTGGCATATTCTACCTGCCAGTTACTCAGGTACAGCGTTACCTTTTGAGACTGATTCCAATTTAGCACAGAATGTTAAAGTCCAGATATATGGATAAGATCAGTTGTAACCAACTCGTTCTTCACAGCATCCATTCATTCCACTGTCCAAACTTTTACTGGCCTCAGTTATTTAGGCCACACTCAAATAATAATATAGCCTGTAATCTCACAGGGGATCAGTTTAAGTCTCACCTCCTTCAAGCAGGTCACTCAGGGACTAGACCTAACAAGCACTGAAGATCTCAGTTTTGAAGATTTCTGTCCTCTCTGGGCTCTGCTCCAGGATTGGGGGAAACTTTTTTCTAAGAATCTATTAGGAATTTCCTTTGATCTAGCTTATGCTGGTGCATCCAGTCATGTCCCTGGGCACAGCTCTCACATTCTATCCCTTTCCATCAGGCAGCTGCCAGGAGGCCTGTCCTTTTGTCTTCCCTTCTCCAGGCTGCATCATCCCACGATTGCAGTTCCTCCTCCTTCATTCTTGGCCTCCAGCTCCTCATAATTTTGGTGGCCTAGGCTGAACTTACTCCTGTCTATCTCTGCTGTGCCCTGAAGAGCCCAAGTGGGATCCATGGAGTGCCCAGGTGCAGTCTCACAAGGGTCACAGAGGTGTTTTTCAGAAGGCAGCTAACAACAAACCTGTACTCACATTATTTGCAGCAGAAAAAGGTACTTATTCTATGAAGTACACACCCACCTTAGCTCATTTCCCTGAGATTGCCTACTCTGTACAGTAAGTTCACCAAGACCTGTCAGACAAGTCCCTCAGGCAGCCACAGGTTGCAACACTCAAGGCTAAACACTGGCGAACAGTAATAGATTGGGGAACTCTTATTTTTTTTAATAAATAAACCATCTGGGGACTCCAAATTTCTTTTGAGAAAAGTGTCATTACTTTCTTTTCACATGGCATGAAATTCAGCACCATTGTAAGCTCTCACTGCTATGAATCAAGGGAACACTGGAATGAAAAATTGCATTCAAGCGCACTAAGATACTTGGAAGCAGATGCAAAACAGCTGCCGCCAAAGCATGGCACCTCATCAGCAAACCTACCCCCTGGTGCTTTCGGCATATGAGGAGGACACTGGATACCTTTCTCTGACTGCCTTCAGCAGCAGCTCATCTCCTGAAACCAGAGTTTCTGACTATTGCATTCAGTAGACAAAACGTCAAAAGAGGAATTGCAAACTCTGCTGCCCTCAATCCCTGTCCCAGAAACAGGCTTTGGACAGAGGAGGTCCAGCAGGAGAATGACCTGGCAGGATTCTGCTCACCTCCCGCTTGATGGGCTCTCCCTCACAATGGATCACTGTGTCTGGAGCCACTATGCAGTACGGGCTCGGGTCTGTCTCCACCACTTTGAACTCCACTGCACGCATCCCTCCGCGCACCAAGAAGATGTCACCTGTAAAATCCCACATGTCAGTGGCCTGTTGCAACCCACATCTGCAAAACGTCAACCCTGTATGATCAGCAGCCCCAGAGTTTAAGAAGTAGGTCACACAGGCAGACACTGTGGCATTTATAACTCTGCTTTGCATGTTAAACTCAAGAGCTGCATCCACTGCGACAGCCTGAGCACTGTTTCAGTTCTCAAGTCATCCAGTAAAAACCAGCAAACAATAGAAAAGAATATCCTGCCCAAAAAAAACCCAAAAAGGCAAGAAATCACTTTTTTTCCCCTATTCAGTTTCAATTTAACATTTCTAGAACAGGCAAAAAGTCCTAACTTAATAAAAATTCATTTTGAATTTACTGTAACTAATTGCTACTAGTTATAACTGTTTGTCTCCAGAAGCAGAATAATATATAACACTGCACTGTGTCTTCTGGGTGACAGACCCTGGATAACTTGTGTCTACAGTATACTTTCATCAATGGTACAGCAGAAGTGTTCGGACCACAACCCCAAAAGTGCATTTGATTTTCTACTCACCCTCCCAATTATTCCTTAAATTACTCTGAAGAAGTGAATTTAGTCAGGATGGCAGCTGGTATACATTCTTGGTTTCAGCTGGAATAGAGTTTATTTTCTCCCTCGTAGCTGTTTCAGTGCATTCAGTGATTTGGATTCAGTATGAGAATAATGTTGACAACACACTGATGCTTCTGTTGCTGCTCAGCAGTGCTTACCCTAACTCAAAGTCTCCAGTTTCCCATGCTCTGCCAGTGAGCAGGTGTGCAAGAAACCAGGAGGAAGAATGGCCAGGAGAGCTGATCCAAACTAGCCAAAGGTATATTCCATACCACAGAACATCATGGCCAGGGTATAAACTGTGGGGATTTCACTGGGAGACACCACACACTGATGAGGCACAGGCTGGGCATCATTCAGCATGTGGTGACCAGCTGTCTCAGGTGTTGTGCAATGCCTATCTTGTTGGGTTTCATCTCCTGTCTTTTCCATTACTGTTATTGATATTGTTATTATATTTTACTTTGTTTCAATTACTGAAATGTTCTTAACTCACAAGTTTTTCCTTTTTCCTGATCTGCTCCCCATCCCACAGCTGAGTGGGGAATGATATTTAGTCACATGCTGGGATCAAAGGACAACAGTCCTTTTTGGCAGCCAGCATGGGGACAAAGGGTTGGCATAACAACAGATCTGAGCAGAGCACATTAAACCAAATTCGTTATAAGCATTCAGTATATAATAGCAGTTGGTGATGCTGTTTATTCATGCTTGTTCTCAGGGTGTGCTTTTTAACACCCCACTCAGTGTAGGTGTCCCCCGTGGTGAGGTTTATTGTCCTTGCTGCCTGGGCTAAGGTTATCTCTGTGTTTCTCTTTGCAGTAGTGGCTTATGATGCGATGCAATCACTGGTCCTGAGACAAATCCGAGGAGTGAACTGAGCACTGCCATCAGCTCTGCACTTCGGGAGCCATCCACTGGGAACTACTGATAACTGCACCTTCCTACATCTCCCTCCCGATATCTTATGCCAGGCTGGTTACAGTACCATTTGACCATTTTAAAGATTTTTAATATCCTTTCAACATAGCTGAAGCCAGCCTGGCTCTTATCACAGAACTTCCTGAGTTGTAATGGACCCATGGGGATCACTGAGTCCAGCTCCTGGTCTACACAGGACAGCCCAAAGGACCACACCATGTGCCTAAGGGTATTGTCTAAACGCTTCTGGAATTTTGGCAAGCTTGGTGCTGTGAAAACACCACATTGCTGAATGTGATTTTGGTCTTGTTTAAAGTAAATGTATTTAAGAACATTGCCCAGAGGGTTAAGTGTCCAGGCCAGTAACTACCTAAAACATTTTGGAATTTCACTCCTGACCAAGTGTGGAATCCTGAAAAACTAGTAAATATGTGCATAAAGGTATGCTGTTACGCACGTAGTTCCAGAGTGACACAAACCACTACAATGTGTTGGGATCTAGCCCATATTATTCTGTACTCTGAGAGGAAAAAATGGTCTTTGGATCTGATGACAAAACATCCAATCCCAGGAACAGGCAAAGCATAGTTTTGAGGGGGTGTATTGCATCCTGTATCATGCACCAGCCTCTGGAAAATCAAATGATGCAATGGACTGCTCATGACTACATCGAGAGAAAAGGCTGGTGGGACCAGCAAACTTTGCAACACACACTTAGCAAAAGCTACCTGGTGACTGGCCCTCTCCAACCAACACTTTTACATACTGCAGAAGGAGACAAAGCTCCTGTGGTGCACATAAAAAATATGCTGGGATAAACAGTCTGGGTCACTGCTGCCTCAGGCAAAGGCAAACCCATGCATGGCTCTGCTTTTCCACACATGGTTTTGGTTTTCCTCAAGGACCTGGGGGCACTTTGTGGGTGATGTGGGAGGATGGAGAAGTCCAGTGTACGGGTCAAGGTGATTTATTTTAGGTGAGAGTAGGAGATTAACCAACTGCATGATGTTCATTGTTACATAATGCTCATATGATCGCTTCTATGGCAGCTATATGCACACCACCACATTCAGCACCTGACAGCAGCCAACTCCAACACTCCAGATGTGGGGATCTGAACCTGAGTCCCCTTTAATTACAACCTTATGAAGGATGGCCTCCCATGAAACTGGATAAGCACAACATACACCCAACCAATTGATTAATATGCAAACAACTAACCAATTACATCACACAGCAGGAACTTAGTTTAATAAGATTTTCTCCCAAATACCACCTGAGCCTTTCTGATGTTGCCCCGTCTCACACAGCTTAAAAAAATGAAGGAGAACTACCAAATTGCTCTACCAGCCAGCAGCAGCCATCACTGCTTCTGAAGATTGCGGAAAATTTAGATCACCATTAGCGAAATCTCTCCCTACAGATGCTGGTCTAATGCCTCATGGAGATCTGTGCAAGGTTCTAGAAACTCTCTGTATTTGGTCTCAGGACAAACTCACACTTGCAGCTGTGAGGACTTCAATGACAGGCATGATTACCTTTCCTGATAGGTCTGTAAGCTTCCAAGAAGTAGGGCTTGAGATAGACCTCAAAGAGATTCCCCGTGATCCCTTCTACCGTGTCATCAATCGGCAGCACGTGGATACGTTTGCCATATTTCACATCTGGGCAAGGCTGGATGCTGCAAAAAAAAGAAAACTCTAGTTAGCCACATCATGCTGGACTTGCACCTCAGTGCTACACCTGGACAAGAAAAAACATGTCCCTTCCCAGGAAAGAACATCCAAAGACCATCAAAAGCCCTGGTGAGACTTCCTACTTGCACAGGAATATTCCAACGCTGACAAGGCAAAAATCATCCAACCAAGGGCTAGTCTTCACAGCACACACTTGCCTTCACTCCTTTCAGTCCTGCCCAAGACCACCGGAGAGTTTAATAGTTTCCTCCCACCCTTCTGCTCTTCTGCAGACTCTCTCACCACATTCACACGTGTCTAATGTAACCTAAAGACCTGCGAGAGTCATGAGGTACCTTTTATTTCAACAAGCTACTGCAGAGACAGCTGCAAGGAAAAGTAAGCTGGGGAAAACTCTTTCTTCCCTCCTCTCAATTAGTACAGTGCTCAGACTCCCTATTGCTGACACACCTGATTCCATGCAAAAGCTCTCTCAGTACCAACTGGGAGTGAAAACACCTTAGCAGCCATGAGTCTGTCAGTCCCACTTTGTGAGGTTGAAGGCTGAAAGTACTTTCCTCTTTTTAAATATGTGCTATCGTTATTATTTTGCAGTGTAGCACAACAGTCTACTGTAGCAACGGCTCAAAGTATCCAGATGTAGCAGAAACTGGCTTCACCGGCTAAGAAAAGCCATGGAACTGCAGCTGAGCATGCAGTTTTTCATATGTGACTTCTGTTAGAGACTCCTAACTGATTCTTTTACCACATGCATTACAGAGAGGACATAGCAAAAGGGTAAAAGAAGAGAGAGACTGTCCCAGAAGGAAAATATCTGACAGACCACAAAGAGGAAGTGATTCGCACATAAATCTGGATTCTGGCAGAAACCAGGACACACTAACACTACAAGCAGTTAAAGATTGGCAAGAAAAACTTTGAGGGCAAGTATGTTAAAATTCCCTGACCTCACAATGAGTCAAGACAATTGGTAACACATTCGGGAAGCTGAGAACCACTACAGACATAGTGCTAACAGAGATGATGAGAGCATGGGGCTGTCATGCTGGAAGAGACTCCAACAGGAATCTCACACCAGGTTCAAGTAAGAATTCACCTCTATTTTAAATCCAAAGACACAAAGCACCATTCTGAAATACAGCAGTGTTTAAAACTTGCATTTTTAGTGGTAGAGAGATGGGTGGAACAGCTTCATTTTTCCCATTTCCTAAGTTTGTACAAAGCACGTTTTGCATTTAAAAATTATTAGATACCACTTCAGAAAGTCTGGTGTCAGAACCAGGTCCTCATTTTCTCAGAGATAATGCTCAGGAAGAGGAGAAGTTGTTAGCCCTCCCTTATTTAAACCTGCAAAATGCAGGAAATGCTCACGTGCTACCATTCTACCCTCTCTCATCACAGAATGAGACCTGTCTCCTGCAAGCAGAGATCCATATTTCCAAGTTTTACTACTGCTTTTAAGGTCTCTTCCAACTCAAATCATTTTATGATTCTACTTACTGTAAATGCTGCACAACAAAATCCCTGCAACATTTTTTAAGCACTCCTAATTAAAAAACTATTTTTACAACAAAAACTGAAATATAAACATTCTTGAGGGATTTTTAATCTTGCTATTTGGCTGTTCCACTTGTTTCTAGCATTCACTTCTAACAGGTTTTAACTTGTTCTGGTAACAGGCCAGCTCAGATACTAAGAGATAATATGTGATGCTGCTAATGTCTTCCACAGGTAACACCGTGTCCTCACCTGATCACATCACCCAGGCGCACTCTCAGGTTGTTGCGGACAACTCTATTCATGCGAATCTTCTCATCTGAGCAGGTATCATCTGACAGAACAATGCAGACTGCTTCTCTCCTCTTCTTTCCTTTCAGCAGGACAGTGTCTCCTCTGAACAGCTGCAGTTCATCCATCTTTGCCTGCAAACAGCAAAGTGTTAGAACAAGCTTTTGAAAAAACAATTCAAGCACTTGAAGGAGAGTTATTTGACTTCGGAAATTACACCTTGGAAGTGATATACTAAATCCAGAGAACAGAGACTCTTACTAAGTTGTGTAAGAGCTAAGCCTGAAACCAGAGGAAGGGCACAAGCTCAACTGAATCCTATAAACTGAGGCTCAAAAAACATTTTATCAAGGAGGAGTGTCAGGAAACAAGAGCGGTAACAGCTGTAGCTTCTGACACAAACACTTGTACTTACATTTCAAAGTTACATTTCACGTTAATAGACAGCAACAGCTTGCAAATTACCAGATGAAATGCTTTGCCTCTACAGATGACGCACCTGGGACAGTGACACAACACTGTTGTCTTCATTGATGGCTTCGTCAACAATTAACCGATTGGGCCTGTTCTTCTGCTTCAGAATAGCAGTTGATAAGTCATCGGCCTTAGAGCTGGGGAGAAAACACAGCTGATGAGCCTGAGTGATACTGGCCCTGTCCAGCCACCCGTTTTCATCTCCACTTTCTACAAGTTTCTTTGTTGTCTTTTATAAACTGTACTTGCTTGTAGCACAACTGAGAACATTACTTCCCAGGGACCAGTTTGCAGATCATCAAGGGAGGAAGTTTCCTGTCAGTAAACGTAACTATGAGCTTCCAGTGGATACAGCTATGAAGCTACCTATGAAAAGAAGTGGTCAGTGAGATGTTGCTGACTGTAAGATGTTTTGCCTCAATGAATTAGTCAGACTCATCTGAAATCACATGTAACTGCTGCCAACAAAACAAAAGTTTAAGTCTATTTGGTGTCAAATCCTAGATAAATAGGGGCATTAAAGGACAATGCTGCAGCAACCCTGACAAGAAGAGTTGTTAGGAGTTTGGCCTGTTGAGGCCTGTTTATTAAAGCAAGTTGTAGAAATATTCAAGTGCTAATAGAAAATTATTTTGTATTGGGGTTTTTAGTTCTTTTCTATTATACCTTCACAAAAGTCACATATGAAATACAAGAGATAATTCATTTGCCTTTACAAAACGGAGCAAGTAAAACACCAAGGAAATGGAAGAAGGGTAGATTAACTGTTATCCCTCAAAATCTAATACAGCAAATAATTCACTCTATGACAGAATATGAACCGGAACCAGCTTATTCTTGAGGAGTTCTTGGAAGCTATACATTAGCCACATATGACAGTGGTGGAGTGCTGTAGCTTCCCCCAGTGGGCTGACTACTTTCTCCAAGTATGTGGCTGCATCAATATTCAAGGTCAGAAGAGAAAAGCTTGCATAGTCTGACTTGATTCTGAAAGAAAATAAAGAGAACTAAAGTCTTCCCTTGACCTAAGCAAGCAGCAAGCACTGGCAAAGCATAGGGAGCTTTGTGAACAATGGCAGCAGTCATAACTTTGGCTCCATCTCATCCTCTTAGAGACAGAATGATGGGAAGAAACCAAACCTTGAGTGGAAATGGCAGCACTTGGCATGTTCACTGCATTTTTACAAGTCCATCAGAGAGGGATGACATACCTATGGTGTGATGTTAACCAGGTTCCTCCCCACCTCAAGACAGAGGCTTTTCTGAGACGGGCTATGCAGTGTTGGCTCCCTTCTCTGACACACAAAAGGGGAAACAACACCAAGCAAGCCCATGAGAGCAGCCAGCTTGCTTTCAAAAGATTTTTCAAGCTTCCCTTAAACACTGGTAGCACAGGAAATATGTTGCAAAGAACAGGCAAGTGAACAAAACAAATGAACAAAAGCAAACAAAGTGAACAAGTTTTAAGTGAACAAAACAAGTTGTACAAGATGTTCTTTCCTGGATCGCCAGCACTATTGAAAGTTATCTTTTTTCCTCTCTTTATAAAAGAGCGCAAGAGATAAGACATTGCAGATCTACTGTCTGAGCAAAAGAAGAACACAACAAAGATTGCTGGATATGTACTGGAAAGGGTTCATGAATTCCACAATCAATCTAAAAATGTGGTCTTGTTGTGACTCCTAAAAAGTCTGTGATTTCCAAGAAAACTGAGAGAGCAGTAAGAAAACTGAAAAAATACATTATCAGGGCAGATTATGGTCAAACAGTGCATAAAACCAACAACCTACTTGCAAGGACTTTGCCTCCTCACTAGCTCCTGGCCACTGGAAACTAACCCAGCAGACAGATTTCAAGATTCCAGCTAAGGGACACCAAGGAGACACAATACTCATTATTCGAGTGATTCAGAGTGCAACTGCAATTCCTCCCTCTGCACACAAGATGTGAATCCCAAGGCCTTTTCACAAGAAACCACTGCCAGACTTTGGCTACTTGAACTGTTGTTGAAACTAAGTGTCTGTCCCTTGGGATGCATGGACTGCTATTACAGCCTAAAAATCAGCCTGGAGCACCAGATCAAAAACAAATGGTAAAGGAACTAGATAACAAGTGGAAGCTTTTCAAACAACACTGTACACAAAACAAAAGCTGCAAAAATTGGATAGAAAGTTTGGATAACTCCTGACATACAGCAGTGAAGAACACAGCTAGAATCTACTTGGTTCTGCTAAATAAGACAAAAAAGTTTTAGTATGGAAGAACTGAACCTACAGCGGCCTAAGAACTGAGGGCCGCTGTTTCAGATACACTTAGAGCAATCAAAAAGGATTGGAGGCATTAAAAATGGAATAAAAGTGTCCAAGAAAGAGCATCCAGGGAGCTTAGTGCGCACTGTCAGCTTCAGTGCTCTGACCTTACAGCTCCAGAGGAATAAACAAAGGTGCTACAAAATTACATGTCAGCCAGGCAGGGAAATGATGTTTCTCCTGCAGACAAGGTTAAGGTTTAGACAGACAAACACTATCCATTTTCCAGCGGCAATTTACAATATTGTCATAATCACCATTTGCCCTCATTGCATCTCTCCAGGGGTTCCTCATGCTGCAGCTGAAATAACAGGGCAAAAGATACCTGCGCACCTCAACCACGCTCAGACAAACCCCAACATCTGTGGGAAGGAGAGCACGAACAGAAAATACCAAGCAGGAAAGCCTAGGGCATGGGTTGGGACTCTCTCCTGCTAACCTTCCCACTTCTTCTGGGAAACTTCAGGAAAGCACAGGGACATAAAGGTAACACACGTAAATTTTAAGGCTCCTTGATGAGCTTCTGGTCAGAGACAGCCTGGTGGAAACCCTCCAAATCACCTCCCTGACTAGCCCTGTCTGTCAGCTCCCTCACACACCTTCCCTCTCACCCCTTTCTTTCCCTGACTTAACAGAGAGAAACTGAACACAAAATGTAGCTTTAGAGCTGTTTGGGAATTAAAAGGAAATTCAAGGTCTGTATTAAGCTGGCCCTAGACAGAAGCCAGAAGCGAGGACAATCACCAGCACAGCAAATGGCCAAGCTTGCACATACAGTGCAAGACATCTATAAAACTGAAGCAAATATGTACTAGCCCTAAAGGCCGACCATAATAGGTACTCTCAGCCTCCTTTTCTCTCTCCATAAAGCAGTTCAACAGCCTCATCCACACATGGGAGAACCAGGGGGACTTTCTACAACTTACAGAATCACAGAATACTCTGAGCTGGAAGGATCCATCAGGATTATCAAGTCCAGCTTCTGGCCCTGCATAGGACAACCCCAAGAATCACGCCATGTGCCTGAGACCATTGCCCAAACGCTTCCTGAACTCTGCCAGTGCTCTGACCACTTCCCTGGGGAGTCTGTCCTAGTGAGCGACCACCTTCAGGATTAACCTTTTCCTGATATCCAACCTAAACCTCCCCCATCACAGCTTCATGGACTTAATTACACTATCAATGGTTTCTCTGTGTCAGAGCTCCCCTCATTCAGCAACTGATAATGCCCAGAGGCATCACAGGGGAGGGTCTGAAGAGCCAGAGTAAGTAATTACCAATTAGTGATCCTTCTGAAAATGATAACCAA
The DNA here is from genome assembly GCA_026413545.1 of Cichladusa arquata. Lineage (NCBI taxonomy): Eukaryota > Metazoa > Chordata > Aves > Passeriformes > Muscicapidae > Cichladusa > Cichladusa arquata. The sequence continues at coordinate 8,736,825 of JAOTQP010001179.1, forward strand.
CCTCTGAAGTCCCACTTAAAGTACGCAAACAAGCTGTTCCTTCAAGTTGGTCCTAAATTAAGCAAAAAGTCACTTCCCAGAATGATTCAGCTGCAGAAATGAAAGTGAAATCAGCCATAACTTCTGCACACTGCTGTGACATTTTTACCATCATCCTTGTGAAATCACTTCCCAGACAAAACCTGTGAGCAATCTCTTACCAATCTGAACATCTGATTTACAGACTGAATTGCTTTTTCCAGGTAGATATTAAAGAAAAAAAAAAGTCAAAAAACGTTTTTATTCTCAAGTTAGGTGTCTGAGGTACGTGGTGACTGCAGGTACTGAAACAAGACTACCATGGGGGGAGTTTAGACCCACTGGGCAGAAGCCAAATTTTCAACACTGTTTCAGACAGGCTGGGAGAGGAAAACAAGATACCACACACCCTTAGTTTCCGGAATGCTACTTGCCGTGTTGAGGCTCGGTTCAGTAAGATGGCTGCCAGCAGCTATGATAAAAAATGGCATCTAAAAAATAACCATGCTCCAGCTGCAAACTAACTTTTGTGGTTCCTGCGTAGGTGAGAAGAACTTTGCTAATTTCTACTTCAGCAGACTTTTAAAAAACACTGTTAACCTCGCCCAGCAGAGCAACCGGAGTCTGGGAATGTCACTTCCACGGCAGACAGGAATGCCTGGCACACCTCGCTGGAACTGACTCGGCAGGGTCAAGCAGGTTTGGATGCTAGGAGTTACAAAAGATAAGAAAAACATACTCGAAGAACACCAAAAGGCATAAAAAAGAGACCAAAAGTGCCTCTAGTGAAATCAAAAAGTCACTTCAAGTATTCTTGGATTGTGAAAATATATCTTTGGATTCTATTTTACTCCGCTCAAAATGCACGTGGGCTGCGTGCAGAGACTGTTATTCCTGAGGGGCAGGAAAGATGATCCTCAGCCTGTAACTGAGTAGAGCCAAGAAGAGTGAGGCAAGACACCCGAGACGGAAACACCGCCGATGGCCTCGGCCATGCCCGGCACAACATGTCTGCCTCGGCCAGCGCAGAGTCGCTCGCCAGCCCCGGCCCCAGGGCCGCTGCGAGCAGGAGGAGCCCGGGACGGGCCTAGAAAACAAAGCCCTCCGCAGTTCAGGGCCCGGCGGGCGGGCGGCCCTAGGCCCGGCGGCGGCACGGCGGGAGGCCCGGCCTGGCCTCGCCCCCCCGCCATGACTCGACACTTCCCGGCGAGGCCCGGCCGCGGCGGGGCGGACGGCGGGAAGCGGCTCATCCCCGTTCCGGCGCCTCCTTCGCCCGCCGGGGGCTCGCGGGCCGCCCCGGGTGAAGCGGGCGGGCCGGACCGGGCCCAGGCCGCGGCGGG
>JAOTQP010001179.1:8738367-8752899 GCA_026413545.1 Cichladusa arquata
GCGTGAGGCGGCGGGCGCGCGGCCGCAGGTAACGGTCCCAACGGGCGGCCGCGGCTGAGGGCACAGCGCGGGCACAGCGCGGCTCCGGCCGCCCTCACAGCGCCCAGCCCGAGCGGCCGGCGGCGAGCGCGGCCCCCGCAGCCTCAGGTACCGCCGCGGGGCGGGCGGGGGCTCCGGAGAGTCGCAGGGGTCGCAGGCGGCGGGCGGAGGGTTCGGGGCGTCCGCGCTGGCTGAGCCTCAGCGCCGACTCATCGGCGAGGGAAGCCCCGCCCACGCCGCCTCGCCTGCCTAGCAACAGCGTGCGCCGGCCAATCGGAAATTCTGGCCGGCGGCCGCCTCGGCCAATGGGAAAGGGCGAAAGAAAAAGACGGAGGGCTCCGCCTAAGCCCCGCCCCTCTGTGCTTCCTGGCCAATCGTCACCAGCCAGGCGCTACTTCCTGCAGCCAATCGCAGCGCGGCTCTCTCTTTGAGCGACAGCTCCAGCGAGGCCAATGACCAAGAGCCACCGACGGGAACATGCGGGAAGGAAGTCCCGCCTCCATAGTAGTTGCTGATTGGGCAGCGCCCGAGAGCAGGGCCAATCAGAAGGTGCGTGGTGCGCACGCGCGGCTCTTCCCGCCACTCGGAGCCGCCTCGTTGGTGCTCGTGGTGAGGGAATGGCCGCGCCTGTGTGGAGGGTCCGGTCCCGCCCCGGCCCCGGCCACGGGCACCGCCCGCCACACCACGCTGCTCGGGGCCACATCCAGCCTGGCCTCGAACGCTCCCCGGGATCCAGCCGCAGCTTCTCTGGGCAGTGTGTGCAGGGCCTCAACACCCTCACAGGGAAGAATTTCTTCCTAATACTGCATCCAGCCCTGCTCTCTGTTAGTTTAAAACAGTAACCGCTCTTCCAGTCACTTTATGTCATTGTCTAAAGTCCCTCTCCAGCGCTGGTGGAGCCCCTTGAAGGCTTGGAAATTGTGGAGCCTTACCCAGGTTGAACAATTCCAGCTCTCTCAGCCTTTCCTCACAGCCGAGATGCTCCATCCCTCTGATCATCTTTGTGTCTCTCCCCTGTGCTCGCTCCGGCAGGTCCCTGTCCCTCCTGTGCAGGGACCCCAGCTCTGGCTGCAGTGCTCCAGGTGGGTCTCAGCAGAGCAGAGCAGAGGGGCAGAATCCCCTCCCTGCCCTGCTGCCCACGGGGCTCTGGATGCAGCCCAGGACATGCAAAGGTGGTTTTCTGAAGGAATTGCAGAGCAAAGCCCACCCAAAGACCCCTCTGTTCCTCCTGTGTTCAGAGGAGGCTGCAGCAGCTCCTACCTTGCATTCCTCCAGAGCTCTGTCATGCCCTTTCCCCTCTGCTCACTCCTCCTTTGCCTTGTAGCTCCCAAGCACCCTTTCCCCCTTGTGGGAAGCAAGGTGTGCCAAAGGCTCAGATTATGGGGTCAGGGTCCTTATCCAAAAAAAGCTCCACCAGACACTGGGCAGGGACATGTGCTCCTTCACCCCTGAGGGTGAGGGGACTGGAGCTATGGCATTGTCACAGACCTCAGGGACACAGGGACACACAGGTGTGGGTCTGGACCCTGCTGCTGTCTCTGGCTGCTGCAGCATTGTGAAATTCAGACCTCAGAGCTGTGTTCTTCAGACAAAACCCCTTCTCTGGGCTCCAAACCACACTCAGCGAGCAAAAAGCCGTTACACAAAGCACAAATAGGACAGATCACCAGCTCCCTGAAGCCCGAGGGCAGAGCCAGCCCCACCACTTGCAGGGCACAGAGGATGAAGGTATCTCTGCCCTTGATCTCTCACACATCCAGGGCACCCAGCCCACGGGCTCCCAGCAGCTGGAGGCAGTGTCAAGGCCATGACTGCAACATTTCACTCTGGAAAAAGAGCATGGAAAAAAACAAAGCTAAATAGAGCTGAGTTTTTTTATTAGAAAAGGAGATATATTCTGTTTCAGTTCTTTGGGAATCCAGCTTCATCACAAAGAAATTCTAGATCTTGAAGGAGTCCTTAAAGGCCTTGTTGCCAGCCAAGTGCAGGGAGACCTCAGCAGATGAGTATGGGGGGCATGACCAGGTCAGCTCGAGGTGTCCTGGGCTGCTGCCCCAAGGTAATCCTTTATACTTCTGGCAAGAGGTTCCCTGTGAGGGGACACTGCCTGCTCCAGGCATGAAACCAGGTACAAAGGGAGGGGCCTGAAAAAGAAAGGAACATGCCAGCAGTGAGGACTGCAGCATTCCTTTGCCATACTAAGACATTTGTTCAGCAGGTCCCCTGTTGTACCTGCAGCCTTCTCCCTCCCCATCTGGCTCCATGTCAGCTCTTCTGTGCCCCAGGGAGCCCCAGCCTGTGGGCCCTCGGAGCAGTCACCAGGGGAAGCTCCTCAGACACCTAAATTTCCCTCACAGCCTCATGGACAGACAGTTTGCACTGCTGGATGTGAGATCTCACCCATCCCTCTACACACCTTCCCTGCACTTGCTGCTGCCCATCCTCCCCAGGGCAGCTCTGGGAGAACTTCTGCCACTGAGCAGCCGCCTCCTGCTTTCGGTTCAGCTCCCACAAGGTCTGCACCACGTAGGAGGCAGCAGCTGGGTCACCTGCAAGACAGGAAGAAGGATCACCCCCTAGCAGAGGAGGAGCAGGTCCTCAGCACTGCTGTGGGTTGCAGGGTATTACAAAAGAAGCTCAGAAGCCAGACAAGGGCAATGAGTGTAAGGAGAGGTGGTGTAATGGGGAGGAGGCCATCCTGGCTGTGTCACAGGCATTAATTAACCCCAGGGCTGTTAGCCAAGGCAGATGGCATCAGCCCCGTGGCACAGCCTGCCACACCTCTCTTTGGACAGACTGGGGTCATCCTTGCAGGCACATCCACACCCCCAAAGGGAGGCAGGACTGGGACCAGCAGGTCTGACAGATCCTGGTGAAGCTCACACCTTTTCAGCATGTCAGAGCACTGAAGAGGAGGGAGCAGCCCTGTGAGCAGCACTAGCCATGCCTTGGCTGAGCTCAAGACATGAATGCTCCCTTTGCAGGCCTCTGTACTGCCAGGCATGGACATGCTGCTTCCTCAGGTGAAGCACAACTCCACTTCTCTGTTCTGGGAAAGCAGACCTGTCTGGGAGAAAGCTGGCTGTACCAGGCTGGGGTTGAGGCAGGAAATTTCCAAGCTGAGGGCACAGGGTTGTTTTCAAGGTTCTGATATACTCTTCTGATAATGGTTTTGGTTTTGGTCTGTTTCTCCATGGCAGTGAGCTGACCAGGCCCCATAGAAGTATATCTCTAGTATGTAACATTGCTAGTGGCCCTACTGTTGTCCTTGATTCCTGAATAAATCTGGTATAAAGCCTAAGAACTTCCTGCTGAAGACAACAAAACAGCCCAAGACAAATTCGTGGAAATCCCTTGTGCTCCTCACCAAAATGATCCTACCTGGTGAGAGCTGCAGACTGTGCTGGAAATCCAACAGGGCTTGTTTGTGCCTCCCCAGCTCCAGGAACTGCGTACCTCGCCCAATGAGAGCGAGCAACCTGATCTTCTCCAGCAACTCCACTTCTGGCTGGAGATTCTCTGTCACAGGAAGACACACACACATACCTGAACACAGCATCCTCCAGAGGTTGTCTCCCTTGTTCCGAGCAGGCTGAGCCAGGTTAGCAGCCAGGACAAGCCAAGCATTTACTTGGGCTGCTCATCTTCCAGCTCCAGAGACAGATGGCAAAGCTCAGTCTCTGCCAGGCTGGAAGAGGTCAGGAGGCAGCAGAGGGCGAGAGTGAAGAATGTCAAGAGCCCAGAATGTTACATGTGGTGAACAGTGACCTCAGCAGTAGCCTGGCCCTTGGCTGTCCCTCTGCACTGGCATGTGTCTTTCCCCCAAAAACTGGATTGGAGAAGCTTTCCAGTTCACAGCCCATTTAACTCCTACCTAGACAGCGAAGAAGGAGGCAGAGCCAAAGCAAACTCTGCTCCAGAAAAACCAGCCAGTCTCTTCAAAGGCTTCAGCATGGCCCAGAATTTTGCACCCTGGGACAATTGCCTCTTGCCAGAGTGATGCTGGGCCCACCACCTTGCCTCTGTACCTGCTGCTGCCAAGCACACAGATCCCGACCCAGCTGAGGCCCCACACAGATCCCTCCTGTGCAGTGTCTTACCTGTCTGTTTGATGGCAGACCCATGAAGCTGAACACGCAGGAGATCACTGAGGCACCTGTGGGTGGGAGGCCAGAGGAGCTTTGGAGCCACTCCTGGCCTGTCAGGAGTGTCAAGTTGTCAGGGCAGCCCCAGGGCCATGCTGTGTGCTGCCCTGGCCCCACCACCCATTGCTGCCTGCTGGGGAGGCCCCCTCTCCCAGCAAGGCTTTATCACCTGCTGAACTGTGTTACAGCTTCCTTGCTCTCGCCCAGCCTGGCCCATGCCCAGCCCTGGTGCAGGTATCCAGCTGCTCTCCAGGCAAGGCAGCACAGACTCTCCTTCTTCTGGGACAGGAGTCCCCCTGCCAGTTCTGCCCCTGGCACTGAGCACTCCGGCTGCTCCAGCCTCTCCTCCACTCGTAACACCCGTGGAATGAGGTCAGTTGTCCGGCTGATGACCTCCTCACACACGGTTATGGCATCCTGGTGCCTCCCAGCCTGCCCCAAGGCAGATGCTGCTTCCAGGAACACCTCTGGGATCCTGGGCAGAGCTGAGCTACCATCCAGGGGCACCTGGGGAGCAAAAGAGACATCAGTGCTGCAGAACTGCAGAGTTCTCAGCCAAGCAGAATGACTCTGTGCATACTGGGAACATGGAGCTGCTGCCCAGCAAAGCTCACACAGTCTCTGGAGCCTGGTGGAGCAGGAATGGAAAGCACAGCTCAGCAGAGTCAAGGCATCAAGTCCCTACTCTGGAAGTGAAGGACATCCAAAATCAGGCTGAAGCTGCTCCCCACAGGGAAGGGGAAGCTGTTTTTCCAAACAGCAGTTGTGAGTACACTGTGGTGTGAATCCAAAAGCAGACATGCCACAGGTTGGGGGTGCCAACCCCCACCTTATTTCCTTTATATCTCAAACTAGACACTGAAGTCTGGAGTCCAGGGCTGATGTCTGGGCCCAGCCCTTGGGACTGGGTTTGGATCTCTCCAACCCTTATCCTCCAAGTCACCAAGGGAGTTCTTTACCAGGACACCCACCTGCTGCTGCAGCCCTTCCTGAAGGAGAGACAGAAAATCCAGGTAATGTTCCACTGCATCAGCCACCCTGCAACAGGAGACATGCGGTGGAAGGAGAAGTGCCATCAGCCAGGTGGAACCTGGACTGCCAGCCCACAGTCTCTACCCCTGCAGCACATGCCCTGCTCAGAATCTCCATGCTTTGAGCAGACTGACGACAGCAGAACTGAACTGGACCATTTCCAGGAGCACAAGGAAAACTGCACAGCCCAAACAAGCAGCATGTTGCAAGCAGACCAGAGGCACTGTTACCTCCCATCCTGGAGACACCGCTGTGCCAGAAGGTACTTCACTTCAGAGGGGTGGGGATGGTGAAGGAGAGAAGTGAGTACTGGTGTGTGGACAAGCAGCTCTGTTCGCATTAGGAAACAGCGACTAGAGGAAGCAGCTGCTGGAGGGTTTTTTCCCAGAGCCTGTGAAACAGCAACAGAAAATACTATCAACATTACACTGGTCAAGTCTTGGGCAGCTGCAATCTTTTGTCACTTCTGGTATCTGGAGATGCACCCAGGCGAGCAGAAGTGCTGCACTTCACAAGCACAGCTACATTATTCTCACAGCCAGTCCCAGCAAGAGCCACCATGATCACACAGGAGGCAGACTTCTGATCTCCACATGGCACCAGATTTGCAAGATCACCCTGATCATCTCAGGTTTTTAGTTCAAGGCGCTTTGAGCTGCCTGGAACATCATCTCCAATTGCAGCCACAGACCTAGTTACACAATTTTTAAGGAGAGAGTTCCCTCTCCCCTCCGTATGTATCTGACAGTTTTCAAACAGCTGAAGAGATAATTCAGGGTCTGCTGCTGTGACCTACTCTCCCAGGCAGGTTCAGCTAATGCACACTGCCTCACTGAAGCCAAAATCTGCCCTTAAAGGCCTCTTTACTATTACATACTTTGCTAAGAGATTGATACACTTTCTGACCTGAGAGTATAACCTCCCAAGTCACCACGAACATGAACTAGGAACCCAAGGTCTTGCCACATCCAAACATGGTGCTGAGCAGGAATTTCAGATCTTGCTGGACTCCTTCCTGCCCACTTGCTGAAGGCAGCACCATGTTTTTTTGGGGACCCCTTCCAGGGTCAAACAGCCCCCCAGAAGGAAGAAGCCTGCTTGAAGCTCTGTGCAGGCTCTGCTGGGCAAAACTCATGTCAGAGCTACAGGAACCAGACAAACCTCGTAGAGCAGGGTCAGGGCCTGCAGCTCTGCATCAGTCTCTCCCAGTTCATGGTACACTGCTGCCACGTGGGACAGGGCAGGAAGGCACTGGAAATCCACCTGGAGGGCCCGTTTCAGGTGCTGAAGGGCTGTCTGAGGCTTGCCCTAGGGGGATGGGAAGACATACATGTTGAAAGGACATCCTGCTGATGTCTTTACTGCTTGGTGGGATCCAGATTCTCTCTCTGGTCCACCAGGAGATCCCCACTTAGCAGGGCAGCAGTTCAGCCAAAGGCAGCCCTCCCCAGGCTGGTTTTTGAGCTTCTCCCCTGCAGCAACACTTTGCAATCGGCCAAAGTCTTTGCATGGATTTTACAGCCTGTCCAAGGAGGCTGGGGCAATTTCTGCTCAAGGCCTTCCCTCCCTGCACAGGCCTTGAATCACACAGAGGCATTGTGAACATCAGCCTCCCCACCCCACAGCTGCCTTTCCCCTCTCTTCTGTCATTACCATTCGCTGAGCACAGCAACCAAGGCAGGTGTAGATCTGGGCCAGGATCTTCTTGGAGCAGAATCCTCCTGCAGCTTCCTGGAGGAGGGAGAGGGCGGTGGGGAAGTTTCCAGCCTCCAGCTCCTGCAGCCCTAGGACAGACCCAACATCTTGGCTCTGTGGTTCACCTTCCTGTCCCACCTGGCCCCAAACAATCGTGGTGCCCTTTTCTTCCCAGTGCCATAGGGACTTGCCTGATCCCCTCCAAACTCAGCGATGCACAGCAGGATAGTGCAAGCTGCCATCTTTGCTTTAATGGTTTTGCAAGAGAACAAGCCACTGGAAATGCCCAGCAGAAATAACAGCAGCTTCCAAGCCCGGAATACCTCCTTTCGCCAGAACAAGGACAGGGGTATGTGCTGGGCAGGTTTACCTCCACATCATCCACAATGACTGCAGTGCAGATAGGGAAGCACACACAAAACCTCAGAATTTTTCCAGCACATCTGGATCATTTCCCAGCAGGATGCTTTGGGATATCAGTTAGTTAATATTTATCACAAGTGGTTAGTTGCTTTTCCTTCCATCTTCTTTTCAGGTTTCCCTCTGAGGCTGCTCTCATATAGCAGCACCACACTCACATCTGCCACATGCCTGCTGGAAGTGTTGGTGCCACCCTTTGAGTACTTTGGCTCCAGCCTGTGAGCCAGAGCTCCTGCCCTGCCTCTTGCAGGAAGGCCCTATATGATCCCAGGCACAGTGAGGCAATGCTGGCTGTCCCCAGAGCTGCTGGGGTTGTCAAAACAGTAATGGAGAGAAAACAGATAGGATGGAACACAACAACCAGAGGAGATCCACTGTCTGCTGTGACACCAGGCTACAACGCCTCATAACAGCTTTGTGTGACTCTTGCAGCACCAATCTGATGGGAACAACAGGCTTGCAATAAGGCAGGTTCTGGATGACTGACAGAAGAAAGGAAAGTTTTCATAAATCCCCTGCCAGCCTTCTGCTTTAAGGTCACTGCAGGGCCCAGACATCCTCCCTACAGTCTTGGACAAGCAGAGGAACCCTGAGATAGTGCAGAGAAAGGATGAGCTGGGGAAAAGCAGGGAAGATTTTTGCAAAGGTTGAGACTCAGAGGCAGGGAAAGGGTCCTGGGACAGAGCAGCAGGAGACTGTGCTGCATGAGTACCTGCCCCCCACAAACCTTGCAGGAAGGCTGCTGCAGTGCAGAGGATTTCCTTCAAGTCCTTGGCACTTTGTACAAGGGGCAGAGAGGCCCCCTCAGGAGGCACCTGCCATGCCTTGATCACGGAGAGGAGTTCATTCTGCCCCTCAGGGAAGTGAGCTCTTCCTGGGTCCTGTGAAGGGCACAGAGGAGAGAGAGCAGGGAATGCTGAGGGGAAGCAGGAAACAGTGGTCCAAGGGCACAGAGAAACAGGTCCCACCAAACCACTCAAGACTGCTCCCTGCAAACTGGGGAGCAATGTCCTACCCTCTGTTCACTTTAGCTACAACCCCCTTACTGCAGTGATTCCTGCCTGGCCTGGAGCAGCCCCTCCCCACCTCAGAGTGGGGTGCACCTCCAGGGCCATTAGGCACGCAACAGATGGCATGTTGTTGGGGTACATTCAGAAAGATGGGACCCATCAGCAGCCTTTTGATCAGCAGGGAAGGTTCTGCATCCCACTGCTCTTCCCTACAGAGTCTGCAAGTCCACCTGCAGCCCTTTTCCAGCCTGCCCAAGTCTCCTGTCTGACACACAGAGGTCCAGGGCCCACACAGGCAGAATATTCTGAGATGCATTAACACTCTCAGGGCCATTAGGCTATGCTGGGATGCCAGGGGGAGGATTAGTCATGCTGAAGCAGCACTGATGGGTTCAGCTGTCCAAGTGCCACAACAACACTTTGCAGAGTGAGTTTTATGACAAACACAGTATCTCTGCCAGCTCTGCCAGCATCTGCCCATGCCCAGTTACCTCAGCAGTGCTCAGGAGATGGAAGAGGCCAGCAACACTCCCCAGCCGGCTGGCTGCCAGCCACCAGGCTGCCTGCAGGGCCCCGAGGCGCTGCAGAGGTGCCTGCAGCTCCTCCACAGTCACCTCCTGCAGCACCTTTTCCCACAGCTCCTCTGTGCCAAGATCCTGTCCGCAGGCCCCACAAGCCTCCAGAACTGAAAAAAAAAAAAAAAAAAACAGGCAAAAAAGACCTAAAAGCTGTGAGACAATGGGTTGGTGCCCTGTAACAGACACCCTAAACACAAGAGGGAGAGAAAGCCTCAAGCAAGCACAGGTTCCTTGTAACAATAGAAGGAATGAGGTTGCAGGGCTGGTCTGGCCTCAGCAGAATGGAAAACAAGCTCTGAAAGAGTGGAGCTGACAGCAGCACACTCAGAGACAACACAAAGTACAATTCAGAGCTAGACTCCAGCTCTGCTGAGCCCTCTTGATGTCATTTGCCCTCAGGTAAGCATGTGTCAACACTGCAGATCCACCTCTGAACTGCAGCCTGTTTCAGTGAGTTTTCTTTAAAGCCAGCACACCATAATTAAAGAAAACACTAATTTTCTACTGTCACTAAAACTTTGTTAGAGACTTGGCACCTTATACATTAAAAACTCCTGTTTCTCTTGAAACCTCCAGCCCATCCCTGCAGGCAGCAGCAGGCAGGCAGCTGCACATTGTCCCTGGCCACATGCCACTCCACCTCTAGCCCTTACAGGCAGAGCCTGGATGTCTGCTCACAGTTCCCCCCATCTCCAGCCTCTCCAAGCACAGCCAGGCATGCCTGCCCACAGTTTCCGGGTGGAGCCAGGTGTGTCTGCTCAGTTTCCCCCATCTCTGGCCTTCTCTGGCAGAGCTAGGAGTGTCTGCTCAGAGTTCCTGCACCTCCAGCCAGTCACCAAGTATCTCCAGAGCACAGAGAACGCTCTCCTCACCCCAAGAGCTCCCCATAGAAAGAACCATGTCCTTACCCCTGAGGAGCCCCTGGCGTATTCCTTCTGCTTCTCCTTTGATAGCAGAGTCAGATGCACCCACAGTGAAAAGCAGGAAGTTGTAGAGGACAGTGAGTTCCAGAGGCAGGGCAGGGAGAGCAGCCGGCAGCCCTGTGGGCACAGCCAACACAACAAGAAATTTAGCTGGCTAAGAACAAACAGCTGTCCAAGCTCAGGTAGCAACACATGGCTTGGTGACAAGAGAAGTGGCCTGGCAAGAAGTTTTTAGGGATCGTGGTATGATTTAGCCACCTGGGAACCGCAGTGCCCAGACAGACAGCGTGTGTCAGCACTCCAGGTGCCAACGCTGCTCTAGACAGCCATTCCCCAGCTATCCAAATGCTATAGTCCTCCAGGAGTTAGGCCCTCCAGCTCTCCCAGAAGAGCATCAACAGCCTACTCTGTTCCAATATACCCCTTCACACACTGTGTCTCTCTCCTTATCACAGAATCACAGAATGGGTAAGGCTGGAAGGGACCAGGGTGGCTCATCTGGTCCAACCTCCCTGCTCAAGCAGGGCCATCTCAGAGAATGTGGCACAGGATTACATCCAGATGGTTTTTGAGTATCTCCAGTGAGGGAGACTCTGCAACCTCTCTGGGAAATTTGTTCCAATGTGCAGTCACGAGGATAAAGTTATTCTTCATGTTCAAGTGGAACTTCCTGTTCATCAGTTTCTGCTGACTGCCTCATGTCCCAGTGCTGGGCACCATGAAGCAGAGTCTGGTCCATCCTCTGACCCTTCCCTGCAGACACTCAGAGACATTGATGAGGTCCCCTCTCAGTTACCTCTGCTCCAGACTGAACATGCCCAGATTGCTCAGACTTTCCTTGTAAGAAAGATGTTCCAGTCCCCTAATTATCCTCCTTTTTCTCTGCTGGACCCTCTCCAGGAGCTTCGTGTCTCTCTTGCACCGAGGAGCTGAGAAAACTGGAAATAAGGCTGCCTTACATTGGGCTTTCTCTGCACCGCCTCTGTGTCAGGGAGCCTCTTCCCTGACTTCCCATGGAAAAGGCTGCCTCACTTTTTTTTTTTAGAGAAACCTCAAAGCTCTGCCCAGCAAGTTAAGTGGAGTCTGGGGCTGCAATCCTTTTGCTGGCTCAGGTCAGCATGGGGAAACAGGGATCATTTCACCCCGGCTTGTTTCCAGCACTGGAAATACATTGGGATACTGGAACTGCTACAAGAGGAGCAATATTCATAAACTAAAACACAAGAAGCTCCACCGCAGCATGAGGAAGAGCTTTATGCTGAGGGTGGCAGAGCACTGCAGCAGTTGCCCAGGGAGGTCCTGGAGTCTCCGTCTTTGGAGACACCCAAACCCCACCTGGATGTGTCACCTGCTCCAGGTGACCCTGCCTCGGCAGAGGGGTTGGACTGCGTGATCTGATCTTCAGCAGTCCCTTTCAACCCTGACGATTCTGTGATTAACTCCTCTGCGGGCCCCATTCAGCACTGGGAGCCGTTTCACCCCGGCCCCTTCACGCGTTGGTTTCCAGCCCCGGGACACTGGGCTGCATCCCGGCGCACAGAGGTGTCAGGGCGCCAGTGCCTCCCCGCCCACACGCTTCAGGGATGCAGCGGGAGGTGCAGGCGGGACACGGCGGCCGCCACTCACCGCGGATGATCAGGAGCAGCTCCCGGAACTCGTCTCGCTGCTGCCGCCGCACCTGCCGCGCCTCTCCGCCGCCCCGCGCCGTCTGCAAGGGACGCACTTACCGCGGGCCCGCCTGGGGACCGGCACCGCCGGCAGCCCCGCCGCTCGGGGAAGGGGGGAAGGAAGAGGACGTGCCGCACCGTCCATCGCTCGACCAGCGCCCGGCTGTGGGCGGCCCAGGCCCGCAGACAGCCCGGCTCCGGCTCCGGCTCCGGCTCCGGCTCCGGCTCCGGCTCCGGCTCCGGCCCCGGCCCCGGCCCCGGGTCCAACCCGCGCCGCCGCTTCTTGGCCGCCGCCATCGCCCGCCGCCGCTTTCCCGCCCTCGCCGCCGATTGGCGGGAACGGCCGTCACCACGGCAACAGGGAAGCGCGGCGCCGAGGGAGAGGGCGCCGAGAAGGGCGTGGCCGCGGAGGGACAAACCTCGTAGCAAGGCGAAGCCACCAGTCACGGACTCCGCTACGGAATACCCCGAGCTGGAAGGGACCCATCAGGTCAGCGAGTCCAGCCCCTGGCTCCATGCAGAACACCACAAGAACCACACCACATCTTGAAACGCTGTCCAAACGTTTCTTGAACTCCGGCAGGCTTGTAGCTGTGACCCCTACCCTGTTCCAGGGCCTGACCACTCTCTTGGAGTGCCTCTTCCTAAATCTCGAGAGTCCTGGACCCCAGTTCAACTGAACCTCCCCCGACACAGTTCAGGCTCTTCCCTCGGGTCCTGCTGCTGGGTTCCACAGAGAAGACATCAGTGCTTAACCCTCCATTTCCCCTCAGGAGGAAATTGCAGATGAGGGTCTGAACGACGGAGACCCCAGGCAGGCTGAGGAAAGGGATTGAAGAAGGAGACGACACAGCACACAGCTCACCTTGGCTCTCACCGTTTTATTTGCAGACATAATTTTCACAGCTGCCCGGAGCCCCGTGCCACCCTCGGACAGCAAATCACGCACACCTCCCCCACTCCCGATTAATTAATTAATTATGCAATTTAACAACGCAGCGACCCCTCCCTGGCTGCCTCATGAAGTCGGTAGTGCCGTACCCAGGGTGCCATGTGAACAAGCACAGCCAACTTGCCTGTTTTGGAGGGTTTTTTGAAAGGAAAAAGGCTCTGCTTCCCAGCAAAGAGCTGAGCATGGTTTCCATCTTCCAGGTGTAGCTGGATGTGAATGAAAGCATTGATAGCCAGATATGCAGATACCCAGGAAAGTGTAGCACCATGCTGCATGCAGAGCTCCCAGGTTGCTTTCCACAACTGGGTCCATCCCCTTTTTTTTTCCCCAAATGAGGGACTGAGGTACAAAGAGGTTAATAAAAAATAAAACAATAATCTTGCTCCAAGCCACGTGGTGCACTGAGTGAGGGTTCAGAGGAGAAAGCAGGGCTCTCCCTCCCCTCACACTGGCACTGTTGCTTCCTGAGGGGAAGGGGGAACATGCACACCGAGACTGGGACTGTGCCTTGGCATAAAAAAGCAGCCGGAAGAGTTGAGGGAAAACCAGAGAGGTGGGGCAGAGGAATGGCTGCAGAACAGGGCTGGAGCAAGCCCTGGGCTCCCTGTAACAGTGCCATCCCTCGGGATCCATGTTAGCCCCACGGACCAGAGCTGCCGGTGCTCCCAACACTCACAACCTCTTCACAGTGGCTGCAGCTTTTGGTCATTATTTTCTAGGCAGCAAAAAAGAGACACAACTGAATTTTTGTTCTGTGCCAGGACCATGGGACACACCATGGGCCTGAGCCGTGGAAGTTTCCCAATGGCTCTCCCCTGCCAAGAAACACATGCACAACATTTGCAAAGCCCAAAGTGCAGAAAGATTGTGGAGTGCAGGATGAAAATTGCTCAGCTGAGCACTCTGTCCCCTGTCACTCTCAGCCCAGGAACACAGGGATCAGAAATAAACTGCCTGGAATAACTCATCTAGGAGAGCCAAGCAGGCCCCTACAACAACCTCTTTGCAGAGATGTGGGGCAAAACCCACTCCCCAGCACACCAGATTCCCAAAGAGCCTTGGTTTGGACTAGGAGGCAACCCAGTCCTGGGGTTTCAAGCAAACACAGCCCTGTGTGCTGTAGCATAAGCAGCATGATTTGCTTCCAAGGTCGCCAGGCCCTAGACTGGCACTAACTCTGTAATCCCCAGCGTGCACAGAAAAATGGCAGCCAAACAATCAGCTTGAGGGCAGCTGAGGAAGGCTGACAAAGACTGAAACAGTCAGTGAAGAGAAGCAAGAGCGTCTCCAGCCCTTGGAAAACTCATCTTCGGTAATCTGAAATCTTTGGTGTAGCAGCCAGTCTGCCGTGTCCGAGCAGCCAGCACTCCGTGGCATCTCTGCAGTGACAACAATATACCTGCAGCTCTTCTACTGCAAGTTTTGTTTAGTCTCTGGTGAAATAAGTGTGTCCTTTGAAGACACTACAGCTCTGCTGTTCCCTCTGCTCTTCCTGGTCTCCTGGGACCATCAGCCCATACATGGCAGAGGGGTGAGGAGAGGATGCCCAAGCCCCGTGTGAGTGCTCCAACCACAAACAGTGGGCATGGGAAGGCTCAGCTGCACTGGAGTGACCAGTGAAAAAAGGAACAAGTCCCAGAGATGGAAGCCAAGGGACCTGGGTGGCAGCTGAGGGGATGTCAGGGGCCAGTCCTACACTACCAATGACCACAGGCAGGCAGAAAGCTCCTGACCAGGTTATGAGGTTACAAGACCAATTTGAGGTCCAGCCTTGGGGTTTAGCAACATGTGTTATCCAGGTTAACCTTACATCAAATGAAAACTTACTGGGTAACTGCTACTTTCACCCCCTTTCTCCTCCCCATATCAATGCTCCCCTCATTCCTTTAGAAGCATACGGCCATCAGGGAGTCAGCTTTCAGCAAATAACCTATTTTTAAGGCTGTGACTGCCTAAGCCCATTCTAATTGTGGGCTGATGCACCCCTGTAGCTTCCAGCTTCCCTCATTGTTTGCCACTACCCCTTCCTTGTCCTAGCCCTGGTGTGGTGCATCCAGGCAGTGAGGCAGGC
>JAOTQP010001179.1:8784030-8794463 GCA_026413545.1 Cichladusa arquata
GGGAGTGTAACTTCAGCTGGGAAAACATAAGGAAATTGATTTCAAAAAGCAAGCATAATTTAGAAGAAGGTAACTCTACATTGCAAAGTTCTGCAGCAATGACTTCATTCTTCTTCCTGAGATGGAAAGGAGAGGAGAGATGGACAGACACACAAGTACAAATAATTTCTTTTGATTAGAAAAGAGTCTGGTTATACATTTGCGTCTAATTAGATCTCAGAACTGCAGGGAAATCATAACATCTGTGATAATCCCAGCATTCACTGTTACCGTTGGTGGTAAGAGATCTCACCCTAGCTACAAGACACTTACTTAATTGCCACACTTGCTAATAACACATTACTACGATTTTAAAATGCATATGACCTCATCTGCCCTTGATGAGATAATTTCCCTATTCTGGTAGCATTTACAAGCTGTGGGCAAGATAGGGACTTGCTGTACCAGGTGCCGTGTGACGCAGTCTGCGACAATTATGGCCTCGAATGTTTTAATTTTTAAATTAGGCCAGGCAGAGCAATGGGGCCCAGTAAAGGGAGGAGGGCAGTCATGATGAGATTGTGTGGTCGTGGCAGAAATTAGTTTATGCACAGTTCAAAGGATTTTCTTTGCAACAAGGTTGCAAAGAAGAGAGGAAAGGCATCAGGACAGCTCAGGGACCCCTGAGCACACCTTTTGCTGATGAAAAGCTCTGAGGCTCTGAAGAAATGCAAAGGAGCAATTGAGACCTGAAAAGGCCAGGAATCTGAGACACATGGGAGATAAATAATAATGGACTTCACAGAGCCGAACACCAACTTCCCTTTAAGTTAACTGGGAAGCCAGTGGGGTGCCCAGCTCACAGGTGGGGCAGGCTTGGATGATGTACTGCCAAAATGCAGAGTCTGATGTGCTGGAGCTCTTACAGTCTGTTGCTGCTGCTATATCTGATGAATACACAGAGAAGCGAAGAAGAGCTTTTGAGGAGTCTAGCAGCATTTCAGCAGCACTGAAGCCACTTCAGGGGCAAGAACAGGAGATTTCTTCCCTGGTTGTCTCAGTGCTGGCACTTGGAGCTCCCTGCACTGACAGTTCCCATTCACACTAAGTGGAAGTGTTCCCAGTCCCTTGAGTCTGCCTCTGGTAACACCCTTAGCACACAGTTTGGTTGATTGTTTGCAGGAATACCATAGTTTATCCTCACAAGTGGTTCCTCTTGGTATCTCAGAGATATGTATGTTTTTGACACATTCCCTTCACTGATGCACTTCTGGGCAGCAAACATGAAGGCAACAAAATCTGCTGTGCAGAAATTAAATCTCCCTTGTCTAGATGTGAACCTTGGGAAAGTTGGCTGGTCTTTGAAACACTCAGCTAGGAGTCTTGTCCTTCACACTCTGCAGACTTTGGAGTTGTTCTAAATATTAACGGAATAGCAGTCACATTGTACAATGTTTTGCTGTTGAGTCTCAATTTCAGAAATTATTTGCTGGATCTTCTGTTTGGAACTAGAAGCACATTCTGCAGTGTTATGGCTATTTATAGTTTGGGATGAAGCAGCACTAAAAGCATTAGAGGCAATCAGAGAAAAATGCTAGAACTGTGCTCAAGGGAAACCACCTCAGGAGGTTCTTTCTGCAACAGGCAGCTGACCTGTGAGTTGGTCAATCAGAAGATGAGGATGCAAACTTTGGAGCCGTCTGAGACAGACTAGACAAGCAGAGAGGGGGACTGAGTATTACCAACCACACAAACGTATCAGGTTCCGGAAACCTCCAGAGCTGGCTGGCCACTGTAGCTGGAAGGAGAGGGAGAGCTTTAGGATGCAGTCATCACATCTGCTTGTCCTGGCTTTCCCTAAGTGTTGGCTTATGGCTTTTTCCACATGGGGGCATACAGACAGCTGTTGCTGTGCGTCAGTCGAGATTCTTCATCATCAGTTGAGCTCCTTCATCAGCAGTGGAGATGGTGAAGGGCCTCGAGGGGAGGCCATATGAAGAGTGGCTGAGGTCACTTGGCTTCGTTTATCCTGGAGGAGACTGAGGGGAGACCTCCCAGCAGTTCAGGTCTTCTTCGGGAGGGGAATCAGAAGGGCAGACACTGATCTCTTCCCTCAGGTGACCAGTGACAGGACCTGAGGAAATGGCCTGAAGTTGTGTCAGGGGACGTTTCGGTTGGATTTTGGGATAAAGTTCTTCCCCCAGAGGGTGGCCGGGCACTGGAACAGGCTCCGCAGGGAAGCGGTCACAGCACCAAGCCTGACAGAGTTCAGGGAACATTTGAACAATGCTCTCACCATCCCACATGGTGGGATTTTTGGGTTGAGCTGTGCAGGGCCACGAGCTGGACTCGATGATCCCTAAGGGTCTCTCCCAACTCAACACATTCCATAATTCTTACGCCAGCACACCACAACCTGTCCGAGCACAGGACAGGTGTGAAACCCTCCAGCGAAGACACATCCGGGGCGTTCCTCCTCCACCGAGTTCCCTCACCTTTCGGGAGTGAAACAAAACCCTGGAAAGCAGAGAGGCGAAGCAGCCATCCCGGGGAGCAGCCCGCCGGGCCGGCCGCGGGCTCCCCTGACGCGTCCGTCGTCACTCGGCCCTGCCCCGGCGGGACGGCCCCGCCCCGGCTGAGGCGCCGCCGCCGCCCGGTATCCGCGGGGCGGCATGAGGAGAGCCGGGGGCGGCTGCCGGGGCCGCCATGTCGCTGCTGTGCGTGCGAGGTGAGCGGGGCGGCGGAGCGGGGGGACGCGCCTGGGCAGGGCTCGGCTTTGTCCTGGGTGAAGTGGGTTTCAGCGTCCCTGGAGCGGGGACGGGCGTGCCGGTGCCTCCCGGCGGAGCCGCGGGCGGCCGCGGCCCGGGCCGCCACCCGCCCCCCTGGGCGGGAGGTGCCGCATGGCGAGGGAGCAGGTGCGGGTCCAGGAGCAGGTGCGGAGCCCCGGGAGCCGTGAGGAGCCGTGGCTGACTTTTGGGAGTTGGCTCGGACACGAGTTGAATGGCCCAGTGAGCGGCGCGGGCAGGGAAGCAGGCTGCTGTCACTCCGTATACTTGCCTTAGAGTGTGCATTGTTATTTCACATACATTCCTAATTGCCTCCTCATCCTGCTATTGAGCCTCGTCCCCTTGCTGAACAGGTTGCGGGAAGCCGGCACTTTCTCTGCTCGGTGGATTATAGCGCTGTCTCCGGTTTCCCATTTCTTGCTGCCTTGTGCTAAAAAACAATGATAAAGAAATCCCTGGCGGAAACCATCTGCCAGGGCTCACGCTACCGGGACGTGTCTCCCTGCACTGAGCGCCGTGGTCACAGGGCGTCCCCGCGCGCAGCCGTGCCCTGCGGCTTAAAAGTGTAGTTTTAATGTTCTCAGCTCCTTTGCCAGGAATGATAAAATAACTGGCGCTGGTGGCAGTTCAGCTCTTCTTTCACACACACAGGTTTATTGATAACAGCTCCTCATCCAGCTGTTCGTCACCCTTTTGAGTCAAAGTCCTTGTGTCGGTGATGGTGTTAGGATACCAAGCAGAGCATCTTGAGATGTGTTATTTTTGGGGAGAGCGCCGTTTTTGGGGAGTATTTCTGAATTATGTTTCAGCCCTTTTATTAAACACATGTTGTGTTAAAGGGCTTAGGAGAGGTGCACAAGTGCAGAGTTTATCTTAAATATGTTTTTCGTATGCTTCTGTGTAAACTGTGAAGCGCAGACTTGTCTAGACCATTTTGAGGGTTTTGCCAAAATCTCTTCATTGAAGCTGAGTCTCATTAGCCAAAGGATGCTTATATGTGTTACAGGTGTTTCGTTTTTTTCTTTTTGGTGGTTCATCCTCAGGATATTTTCAGAGTGTCCTTTAAAGAAATGTGCGTTTCATTCCACTTGAAGCTGATTGTCTTAAAAATGTGTTTTACACACGCTTCACGTGGAATAGTTAAAGAGGATGAACTGAATAATTAAGTTGCTGAAAGTGTCGTCTCTTTTCAAGGTGTTTATTCTTGATCTGTACAGTTTTTGGGACAAAAGCATTTCAGGAGCCTGGAATGATGCGCTCTTATGTTTGATTTATTCTTTGGTTGTGTGATGAGCTAAAGAAGAAACTTGGGGTGGCTGGTGGCTGTGTGTGAAGAGTTACTGTGAAAAATATATCTTCCATTTCCATCTGCTGTGTGAAGACAGTAGAAGACACCAGCATTCATTTAAATAGATGATACTGAGCAACTTTATTATAAGATTGCGGATTGTAGTCAATTTACTAAGCGCAAAGAAACATGTTTTCTGAAATAGGCTGGACTGAAAGGATGAGTTGATGAGATCTCACAAGTAGCAGCCATCTAACATGATATGGAAGTATATTGAGGTAGAGCAGTCTGAAAAACAAAACGGATACCAGGAGCTGAGCTAAAACAACCAGGGCAAGGAGGAGGCGGCTTTATTAATTGTCACTCTTTTTAAAAAAGCCCAACAAATGACACTTTTCTTGATTCTTTTGCCTTTTCACTTAAATTAACTAAACTTATTGAGACAGCAGTGAGCTGTCTGAAGTAAGAAAGTTGAAAAAGCTGGGGTTTTTCCCTATTCAAAATGGTGCACATATAAGACTACATAGTAGTGTGGGGCTGGGTGGTGTAGAGCTGAGACTAACAAAGAAAGACAACAAAAGGCCCCCATAGAATTAATGTAAGTGATTGGGACACTGTTAATAACATCTGGATTGCAGTTTTACACATAAAGGAAAATGTGGAAAAAGCCTAAGTGTCAGTGTAACAAGAAGCTTGGCAGTCAGAAAGATAGTGTTTTAATTTTTTGATTTATTTTCCACTCCCCTTGAATTATGCACATTAATAGTATTTTAATGAATCGCTAATCTAAAACAGTGCTCAGTGTTTGTGACCAAGCATGTCTGAGTGCTGCCTTTGTTCCTGAAAGACCAGCTAGTGTACATGGCTTCTTGATGTCATGTTGAGTGCTACATTTCTTTTACCTTCCTGGAGAACAAATAATTTTTTGTATGTATGGGGCTTTTTTTTCTTTTTTCCGCCTTTGTTGATTTGTTTTGATTTGTTGTTTGTTTTATTTATTTTTGTTATGTGACATTTTGCTTTGTTTCTTTGGTGTATTTTGTTTGTTTTGTGTAGTTTTTTCCAGAATCATTGAGCTGTATCTGCCATAGAAATAGGAAGCACCTGACAGAAAATCTAAGCTCAGAGGAATTGTGAGCCTGGGCCTGTCTGCAGCTGTGCAGGGGACATGTGAAATAAGCCAGTGGTAATGGGCTGTTATACGAGCAAATTAAGAGATTCTTTTGAAGCAGGAAAATGTGCACTGAGTGTAAGTGAAGTGAAGGAGAAAAGAAATCCTGAATATTACATGACTGAGGCTTTTAGGATACTTCTTTGTGTTTTGATTCCACTGCTTAAGTGCAAGAGAGGTTGCATACATTCCTGTTCAGAGCAGCTGTGTCTGGATTATGTCTGATAATCTTCTCTTGGCATAGTTTGCTTTATTAGTTTGCATTTAGTGTTGTATTTGTGAAAATAGCACATATTAAATAAAACTAATCCCAGGGAAGCAGTCTAGTTTTTCACATCAGTCTTGCATTGTTAACTTTCTTGGCTTTCTCTTGCAACTGTTGATTATACCTCACGTCTCAACTAGATAAAATGTCTTTTCCTGATCTTTCCTGTCTCCTGACTTGGAGATGGGAATAACTGCTGTCTCAGCACAGCTTGCAGGGGTCACAGCATCCTGCTGAGGCTGGATCACCCGGTCACTGGCTCTGTTTGTCATTGTCCTGACACATCCTTCATGCCCTTTCACTTGCTCACTTTTATTGCAACTTGCATAGTCCCCAGCCTGTGCTATCTCAAGACTGATGGTTCTCTTCTAGTTTTTCTCCTCTTCACTTCATAGCAGCTTAAGCTGTATCTTCACTGTTGCTGTATTCCAAACTGCTTGAACTACCTGGTCCAGCTGATAATTATAATGCCAAGGATGTTAGCAGTGGAGTTCTTCCCTCATCCCTGTGCACAGTACCTGCCTTAGTCCCATGAAGGCATAGTGCTTTTGTGTAATGTGTTTTTATCTTGGGGCCTGATCCACAGTATCTGTGTGAGATTTGGCTCAGAGATTTGGGAGATTTGTGAGTATTTGTGTGAGAGTTACATGGGAGAATAACTTGGGTGAACTCTTGCATGCTAGAATTTCAGGTTGGCTGCTGTGTGAAATTACACTGGAGGTTAGGAATGATATTTTTTGTGTGCCTAATGTTTATCTTGTGGC
The DNA here is from genome assembly GCA_026413545.1 of Cichladusa arquata. Lineage (NCBI taxonomy): Eukaryota > Metazoa > Chordata > Aves > Passeriformes > Muscicapidae > Cichladusa > Cichladusa arquata. The sequence continues at coordinate 8,790,284 of JAOTQP010001179.1, forward strand.
TGCTCTGAAGAATTAGAAGAGCTTGTAACATTTTTGTCAAAACAGCTGCAGTGTTGGGATATCACTGCAAGAACTTAACTGTCCATCCCTGTATTGCCAGCAAAGTTTGAGTTCTAGTATACTGAATTGAACTATGTTGACATCCAAGTGAAAGAAGCAAAGGAAGATGGAAGTGGATGCTAAGTATAACAGAAATAAAAACATGTTCAATCTTGTGGCGTACTTAGAAATGCCTGTACCTACAAGTGGTCAAGTGTCAGGAACTTCTCTTTAAAGGATTTTTCCCCACATTGAGGTAATGGCCTCAACTTACCACAGTGTTCTCTGTAAGACTGAATGCAATGCTTTCTGTTGTGACAGTATTCTGAAATGGTTGTAGAATTGAAAAAAAACCCCTACCCATCTTTTTGTGGGTCAAAATGATGAAGAGAACTGGACATTAAAAGCAGTAGCAGAAATGCAAGGTTATAACAGTAGGATGTTAAGATAACAATGATTCATTTAAAATTTTCTGTGTGACTGTTATGAACTGCATTTCTCTAGTTGTCCTTGGTCAGGAAGCTACCAGTGTAGGTAGTGTTGGAACAAAATAAAGTGTGTTAGAAATTTGGATAATAAGGCTAAGATATAAATGTTCTCTACTAAAAGAGCATTTTTGTGTTGAGAGTTAAATTTGAGATTTATAAAACTGTAACTGGAGAGAACTTTTAAGATTTCTAGCTTTTTCTGTTGTTCAGTAAAACCTACAAACCCTATTTGGCTTTTGATGCATGGGTGATCATTTGATTTCCTGTTTAAAATCCTCACTCTTTCAGCTTTGGACACTGTTACTGCAAGTTTCAACAAACAGTGTGGAATCAACTTTTTAGCTATTTAGGAGACTATGAACTATTTGAAACCTTCTTATATTTCTCAGTGGGATGAAGAAAAGGTACAGAGATGCCTCCTGAATTTGCGTAGTGTCTGCATCCTTCTTGCTCTCATGATATGCTGTGGGCTGACTCCTTCAGTCTGGTGTCGGTCAGGCCTAACTTGTTAAAGTTGTTATTAGCATACTCTTTTAATATTCAATAAAGCACCGCATTTAATCTAAACGCTGAAAGAACCTAATTTTAGACTTCCAACAGTCCAAGATCTAGTTGCAGCTTACACAGCAGCATTGAAGGTCCCATCAAATTAAACTGCTTTTTAAATCTAGGACCTTATTTCAAATACTTGACTTCAATGCATGTGAAATGTGTATATTTGATGGCAAATCATCTTCCTATAAATTTACTTTGAATTTCTTCCTGCATATTTTTTTTGTGCCTTGTGGTCAAATTTTACTGGGTGTTTTGAAGAATACTTTAATCACTCAGTAAAAGCTGTCCTTGCTGTTCTTCCAAGAAATCTTGAACTGGAGGGATGTGTCTAATAACTCTTTCTGTATTGCTTTTTCATTCTGATAATTCCCTGTGTGGTCTTGCAGACATATTTGGAGCTGCTCTGAAAGTGTGTGTGGGGTCTTCCCTAGCTCTACCTCTTTCTTAAATTAGAGCTTATGGGTTAATATCTGTCATTTTCTTGGTGTGGAAGTGTATTGTAAGCGGCTTGATGTTGTTGCTTTTTGTTTGACAGGACGATTTCTGTAGTCAGGAGTTTAAATGTTTCTCTTTAGCACTTGAATTTGCTTTTCTTTCCCACCTTTACTTTCTATCCGTACTTCTAAAGTTTGTATAGTAGTGAAAATTGCATGTAATACTGTTGTGTTGATCTTATCATTGTTAAATAGAGAACTAAAATCTGCTTTACTGGTATTGTTGATGTGTGCTTATCTGTGCCTGCTTTAGCTATGTTGGCCAAGAGCTTTGCTGAAGAAATGTTTTGCTTGTATACTGTCACTTGTTAAAATTTGGCAGATGCTTTCTGTGATACAGGTTCTTATTCCTTAGGTATATCCTGGGCGTTTGGATCAGCTCTCTTTGCATTTAGCAGGATTTCAGGGTTTTCTTTTCTCTTAGGCCCTCCTTATACCTGACCAGGCTGCTGTGCACAATTCTGCTTTTATTATTTGCCTTTTGACTGGCTTCTGTGTCCTGCTTGGTTTTGTGTAAATGGCAAATACCCAGTTCAGAAGGAGTGAAATATGGCAGGCATTTGGAGCAGGGAATACCACTGATCATGGCCAGCCTCTCATCTATTACTGTTTTGCTGGATACCCACGATACTGTGTCATTTTACACTTTATTGAGACCCTGTTCTACCCCACATAAGTTGGGTGTCTCTGAAAATTCCACGTGTGTACAGTTTGGATCAGGCTTTCTAAGGCGGTGCTGAATAGTAGGCATCTTTTTTTTTCCCAGAACTTTAGATCCTTACACGTTTCAGACATTTGTCTGGAGTGCTCAGTGATCTGTAGGTACCTGACCTCCTACAGGTGTGCTCTGAGTGTCGCCTTGGGTGTCATACTCTGCTCTTCTCAGAGCCTGTTTTCTAATCTCTCTGGATGCATTTAAAACAAAGGTCGCTGGGCTACTTCAGTGACATTCAAGTTGCAGTTTTCTAGACCTTCTGATTTTTATTACTTGCACGTTGAATATTTAACATCTTCACTTGCCATGGGCTGGAAAGCACCTGATCTCACAGGTGCTTGCTTCTTCTGCAGCATGGGGCAAATGTTTATGGGATGCTTAATACTTTTTCACCATTAGCAGTTAAATTAGTTGGGAAGGCAATATCCTTGTTGGTGTTTTGTCTCTATACAGATTTTTTGTTAAGTTTAGCTCTGCTGCTTTTCCCTGCAATTTTATGTCTTACATCTAGGGCCACACAACCTGTGTCAATACAGTTTATTCTTATATTTTACCATGGCTTTATAGCTCTTTGAGGTGGAGTGGAATTCAGCTGTCCTTCTTACTTGAGGAGTAGTGGAATAGTGGCTTTTTGGTCCCCTGGAAAACACCTTATAAATAATTCCTAAAGCTGATTACGGCAGTTTTGGTTTGTATTTATTCCCCTCAGTCAGTTGGTATTAGTTACTCTCAACTTTATGAAATTAACTCCCTCTGAAATGTCCCTCGTGTATTTTTAGGGATTGTTTTTGCATAGCCCATACTGTATTTGATTTGATCACAGCTACTGCAGGTAACTATTAAATAATAGAAGAAAATTTAATAGAAGTTTAATAGAAGAAAATTGGAGTGCTGATACAAAACAGTTGTTCTGCTTAACAGTTGTTGAGTTGGAATTCTGTTTGCAAGTTTTGAAAGAGCTGAAGTAGTACTGGCAGGCATATGAGCTCTTCAGCATTTCTCTGTTTGGCTGTCTTTATATGAGTAATACTGTCTTCTCTGATGAGCAGATTTCAGCTGAATACATTATGAAATACATTATGTGCATCTATATGTCTAGTTTAGCTGGGAAGAAAGCTTCAAATCTAATCCAGATTTTAAAAAAGTTAAACTGAGAAATCTCTGGTTGGTGATTTCATGAAAAGATGCAAATGTAAATAGCTGAGACGTCTAACTCTTTCACCAGGCTTTCAAAACAGATTTCTTACTGTCCTTTTCCCCATTATAAACTTTGAATAATTGAATAATTACACTTCAAAAACATTGAATACCTACAGATCTTAGCAGCCTTTTCCCTTCCTTTGTAGCATGGAGTGCAAAAGACCAGCTGTGGCTAGAGGATCAAGTCAGATGAGAAGTCCTCAGCTGAGGAATTCTTTTGACTGGTGTTGGTTGAACACAACTAACACCATATAATGGCCTGGTTTCCTGTTCCTCCAGTACTGGCAGGTATGCTGCCTCTCTGATAGCTAGATGTGGGCATCCTAAAAACGAAAGGGAATGCTGCCACTATTGGTTGTGACTTAGTTTATGATCCCTCTGGCATACTGCTCTTGAATGCATGTTCATCCTTTCAGACAAGTTGGAGTGGGATTTGAACTGTATGGGAGGTGGGTTCATGCATTGAACCTGGAGGCATGTGCTGAGAGAGGTTCAGTTCATAGAAACCCTGTGCTGAGAGAAAATTAAACAGGGCCAGTGTCAGGTATGAAAAAATGTTGCCTGCTTTGTTTGCAGGATTTACTTTTGCTGGCCACACTTAAATTTGTAAAAATCTTAAAATTGCTGGACAGGGTGCATGGGGTAGGAACTGTATTAAAGGAATTAAAAAATCTTGATTTTGTTGCCTT
>JAOTQP010001179.1:8797347-8809888 GCA_026413545.1 Cichladusa arquata
AGGTTAGCAGGAGTCACAAGGAGTGGGGATTATGAGGGAAACAGAGATGTTGGAAGGGCTGTCCTACTCTAGAAAGAGAGGAATAGAGGTGACTGGGAAAATTCCACTGTGGTTTGGTGATGCAAAATTGTAAAGCAGCATTAGTGTGGATAAAAGAGAACCAGCTGGGCTGAAATTGCTTTGGGAAGAGCTGATAAGAGATTTTGCTGTGATAGCACAAGAGATCTACTGCACGTAGTCCAGGATTTAAATGTGGGTAAAAATCTCATAAGGTGGTTAGAGCGAAGTGTTTCTGGGTATTCTCTGTGTGAAAGACTGACTTCCCACACCAGAGAATATATGCTGTTGGCTGTGGCTGGGTTACAGGGAGCTGTGTTATCTGACAGTTTCAATATCAGACAATGACAAAAACCATAAAATTGATGGAGTGAACTGTAGATGTGATTTTGAGAGGCACAGAAGATGCTTTGGGGAAGCTGGACATGGAAGTGAACTTGGTTTGAATAATCACAACTGAAACTAAGTTAAGGTAAACAGGTGAACATGTAGGTTAGCAATTGTCAAGCCTCGAGGGAAGCTGAAGAAGCTTTTTGATGAAGCGAAGTGGCTGAATATGGAGGAGGGCATGAAATTCAGGGAAGCTACAGGGGTAAATATTAGCATCTCAAATAACAGAAAAGGCTCCACCTATGAAATTACCGCAGAGCTGATGATTCACCTGTTCATTACGTCAGGATATGCTGAGCAAACAGAGAACCTCTGAGAGGTGTGGGCAAAAAAAGCCAGTTCGTAAAGGAAAGTGTATGTTGAGGATCAGAAGTCCAAGGCTAAGGCAGGGGCTTCCACCTTCCACCTACCACCAGCAGACAGGGTGGTATCTTGCAAACGATAATAAAACAGGTAACAGAAGGTGCTTTGGTCACACTACAATGGGAAACAGCCAGCCTCTACAGGGGGAGGAATCAGACTTCGGTGCGAGGGGACCAAGAGTTGTGTGAAGATGGGCTGGGTATGGTCCCTGGACGATCGGAATTGTTTCTTACGAAACTGAACACGATGCACAAGGATAGGAGGAAAAATTTTAGTTTTCTTCATTTGAGTCTGATAGTCTGTATGCCGAAGAGCTGAAATATGCAACACTTAAAATCTGAACTCTGCCAGCAGAAGTTTTCACTACAGCTGCAAACAAGCAGTGAGCTTGCCTAACTGGAGAGGAATAGACGTGGTTTCTGTGTATAGGCAGGAAGATAAAGGAGATGAGTGAGAAATGTGGGTAAATATGGATCTTGACTTCAATAGCAGGCAGGACTGTGACAATATAGAAAGTTTAAAATAAACTGTTAGAGAATAATAAAAATATTATAGACAGGTAGAAGCAATGTGGAAGGGTATCATGTAAAATGTGACGGGTTTGCAAGAGGAAGATTTTTCTGGGCTAGCTTCTTGTTTCTAGATTAAAGCATGCATCTCTTTGTACTTCTGTAGTATGTCACAAATTCTATAGCAGATTTCTTTTTAAAGAAAATTGGAATGGCGAAAGACCTATAAAGAGTATAAGGAGTTGGCTGTAGCAGAAGCTAGTAATGTTACTAAGATGAGTGGGAGAAGCACATAGATGTCTTCCAGTTGTGTCATGGCAAGAAAGAATACAAATGTGTGTGTTAAAGCTGTTCTTAAGAAAAGTCCTGATTCTGATTATATAGTAAGTTTTGAAGGAAATAAATATAATGCAGGAAGGACTCAATGACCCCTGAGGAGAGTGAGAACGAAAATGAGTTGATGTTCTGTAAAAAAAACTGTACACTTAGAGGCATTGCTGAGAAATGAGAAACTTAGTGAAAGGAGAGATGTTAGGGAGTCCGTGTGTCTCTGCACCATGCTTGTAAACAGAAGCTGATGGGATCTGTGACTTGTGTCCATTAAAAACATCAGGAAATTAAACATGGAGTGAGGAAAAACATGGAGAGGGGGAATGGTGTTGACATAAGATGCAGAAGGTATATGCATACCATTAATTAAAGTGTTGGGTGGATGGTAGGAATGATTTTGAATGTTGTACGTGGTCCAAGTGCTGGGAGAAGCAGCATTAGAGTTGGTGATCCCAAAGGACCCTTCCAATCTTGTGATCCTCACTGCACTAACTTCATTGTGATGTGAGTTACTGTTCTGACAACTAGTTGCTATAGACAAACTGTATGTTAAGGTAGAATTTTGATGTAGCATCTTCCTTATTTATAAATGTTAATAATAAGGAAAATAACTTGCATTACTCAATTTTTACCTAAGGCTGTTTATTTTGGTTAGTGGTTTTGGTTCTTATTTAACCTGGTGGATTTTTGCCTTATTTTTTATGAAGGTCCATATGTAAGCAAGCAGCATTGTTTTCAGGAGGGGCACGCTCCCTGTTAGTAGTAAGACCTTCTTATGGTTCAGTTCTTTGTATACATGCCCTTTTGAAGCAAAACTATTGGCAGGTGAGTTCTAATGTGTTTGTGAGGCGCAGCTCCTTTTGATGGCAATCTGATTGTCCTATTTTTGCAATTTGTGGGTGCCTCCAGGAACCAGTATTGTCTGAGAAGTTTGTGAATGTAAAGATTAAGATCAGACTGCCAAAGGTATAGTTTGCCAACAGTCTTTTGTTATGAGGTCTCCTGTTCCTGCCTGGAATCTCATTACAGTTACACCATAACTCATACCCTGACAAGTTCTTTTTCTTAGTTCTCACAGTCAAGCTTATTTCTGTCTCGTAGATATTAATATTTTCTCTGGTTTGTGAAGCCAAACAGGTAAATATTAAGTAACATAATAGTAAGATTTTAGTTAATATTTTAGTTAAAAATATTTTTCATGCTAGACCAATTCTTCTTCATTATTTGATGTGGAAAACACAGGTGCTGTTTTTCCTGGAAGCTTATCACTTACTGTAGCATGGTGGGATGTTTTTGCTTTAAAAAAAAAAAATTTACTGAACCCACCACAAATGTGCTGCTGCTTTATATTTGATTCGGTGAATATGCTAGATTTCTGAAGTTTAACAGTGTTATTTGTTAGTATCATTTTTTTTATCTCGGTGCCTTTCAGAACAAGTTTCTGCTCAGTCCTGCTTGACAAGTAGCTGTGTTCCAGTTGGCTAAGTGCTTGCAATCCTGTAACTTAAATCGAAACTACCAGAAAATAGACCAAAGCTGTGATTAGGTGGCAATCACTACTGGTGTGGTTAGTCAGCAGCTCTTTTTCCAGGGTGCATCTTGTTTACACTAAGTCTGAACAGGGAGTGTAGAAACCTGAGTCACTGGGGAGACTGTTCAGGTGACTTTTGTTGACAGGAGAAAAGCACGCGCCAAAGGACAAGCACACAAGTGATTTTGTTCTGTCATTTCCTCTCTTTCCTCTTTGGTACCACAGAACTTTTGTCTTCTAGCAGCTGTTACCTTGGCTGTGACCAGGCTGTGTGATTTGACCTAGTAACTTTAGCAAGATTCTAGTAATTTAAGTAGGTTTTCCCTCTGTGTACAACTTCTGAGCAGAAGCTGCATATGCTCTGTGTCTTGGAAGAAATGATTCTGCAGAGAACTGTATCTTTTTTCAAAACAAATACACCTACCCACCCCCCTCAGATCTGAAGAAACGAATTTCTCCATTCATCTGGTTTCTGAAATACTGTTAAGGGTTTTTTTGTTATATGTATAGTTTTAAAACAATTTTTATATTTGCTCTTTGTTGTTGTTGTGGGTTTTTTTGGTTTTTTTTGTTTTTTTTTTTGCCACTGACGCTTTTATTATAAACTAGTTGAGCTGTTTGTTGCTTTGTCATCAAAGTCAGTTTACCAGCTCAGACTGGCTCCTAGCAGACTTGATACATTATCAGTCTGTCTCTTTTCCTGCCTTCTGGTGCAAGGATATGGCTTTCATTATGCATATTTCCTTAGTCTTTGGCAGCTGGAGGCATATGTGAGTTGCAGTCTGTTTTCTGTAAAATCAAGTAGTGTGGGTTTTGTTCCCTTGATCAATTAAGGCATCTTCCGTAACTTAAATAATATATTTCTATCACTAACTTAATGTATTTCTGAACCTCGTAGAATCTGAAAGAAGGGCATATTATGCCACTGAAAGTTGGAAGCCTCCTTTATTGCTCTGCCCATTAGTACATATCTTATACATTTAAAAATTCTGTAAGAGTTGTTGGATTTTTTTTTTTTCCCCCACGATGAAGCACAGATTCAGGAGTAGGATGCTGTCTTTTCAGATCATAAAACAGTTAAAAGTTCAGGAGGAATCTGTAACCTGTAGGGAGCCCCATAAGGCAAAGTGACCAAAGCACAATATAACAGAATGCATCTTCTGAGACAGTCAGGTACACAATAACTCGCTTTAAAACGCTGCACCCAAGCTGCTTTTTGACTAACAATATTTAGGCTGCAGGAGAATATTGGAGAGGCGTGGCAGTTTGGATTACTGTTTAGTTCACCTCTTGGTTGGGGAACCAGGTCGCCTGACAGAGCTGTCTATGTTGCCAGCGTCAGGAGGATTAACCTCTCATAATCTCTGTGATTTGAATAAGGGATTTTGTTCGTGTCCTCACTGCTCAGTTCAAAGGAGCTGCTGAGCAGAAACTTCCGTGGATCTTCAGAAATGTGTCCGTGTTGATCAGCCAAAAAGGGAAGAAATTGATGTTGCAAGGATTTCTCCTAGCTGTGCTTTTTAGCAACTGATTTAAGTGTTTGTAGGGTAAATGTATATAGATGGATTTAGCTGTTCTCTGGAATTAGGGAAGTTGGCTGAGTCCTAAGTTTCCTTTTTGTTTGCAAGGTGTTCTGTTACACAAATAGTATCAAATCCATTTCTCTATCACCACGCTCTGCTTCCCCAGCCCCCTTAGAGAGCAAACTTTGGACAAAAGCTGTCTTGTAAGCACATAATAACAAAACTTCAGTCTGTGGTTTTTTTCCCACTTCTCAAGAAAAGTATAACTGATCCAGACCAATCAGTTAGAGGTGATGCTCACCTGCCTGTGCTAAGTCAGGCCAAAGCTAGGAGGGATTACTCAGTCAGCTAAGGTGTATGTGTTTGCCCTTGAGGACTGGTGGTGGTAGTAATCAAGTACTTAGCTCTCTGCTTAGAGCCCCAAAAAACTTGAAGGGTTTTCTTTTGTCTATTGTGAGTGATGGGGAGGCTCTTCAGTTTTTAGAACCCAGACTCTGCTGTGTTAAACAGCAAAGCATCTTGCCTCGCTTTGATAGTCCCTTTCTTCTTGATGCAGAGCGATATGAGTTTGCTTGTGTTGTGTACTTCAAAACATCCGATACTGCTGTCAAGTGACAGCTAATATGTATAGCAAAAAGCCTAAACTATGAAATAAGGTGTCTGAAGCATGTATTCCCCTTTGCTTTTGAAGAAATACCAAAGTGGAATTTATCTGAAATGGCTGGCACCTTTAAGCATTGATTATGTAGGTGATGGAGGAGGTTTGGTGGTAGAACAGACTGTATGAAACTACTTTCAAAAATGTCACCTCTGGGTCCTAAGCCTAGGGGCATATTAATTTGTAGAGTAGGTACTGCTGTACCATGTCATGCTCTTTTCTGGGAATTGTCTAGATGTTTGTATGGATAAGATACAGGCTGATGGGCTTGTTCTGCAGCCCTCACTCTCAGGATGTGGTTTAGTACAAACTCCTGCGGAAGGTGTGGAAGGAGTCCCTTGGTCTGCAGGGCAGAAAATGTCTGGTTTGGGACCCAAGTGCAAGATGTCATTGATGTCAAAGTGGTTTTTGGGAACTCTAGCATCTAATTTGAGCAGTGTGACTGTCAGTCTTACTGAAACAACTGAAGTTTTGGGAGCAATGAGACACAAATCTGACTGGCATGGTCATGGTGCTGGTAGGGGGAGGAGTAACCAGAAGGCAAATACCTGTATGACAGCAAAAAGGGTCTCTGTGGCACCTTGCTGGTGAATATTCTTGTGTTATTTGGTTGTGGATCTTTGTGGAGAAATAGGACTGGCACTACAGAACCTTTTCTTGGTGAAGAAAACCATCTGAAGATAGTTTGAATGCTCCACTGTGTCAGAGAGCTCAGGCCTTTGGCTCAGGCAAGTGGCTGTAGAGGTGACAGCTAGGAGCAAAGTGAAATTTCAGGTAGATCTGTGGAAAGGATATGAAGGAGTGAAGCACAATTCTGAATGTGCTCCACACATCTGAGNNNNTTGACTCTTGCCTTGCTAGAACTAACTTGTTAGTTTGCACTGAGATCATGATTGTTGCCAGAGAAGTTGAAAAGATGAGTAATGAGGTAAAGGGCTCTCTGCAGAGCAGTGTGCAGGCTTGGAGGCACCTTGTGCTCCAGCACTGTCTGTGGGGCTCTTGAGAGCTGGAGCAAACACTTTCTGCACAGCCTTTAAGGATGGTAATGAGATGCATTGTGTAGAGGAAAGATTTTTATCTGGGCACTGGGAGGCTGCCATTTCAGCAAGTCCCAAAGTGGACAGAAGATGGCTTATGATTCCTGGTTATTGTTATAATTACACACACAGACACACAAAAAGATGAGTTACCTGGAAGATGACTGCACCTGGAAGATGACTTGAACTCAGGGGTTAGTCTGCTTTGTGCTGGCTGCAGAGGTGTCCTGAGACTACGTGCCAGCCAGCTGAACTGGGGGACCATGCGAGCAGGAGAAAAGGGGGTTAGATACACTCAGTCTGGAGGTGCACCTGCAGTGATGGGAAATTCTGGAAGAGTATTCTGGTGTTGGGAATTCCTCTCCTCAACTGCCACCTCCTCCTTCTCTCTCCTGCTCAGTGCTTTCACTTCACGAGCTGCCTGGATATAGAAGCTTCTGCACTTTTTCTGGTTCCAAGTATATTTAATGTGAAAACTGGAAAATATTTAATGGGCTGTTCATGCTCTGGATTCACTGACAGTAGAGATTTGTTTCAGGAGATTGTAAAGTTCAAGACCTGCATTCCTAGTTTCTTTACTGCTTCCAGCATCTGATTCTAGCTTTCTTGGCTGTATGGTTCATTAATACACTTTTTTTTCCCCTCTCCTGGACAGAAAAAACAATAATGCCAAGCTTATTTCAGCTGCTCTTTATCTGAAATCAATTGAATGCTTCCTACTGCCCTTCAGGAAGCGTTTCCTGGGATCAGCTGTAAGTAAACTTCTTGCAGCTTCTATTGCAAAGCAGAAGTTCCACTAAGTGCTAATGTTTAATGTAATAAAGATTTGAGCTGTGGTTTACCAAATAGCTTATCAATGTTTTAAGCATTTTATTGTTACGATCTCCTGAGGCTTTTTTGGATAAAATGATCAGCATGTTTTAAAATGCTAGATTTCTTTTGCAGTTCTGAATGGTCATGGTGTACTGTATATATTTTGGCAGTGTGCTTCCTGTTCTGTGCCTGCTTTTTAGTAAAATCAATGCATTTACTCAAAAGTCAGAGATGAGAGTACTTCTGGGTTTCGGAACCTGTTGTTCTGTGAATCTCCTCCCTCCCTTCCTCTTTGTGAACCCTGTCCTAGTCGCTCTACTTCAAATATTGTTTTCAAAGCAAAAAACAACAGCCTGACCTTGCATCCTGATACTACTTTCCTGAGAAATGCTGGTGTCAGAATTTAGAAGAGCAGTCTAATGTCTGCGTCAAGGAAGGAATCGGTTTCAAACCTCTTTAATTTTTCTTCTGAATTTAGTCCCCTGTCACAGTTGCCTTCTATAAGTTGCATACATAGTTTAAATTCCATTCTTCCTGTTCTGTAGTTTCCTAGTAAAATGCAATTTGTGCTTGGGATACATTGCATTTTTCTGTCCAAAACTGTTCACAACTGCAATCCCTATATCTTCTGCAGCACTATTGTTGGAGTTTTTTTGTAAATTTCATTAATGTTTTCCTCACGTGTGAATTTTTCTTGGTGAAATAGTTCAAGGTGTATTTCGGGCAGGTGAGTTCTTGAGCTATGCAAGAAACAAGAATGCATAATGCAAACCCTTCAGTTCAGGAAGTTCAAAACTTGTGTGATGTTAAGTCAGTGTGTCAAATCAGATCTGGTAACAGATTAACCTGTAAACAAGACCCAGATGTGTCTCTTAACTGTCTAAATCTATTTTGTCATTGAAAGTGTTTAGAAGTCTACTTGCATTAACTGCCTAATACATTAAACCAGAATAGAAAGTAAATTGTTAACCCTTCTGTCACATGAAATACCTTTTAGAGAAGTAGAAGCTTTTAAAAGAAGGCTTCTTTGCTGATGAGGACTGAGTTTTATTATAAAATAACTGCACAGCTAAAGAGCTCTTGCCAAAGGATTTGCAAAGTTTATCTGCTCCTCCAGGTATACTGTGAGAATGTGGGGAGTATTTGCAAATGCCAGAAAAGGTTTCCTACACAGTTTTTAAATTTGTTCTGTTGACATTATCTAGTAACTTTGGTATGGATGGAAGAAGTGGAATGCTATGAAGCTATAATGCAAGCTGAGCTGTGCTGTACACATTTACTAAGTTTTATGCAAAAGCTGAGTTGAAAAGTGACAATATTTACAGGAGCTATCAGACGACCTGCTTCACTGAGGGGATCAGACTGGATGGTTGAGCAAAACAGTTGTATATATTTTTCATTTTATAACTGGATCAGCACAGTGTATTAACTGTGGGTTTGGTCAGGTTTGTGTTGATTTGCCATCATATTATCCTTCAAGCTTTCCCAAGTTTATGTGCATGAAATAATGGGGATAGTCCAGATATCCAGTCACTGTGCTGTGTTGCTCTGATGTTCATGGGCTATGGCAGTAATAGAGACTTGACTGTAATATATAGTTTTTACATATAGAAGGTAGGCATTTTCTGCTTAGGTTTCAATACTTTGCTCACCGAAATTCGTCCCATAATAGTGAAAGTTCTGGCAAGAAACAAAGGTTGGTACCAAGTTTAGTAACCAGAAACAGGTAGCAATATCCCCTTGAGATTTAGCTGTGAGCCTCAGGTTGTGGCGTGTCTGGACTACGGAGGGGAGCAACTGGGCTGCTAACTTCCTTTAGGTTGTGACTCTTGTGTGCATGCTTGCCCTGGATCTTAACTGACCAGAGAATTTACAGAGGAGCAGGGGAGTATCTACTGAGGTTTGGCAGTGTATGGGAGTCACTGGGATGTGTACATTATGTAGTGCCTGGAAATCCTCTATGAAATGGTGCTGAACCTTGAGTGGGAATACTGCGTATGTGTCTTCTTATCACAGAGGTTTGGAAACCCCTGGAAGCAGTCACATGTCCCAGCTGCTATCAGTCACTGTCCAGTGGGCAGGAAGAGTGGAGTGGCGGGTAGAAAGCTGTTTGTTGGAAATTGTATTGTAAATCAAATAAACTTACTAGATTGTGTGCCTCTGGACAAGGTAATGAATTTGCAGATCATCTGAGCAGGAAGATGCTAATTCATGTGAATTAGGAAGGATTCTAATTCATTTTCAAGACATCTGGCAATACAGAAATCTCTTGAGTAGATCAGTTTGCTATCACAGACTACAGATCAAAAACTCTCTTTTGCCCACCCCCTTCCTGAGAAGAATTCTTGAGTAATGTGAGTAATGGCTGGTTGCTGAAGGGAATGTATCTTCACTTTGTTTGATGTGGTTCCCAAGGGCTTGGGAAGGGCAAGTCAATCTGTCCTGTGGGCATTCAGAGTGGTCAAATTGAAGAAAGCTCTTTGCTACATGATTGGAAAATGCAATATGTAAGTGCTTTGTGGTATGTTGGGCTTTTTTTTTTTTTTTTATTTCTACGAACTATTAAAAATTAATGGACTCGTATCATGTCTATTCCATTTATTCCGAACTACTTATTAAAGCAGATCGATCCCTCAGTTCAGCTGAGGTAAACTTGGCTGTCTGGGTTCCCCCACAGTTGTCTCAATCAAAGAGGTAATGGATTTTTTGAAGGACTGTTTCAAGTACTAAGTCAGAAAAATTCTGACTTAGAAGCAACCCTAGTTCTTTGGGCACTGTTGGAAAATCTACGCTATTTTCCTGCTCTCTGGCAGTTACTGAGCAGAGTGGCATTTTGCTGTGGCTCTTCTGGTAGCAGAGCAGTTCTCTGATCAGCCCAGCCCTCCTTTCACATTAAGCAATAACAGAATGTTAACCCCCGTATACTGTGAATTCAGTCTCAGCTTTTAGGGCTGTTGGTCCATGAAGGTACCCACTGTGGTTCCATCACAATATTCTCAAAGAGAATACTTGGGCATAAAGTACTCACTTCCCTGCTTGAGTGGAACAATGATTATATGTAAACCGGTGGTTTGTTTTGCCTGACAGAAAAACAAAGTATAAAGTAATGAATGTGACTTAGGTCACATTCTCTCAGTGTGTCTCAGTGGCCCCTGAGGCTGCAGGAGCCTTGTCTGCTGTAACCACCCCGGCTCTGCAGGGCTCTGCTGGGAGAAGTTGGAGACCCTGCTCTGGGCTCTGCAGTTACGGCAGAACCTGTTGAGGTGCTGCTGAGTCCTGGGTCCCTGGGGTCTCCTGTGCAATTATCCTTCCTCTGAGATAGTTCAGGGAAATGTCTTCCTTCTGAACACAGTTTAACTCTGAATATATGAGAATGCAGTGGAGCCTTAATCTTACACCTGTCTCAGGCTGGGAATATCAAGGTGGCTGTGTCACATTGAATCTTTGTAGCAGACTTGGAAAACCACTAAACTGATGTTTTATCCAGCTTTTCCTTGCTTAGGAGTTATGAAGGGAGGAGGAGAGTTTCATGGCACAGTCAGTACTGCTGTTCTGCTGTGGCAGTTGCAGTTGGTGTCATAATTGATGCTTCTGGGCTTTAATAGGGATCGTGTGATACAAAACAGTGACCGAGTTCAAATCACAGGTGGGGTCACTTCATAGCCTCTGCTTCCTCCAGGCTGGAGCACCTTTTGGGTTCGAGTAGTGGGAAAGAAAACGGTCCTCACCCTCAGGTGGGATATGAGAGTGTGCATAGACTGTGCATCTTTTGATCTCCACGGGAAGGAAAAGAGGTGGTGGAGTCTCCCTCCTTGGAGGTATTCAAGAACCCTCTGGACACAATCCTGTGCTGTGTGCTCTGGGATGACCCTGCTTGAGCGGGGAGGTCAGACCAGATGACCCACTCTGTTCCCTTCCAACCTGACCGCTCTATGATTCTGTGAGAGGTCCTTGTTTGTCAGGGTGGGATCTCCAGGGACAGATCAGTCCTTGTTAAAAGTGCCAGTCTTGAGCCACTTGCCAGCCTGTCGTGGATTTTATCAATAACTTCCAAGGTGTGAGTAGGAGGTGTTGATTTTCTGGCTCTGCAATATGGTGCGTGCCTATAGCTGTTGGTGCAGGGTTCAGGCAGCAAAATTATTTCCAAAGGCTGAGTTATAGAAAGGGAAGGGCAGGAGCACTGCCTAACAATTGCATCCCTCACACAGGAGGGTTCCCCTCCCTTCTGCCTGCCTGCTGGAGGGCGCATGGGTGTGAATTTAGTGTGTTGATTTAGTCTTGGGTAGTATCAGCAGCTTGCTGTGGTCTCTTATTTCTGTTGTTTAAGCAACCTTTGCACCTCGTGCTGCATGTCACTGTACACTGAAGTCTGAGCACCTGGAAAAGGTGAGAAAAGCAGAGTGAAATGGAAATACATATTGATTCTGCTGTTCAGCTTGGGAAAGTTACGGTAGAAATTAGAGTGCTCTCAAAAACACATTAATACTGCATTTGTGTTTCACAGGGATGAGGAAGCTGTTTATCAAGTAGCTGATCAGGAAAATGCATTTTGAATGCTCTGCTTTCAGCATTGCATTTCTTTTTAAAAGTGGTAATTAAAACTGCGCCCTTCCATTCTTCTAATTTCTCCCACAGCCCCTCCATGGCACTTTATTGTCCCCTGTGAAGGGATGTAGGTTTTGTTCTAGTATGAGGAGTGACCGGTTGGTAAGTCATGTGCTGGATTTAGTTAGACTGTAATCTTTTGGCCATCTGCTCAGGCACTCCCTGTGTTGCATTCCTCTCGTTTGCAACCAAGTGTTAAAGGTGATCTGGGATGTGCAGGTGTTCAGAACACTCGGGTTCCCTTTAACTGAATATGACCATGTGCCTGCTTAGGAGGTTTGAGCAGACTGTTTTCTGAGCCTTGTAGTAATTTGACATGCTTAATTTTAATTATCTCACTGGTGTATGTAGCACCTGCTCAGGAAAAAAAAAATCATTCAGACTTTTTGAAAAATACGTGGATAACAAGGCTTTCTTCTTAGAACTGAGTTTATGAATACTCTGGTGTACACTCTGCTGTTGTTTTTTCATCCTCCCACAATGATTCTGGACATTTCTTTGCAATTTCTGGCTTGTGTTTTCCTTTCCTAGTCTTTAGGAGTTTGTCTGACCCTCCAGTCCTTTGAAAGTGATAGCTGTAGAGCATCTGGAATCTTGTTGTGGCTTTTTTTTTCTTTTTCTTTTTTTTCCCCTTTTTTTTTCTTTTTTATTTTTTTATCTTTTTTTTGTAATAAGCTGCAACAAAAATTCAAGTAAATTTATTTTTTTTGTCTTTTTTAGAGTAA
>JAOTQP010001179.1:8839129-8850646 GCA_026413545.1 Cichladusa arquata
GTTTGATGGTGATCCAAGCCCTGCTTAAATTCTCAGATCTTGATCTGATTTTGTTTAGCCAAAGTAAAGGTGGCCAGAAGGGCCATTTTTTTTAGTGAAATAAAATACTCAAAAATTTCAGCATAAGTGGAATGTGGTGAACTGGGGAGCAAGGGGAGCACTCCAAGACCTGTCCTTGTCTCTGTCAGATCCTTTTAGCTCATTTGCCTCTTTCACTTTCTTATCTTCTTTTATGCAGAGGCCTTAGCCTTCCTCTGGAGTGTTCCAAAACTGAGCTGGAGATGGTGGTACTTGTTAAGAAACCTTCTTTGGCATTGTGCTTACTGAAAGCTTGACTTCCTTCTAAAAAGCTATTCAATGTATGTTTTCTATTTTAGAAGCTTATTCCACTAAAATACCACCTGTTTAGTTTTGGGAAGTACATTGAACACAGGAAAAATGTAGATTTTTATGTAACTTGAGATCTGTTCTCACTGTGTTGAGGGTATTAACCATGGGAAAAGGAGATTTCTTAAACACAGAAGAAAGAACTGACCAGAACATTCTGCAGATGGTACTTTATCAGAACCGAATATAATATCTGGAGTTTAGTTTGCTTTTATAAACTTACTTAAATGCTTTCTGATTATGCTAAGCATGGGCTATAACAGGAGGATTAAATGCAGTGGTCAGCAGCGAATGACAATGTTCTCACAAGGATAGTAGATCCCAACCAATCTCAGAGGCTTGTAAGAAGAAATGAAACAAAATGGCACACAGGCAGTCAAATTAGATGGCATTAAAAACTTGGAATTTTCTGCTTTTTTAGAGTGTCCCTGCTGATCCAGGCTTGACACTGTGAAGTGGGAAGGAGGAGTTCCTCCTTGAATAGTTGCATAACTGAGGCACAGAACAAGCATATGTTATATTCAGCTAACAGTAGGAACTTAGATGTGCTTTATAAAATGTGTTAATGACAAAAATGTTTTAGCTTCCAAGGCACCAGGCTGCTGGCATTGCTTAGTCCTTAATTGAAGGTTTATATGAAGCCTCATTTTTTGAGTACTGAAACTTACAAATACATAATAATGTGATAACCAAGACACACTGTTAGTGTTTAAGAACACATGGAGTGACTAGTCTGACTTGTCTGTATCATGTATTCCACTGTTGTTGTATGGTTTTGGAATGACAACTTTCCATTTTCTGTCTGTCTGAACTACTTGGTGTTTTTAGTCTGTGCATGTTTATATTTGTTCCCAAAGGTGATCTGGAAGGGATTTTTTCTTAACAAATCATGCACTTTTATTAAGCAGAAAAGCAACTTGAAAAGGCTAAAAAGAAATTCTGTTTTCATTAACCTTCAAAATATCAAGACTGTCAGCCCAGGTCTTCTGCGATTATGCTGAAGGACTGAGATATATACTGTTAGCTCCTGAATCTTAAATGAAGCAGCATATGTGTTGAATCTTTAATAAATTCATTTTTTTCCAAAATGTTAGACACTAAAGTGAAGTGGGTGTTAGTAAAAACAAACAAAACCAGAGTTTTGAGCTTCTGACTGAAAATCCCTTACTCTCTGTTATTGCATCCCTTTCTCTTTGCTCCTGCAGCATTGCTTTTCCCAGTCTATAGCTGTGCCATACCCTGGTCAGCCAAACCAAACTTCCCACTGTGAGAAAATGTGCAGGGTAAGGAGCTGCTCTCTAATGGCAGCTGCTCCTCTCCTTGCCCTGCCCTGCTTGGCATTGACTGCTGCTTGCCTTGAGCATGTAAAGTCTGTGGGATTTTCATGCTGTTCATAAGAAACTTGGTAGCAGTGAGGTGGACAGGTAGGTAGCTGGTTCAAGGTCACCACAGTCAGTTTAAAGACTTTTTTATCTATGGGAGGTGGTAATGCTTCTCCCCCAAGGATAGACTTTGCATCCATCAGGGTTGTCTTAGCACTTGGTGGCTTTCTCCTTGTTGCAGTTGCAGATGATGAGTAGTGTTGTGCCAACCATCGGGCCTTTTTGTCAAGGAAATAGAGATTAGCAACATTCTCAGGTGGTTTCAGAGGTCACTCATTGTCTCCATGCATTTTGAGTGCAGTGGTTTGTGCAGAGGCTGGCAGTCTGGGATTTTTATCTTTGTGAAACAAAGGACAGATAAGCTCCATTTCCTCTGTGGTTTTTCTGATCTGCATACCTGCTTTGGAAATTTATAGTTATCTTCTGGTGTTTCTTCCCCAGTTGCACTGGAGTTTTACATGTGCATTCACTTGTGAATAGTGACATGCATTTCGCTAGTATGTAGCCTGACTGCAATAATGCTGTGTCACTACAGATTTTTTTCTGGATCTTTGATACTAATAGAAGCTGCAGATGTTTAAATGTTCCTTCCTTTGCCTTTTATTGTTCACCTGAGATACAGACATTTTGTAGGAAGGATGTGTTAGGGTAGCTTGTGTTAGTGTTTTGAGATTTTTGGGAATGAGATACACGTAAGCTGTTGTTCCACTTCTACATTAATAGGAAATTGTCTTTAATGGTAACTCTTGGTTACAGCTCAGTGCAGAGCTCTGTTTTCCTCAGTCCCTCTTCCTGTGTCCCTCTCTACTCTCTCTGCTCTCACTGCCTCTGGTTTCCATACTCTTTCTCCTGGTTGTCTCCCCTTTTCATTTCTTTGCCATGTCTTTTTCTTTTGTTTTCTTTGCCAGCTTGGTTGTGCGTTCCTATTTTTCTTCTCCTTACCCTCTGAAATAGCGCTCAGACCTCTGTCAAACCTGGTATTTAGGTTTTCTGTTGTGAAAAACAAGCCTGAGGTGATAGCCCAGTGGTCAAGGTCATGCAGAGAGTGTTGAGTGGATCCTGGCAGGTTTCTGATGCATTTGAATACATCTTAATCTCACCAGCACACCTGGCACAGGTGCATTGTCGCTCTGCTGAGTGGCGTTTTGTCTTGTCTCAGGGTGTAGATTGTTAGTGCTTGACTTGATGGACTTCAGTTTGCTTCTCTTGTTAAATTCAGTAAGTAAGAATTTCTGTACACAGGAGAGGAATAAACCTTTAATACTCTATGGTAACTGCATGTGTTCAGCATTATACCAGTGGTTCTTTCTGAATCAGCACCATAAAAATTGTGACTCAGTTTGTTCCACTTAGTCAGGGCTGCTTCCTCTAGTGACCAAAGCAAACATATATGTGCTGCTTTTTTTTTTCCTTCTAACTACTACTACTATATGAACCAGAAGGTAATGGCCTACTTTGAAATTCTACCAGATATAAAAGTGCCACTTGAACCTGAGCAATACCTGTGCCTGTGCAAAGCACCACACGTGTGTTTGTCAGAGCCTAATCCAGGGACCTTGAAGTACTAATGTGTATCTGAGGGACTGTGTTGCTTTGTAGACCTTTCGTTTCTGAAAAGAAAGGAGCAATCTGGCTGTAGCTTTGATACATCTGTGTGCCTGGCTGGTAGCTAGAGATGGTAGCCAGGACAGAAATCTCTTGCTTGTTCTCTGTCTACATGTGATGAATTTGTTTATTGTCTGCCACACTTGACACATCAACACTCCTGAAATATAACTTTTTAAAGTGTTTTATACACTGTCTTCTGGAAATGCTGGTTCTGAAGCATTTCTTGGAATGCAAGTTGTGTGCATGATTCTGAAGTGCTTTGAGGCTGTATGTGCTGGTTTGTTGCCCCCGTGGTACTGAGTATGACCTTGGGGTGACAACATGGGTGCTGATAAGTAAAAACTTTAATGTCTTACTGAATTTGCTGTGCAGCTTTAGAATGAATTTGTTTTCACCTTCAGTATTAACATAGAAAAGTTTGCTTACTGTTGCAGAATTAACTTCATGGGTGTTTAGAATGTTTAGAATGCTGTGAGAGCCCTTAAGCTTTTTACCAGTGTGTATATCTGCCTAACAAAGTACTCTTCACACTCTTTACATCCACACAGTTTTTCATGGTGGTACTATTTAAGTGATGCTCTCACCACTGGAAGGGGGGTTCTGGAAAGGGGGCAGAAATGGAAATGTGAAGTGACCTTTGCCACTTGATTTGCAGAGTTTAGCCTGGAATCAGATACTGCTCTAAACTGGACTCTGGTTTCTGAGATATTTGAGTATAGTAGGGAATAAGAGTGTTTAATTGCTCTTGCTAGGTTGACTAATAAGTATTTTGTCTATTTGTGTTAGTAAATGTGTGATTGCTTATCAATTCCAAGAGTTTATAATGATCTTAGTTTTCAGAATGTCTTATAAAGTAAATGGACTTGAGCCCCGACATAAACTTAATGTTGTATTTATAAAGAAAAAAATCCCTTACATTTTGAAGCTCACAATCTATAAGGTATTTTGAATACATGAAAAGTATGCTTGTGGTTTGTTTTTTCTAAGCTTTCTTTTTCCATTCCTATTCTTTTCTGCCATTTGTGTTACATGCAGGCAACTGGAGTTATTTCGGATGGGGAGAGCAGCTGAGTACGTAACAGTTTGATTTCTTGCAAGCTTTCTGATTGTATAGTGATGCAGCATGCTCCAGCACAAGGAAAAGTGGAAATATTCATGCATATAGAAAATCTGTTCTGTTGTATTTTGTTTTACTTTCACTTAGTCTTCATATTTATGTGGATGGATGGCTGTTCCTTTTTTCACGTTTTAGCTTTGTTTTGGTCTTGTTTTAAATGAATTGCTTGTGCGTTCTACTGGAATTTCAGGACGTGATGGTGGATTTGGACTATTATTCTTTTCCTGTAAAGGTGATTCTAGTTTTTTGCTTGTGTATGTCTTTTGTGTTGATCTTCATACCTGTGTAAGCCCAAATCAATGTTTGAAGCAGTGGAAAAACACAAGGGAATCTGTAGTCATTGCCTTACTAAGAAGATATGGTGGTAATATATTCCAAGCACTACAAATAGGAGTAAATCTGAATGAAGAAATTACTGTTGCACACCAGTGACACCTTGTTTTCCTGTCTTTGATCAAACATAAGTTCTTTGTGCATTGGCAGTGTTGACCCACTCGGTTGTGTTCAGTACTGGATGTCTCAGTTGTTTATTCTTAGAGGTGTGATAGGATAACCAAGAGGTAACTAATTAACTTTTTTAGACTACTGAAAAAAGGACCAGTGTCCTCAATAGCTTTATTTTCCATTTTTGGGTATTTAGGAGGGAAATGGGGTGTTTTAAGTCAGTGAGAGGTCCAGGAGGGCTGTGTATGTGTATTTCTCCTGTTTATCTGGAGAGTCAGTGTGTGGTGGTTTTGTTTTAAAAGGTACTTGTATATGAGGCTCCCTCCCTTTCTGTCTTCCTTGCTGTGCTGTCCTCTTTGAAATAATTTTAGCATCTTTACGGTCAGGCTTGTATTGTTGGTGGTGTTGGTGTTTCCAAGTGAACTCCATTAGCTTGACAATATAACCAAAAACACACTTCTGACTGTAACATTTAAACAGCAGCTGTGAAGGGAGCAACAGAAACAGCATGTTGGTAGCTGGAAGACTTTTTCCTGGTGAGAGCTTTGTGCAAGAGGAGTGCTGTAGCCCAGACCCTTGTTAGTTGGGCAGAGCGTGCTTTTAGGATAGAGTCATCTTGTACTGCTGACCTAGTTTCCTTCTAGGAAAGGGAAAGACTTGAAGAAGTAGAGTAGATGTTCAAGGGAGTCTTTGCACTTCAGCCTGTCAGTTCTTTTCTTTGCTGCTGAGAAACTGAAGACTTAGTATTGCAAGCATGTCTTAAAAATATGCAAATTTCTAATGTATTTTTAAGCAATGAGGGCAGTATGATGAACTAATGACCTGCAAAGTTATGTTTAAATAATTTCTCAAAATCTAGGCAGTTTTAGCATAAAAAGATACAGAAGAGCCTCAAAAAACACCCTTGTGTCCTTTTGAGATATATTTTCTTCCTTCTTACTTCAGTAGTCCTCTTTAAGCTAGTATGCATTTTGGTTATTATATTTTAGAAAGTGTATTTGTCTGAAGTGATCAGTGGTTCAGTAGATGATGGTGCAGTGGGATCTGAGACTTGAGGAAAGAAACTGTTGGTAGCTATGATGAAAAGAAGTTTAAATAGATGACAGGTGAGGAAGGTGAATTAATTTCAAGGCCCTTGGTGTGGAGCTGGTAGAGACTTTTGGTGACCTGGAAGTTACTCCTTCAGTTAGTACACTTTATTTTCTTCTACCGTTATTAAAATAGACAAAAGCTGTGAAAAGCTGAGCGCTCGTTTTGGAGAACTAATGAGGGTTTTGCTTTTGTCCAAGATTTTGCTTAAGTTTATAGAGGATAACTAAGCTTAAAGGACTGGATGTCAGCTCCCAGAGGCTGATGACACACTGTGGTAGAAAAGCAGGAGGCAATTTCAACTTAATATGTTTTGAGAGGAGCTCCTGCTGTGTCTTGAATCTGCAAAACCACTTCTTCATGTGGATTCATCCAGCCACCTGTAATAGTTTTGCTGCTAACTTTTCTTTCCTGTACAGAAGTTTTATTTAAAGAAAGCTGCCAGAGGCAAAAGGGGACTCGTTGAGCTGGCATAGCAGGACTGTCAAAGTGGTTTTGAGATACTAAAAGTTCTGTGTTCTACTGTGCAGCAGTCATGTTATAATTTCTGGAGGCAAGAGTTAGGGGGAAGAATAACAGTCACAGAAGGTATCTCCTTCCTTGATTGTCCCCACTGTAAAATCCTACTGTGTGATGTGACTGCCCCAGTGAGTTTTCTTCTTTTGCTGCCTATATGCATGAATATTCAATAATGAAACACGAACAGCATGCTTCTGCCCTGCCCTTCAGCTTTACCCACAGCTCTCTACACAGTGGGTCCAGTGACAAACAGTTTTCATCCCTTGACAGCTCTTTGGCATACGTATGTGAAATTTCTCAAACTGGGGTAAAAAAATTACTGTCTTTTTATGTTTATTGTTATGTGTCTTGTTACCGATTTAACCAGTTTAACTGATCATCTGAGACTGGGGCTAAGCTCCAACTTCACTCATAGAAGACTTGTTTTATCACCTCTTTGAAGAAAACAGTACTTGAATTTATTACACCATGTGTGTTTGTGAGGCATATTTGCTGAAACATGGGCTGTAATGCCTCCATTTGAAGGGGTGCTGCATCCCCAAAGCCACTTCTGCAAGTTCTTGTCAGTCTCTTAATTAAAATTTAAGCATCAAATATGTTAATGAATGGGATCATCACTGTATGTTGGCATTTCAGAGAATACTTTCTTGCAAAGGAAATGTGTGCTATAAGCCACATATGGACCAGGTTTTGATGCCTTTGATCAGGCTGAGTAATGTCTTCGTTTGAGAACACTTCTGTTAAATAAAGTGAGATTGCTCATAGGGTAGTTGCAGTTCAGCATGACTAAGAGTTTTTTGAGTTGGCTGTTATTTATGACTCAGTTGAGGATTTCTGTCTGGTATTAACATCTGTGAATATTGTTAGGTTCATGGGGCGTACATTGGAGAAAAAACACATTCCTGCCTCATGGAGCCTTGTATCCTTTAAACATGCCTCAGGGAGGCATTTTGTGTCATGACCTCAAAGATACTTCCTTCTGCTAAAAACCAGTAAGAGCTCTGAGAAATTCTGGTGTCAGCTTTTATAAATGTATATGCTGTAAATGTTTGATAACATTTACACTAATCTGCTATTTTTGGATGTTGCTTAGAGATACTGTCATTTATGTGGGATATCTTCGTTTGATAAGGCAGAGGTGAGATGCTATGACTGGTTAACAAATTCAGATAGTGTTTCTGCAACAGTTTGATTCATTTGGAATTCTCTGAGCCTGTCGGCTGGTCAGCATTGCAGTGTTCTGCTTCCTAATAAACATAACTGTGTCTTTGCACTCCCAGTATTAGTGAGTCACTGGATTCAGGTTTTTTTCACCCAGATGATTTGTGGTTTTTGTTACACATTTGTGGTTAGCAAAATTGTTTATCCCTAAAGCTGTTGGTCTAGTGATTTTTACCACATCCTCCACCTGTATCTCAGTTAGGCTGCTTTCAGCCTCTACAAATGCTGTGATGATTATGGAGCCACAGCTGAAGAGCCTTCCATCATACCAGAGTTCCTTAGGCTTTACCTTAAAAATGACAGTTACATCTGATGGGACGAAGAAATGAGCTGAACAGCAAAGTGAGGCATTAAAAGACTCTTTGGAGCAGTGTGTTTTCTGTCCCAGTAGAAGTAATTATTGTTCATTAGGTGACAATGGCTCAAGTGTTGAGCAAGAACAATGACATTTCTCAGCTGAGTAATAGTTTGTTATTCTTGTGAGGTCAGTGTGAGCCTTGTGATTGACAGATAGATCGGCTCTTGCTCCACACGGTGGAAGTTTGGTGCTCCTCGGTGAGGTTTGGCATATTAAATAATTCTTGTGTAGTGAATTTTGAATATTTTTCGTAAGCAATGTACTGTGATTAAATTGATGGACACTGTGCTTTTAATAAAGCTGAATACAGCAGCATATGATTGCTATTCATTTCTGTTCAATTGACTAGAGACTGACAAGAACCCTGCAGCATTTAAACTACTAAAAAGCAGGAGGCTTAACTCTGTTTTCGGTGTGGACAATCAAATTGAATTGGTTCCACTTAGGAGTGTAGAGCAGGGCTTTTTCAGGTGACCCGTATTTTGCAGATATTTACTGCTGCTGTTCTTTTCTCTTCTTCTATCCACATCAGAGTGCTAATCTTACTATGTTGTGAAGTAGAAAGATGATCAAGAACAAATTTTACCTCAGATAAAAGAAATGGAGATTGAGTTAGAGTTAGAGTTATGGGAAGCACCCGTGGAGTAAAAAGGGGTTCCCTGATGCCGCATTCCACCTGCTTGGATTTTCGGCAGTCGAATGCAGAGTTCTTTAAGTATGTAAAGAGCACTTTCCCTTTATTGTTCAGCCTCATGATGAATGACTGTGTAGGACACACACCATTGGATAACCTACCAGTGAGGGCTTTAATTTGATTGTACTTTTTAGACAGACTTGGTGGCAGAGAGAATGAATAATGGCTGATTCTTATTTTCTTTTGTTTCAAGCATGTTAATGGTACACTCCACTGCCTTATGGTGTGTGTATTTCACTTTAAGCTTGCCAAGATAATCTTGCATCCTGCACAGCCATACACAGCCATATATTTTTGATATCCTACCTCACTCGAACTTGGCATTCTCCTTTCCTGAAGGGTTATCAATCTGTTTCTGCAGGGAGAGGGACTCACTGGAAAGAAGCTTTTTCCTTTGTGAAGGTTATTATTAGTGTTAAGTACTATGCTTGAGCTAATTTACCTGTATATGTTAAATGTAGCAGTTTTTACCTGTAAGCAGTAGTATAATTGTTTATAAGCAGAACTGCTCTCCCAGTTCTTCTGATTTTCCTGCTGGTACTTTCCATTAATTTCTCTTAACTTAAACTAATACTTAAAAAAAGGAAGAAAAAAAAAAAAGCGTAAAAATCCAGAACCACAAAGTTCTGGTTAGGAATGCTGAGAAGAAAGGACAGTATCACAATTTAAAGGCTGAAAGTTTTTCAGAAAGAGCTCCTTTCCACGAAGAAATATTTTTGGATTTGTGTTTTTTTCTTTTCCAATATCTAAAGGTTCATTTTGGCAGCAGCAAAGTACCTGAAATTTTTGGTGCTGGGGGTTTTTGTTATTGTTTAGTTATTGTTTTGTATGTGAAGGTTTCTTTTGTTTTCAATAAAGATGTTTTAATCTACTTATTAGTAATGACTAAAGAAAAATAATCTGTAATAGGAAGGGGGAAAGGAGGGTGTGGATCTGATCACTGCAGTTCCTTGGTGCACACTCGAGAGAACTGGAGGTTATAGCCAGCTCCCAGATGGAGATACAGCCACAGCAGAAATAGTGCTTTTTGTCATTCTTCCAAAACTAAACGGGCTCCATTGTCCCAGCAAGGCAACTTGAGAGAGCTGTGCCCTTAAACTGCTTTTGTCTCTTAGCCTTTGAAGATGCTGACAGTGCCGTGGATGACCGGGACAGCGACTACCGCAGCGAGACGAGCAGCAGCATCCCCCCTCCGTACCACAGCACTGCGCAGCCCAACGCCTCCGTGCACCAGTTCACGGGCCCAGCTCGCCTGCAGCAGCAGGGAGTCCTGCGGGACTCCTGTGCCAACTCCCTCCAGAGTTGCGATCTGGATTATCGGGAGCATGTGGCCGTCAGGTGAGTGCTGTCTTATGGGGAGCTCTCCTTTCCCCGTTGTTTTTTCACTGCAGACCGTGAAGGTACCGTGCTGGCAGGGGAGGGCGGATCAAGGGCTCTAAAAGTCTTCTGATGGGAAGGTGTTACGAGTGTCGTTCACACTGGGATTCTGCTGTGAACCAGGGAAAACACATGAGGGTATGTGTTACATGAGACCTGGCAGTTTAGGGAGTTACCTTTAAAAGATACACTCAACTTCAGGTCATTTACTCTTGGTTGTACTTTCCCCTTATTCTTTGAAGGCTAGAGTAGTGGGTAGTTGCTTGTTCTGGTACTGTGGGATAGGTGTGCCTCCCAAGCCAGTGAAACACATTCTAGCAGATTTATCTTCTTGGGAGCTTCTTTCTTGGTGCAGATTTATTTTTTCTTCTGGATTAGCTCCAGTTCTATTAGATCTGCCAAAACAATGTATTCAAGAACAAAGTCTGTAACAGATAAGTTGTTGGGTTTTCTCCTTCTGTTCCTGTTATCATATAACACTGTTGAATGGTGTGCTTTCTCTTTAGATTTACTTTCAGCTGTACAAAAGTGTGTTTGCTCTGAATTTTTTTTTACCATAAATCAGTAGTTTCAGAAGTGTTTTTAACTTGTTGAAGTATTGAGCATTGCAGCACTCCTTTACCAGGATCAATGGCTGTATGCTAGAGCTAGTTGTGCAAGGTGAAAGCAGAAGATTCTGGACAGTGCTGGTCAGGTTGGTAAGAGTGGTTCTGTAGAACAGGCTAAGCTGCTGCTTCTGCCTTTGGTGAGGAAAGGAAGAGGCAGCTACTTAAGCACTGTCATAGAGGTGCAGAGTTTTATTTGTGTTATAACTGATTTGTTCTACCTTATCTCCCTTGGTGCAAATGTTCTTGTTTTCTGAGGCCTGAACCTAAATTCAGTTATTGTCTTGGGTGACTGAGGCTAAGTTTTGCCCTTCTTGATCTATGATCATTAATGGTAAAGAGTGAAGTTTAATGGTAACATCTTATGTTGCTGCTGTTACCGAGGTTTCAAGAATAGAAGCAAATGTGCCAACAAAATGCATTTACTGCAGTGTGATGCGTCATTCCTAGTGCTCTATTCCTTGTTCATTAAATGTCTTCTATATAAGCAAGTTATTCCATTTCCCATGTGAGTCTGTGCTGCTGGCTTGCAGTGGTAAAATTGCTGATGATCTAACGAAGAAGATGAGCCTTTTTCTTTCTGGAGGAGCTGAGCTGAACAGTAATGTTGGACCCTCAGTCAGGGGAAGCCAGTGGTGGCGGCATATTTTTGGAGTTGTATGATTTCTTGGAGTGGTGTTGACTATACAGGTAGTTTTTCATGGCTTGCTTCACTT
>JAOTQP010001179.1:8896218-8919380 GCA_026413545.1 Cichladusa arquata
AGTGTGGAGCTCTTTTTCTTGGCTGCCATTGAATCCAATTGCTTGCTCTCCACGGTTTCACTTCTTACAACTGGTACAGAAGTGATTTTTTGATGTTAAGCATCAGTTACCCACTCAAGTGAAAGTGGCTAAACTGTGTAAGTGGTGGAAGAAGAGAGTCTGAAAAAATATTCTGTATGTCAGCGGTGTTATATGAGGAAATAGTTAAATGAAAAAAAAAGCCCAAATAATCCCAACTGATTTTTCTGGACCAATGGCCTGAAAATTCCAGAAAATTAAAACTTGCTTTCTTTAAAGAAGCTGACAATCAATCTCACGAAGAATTTGTTTAGCCTAAAAAAAGGGCAGGTATTGCATTTGGTATGGAAGTTCAACTGAGATGCTTGATGATGGGACTTAAACCTGAAGCACAGATGCAACCTCTTTTGTAGCATATTAATTAAGCTCTTATTATAGAGATTGGTATTTACGATGCTGCTTCCTCCAGATCAAAAAACACTCTCTCCCTTCCTGCCCACAAAGTGAAACAATAAAAATGAAAGACAGTTACCATAGGCCTTGAATGAAACAAGAATATGAGAAAGAGTATGTGGTTCAGGCAGCAAGTCCGAACTGAATCATCAAATACACTTGTGTTCTCCAGTCACCTTGCCTCCAGGAGAATCCTGTGTGGGTCTCTTGTGTGTCCTACTCTCTGGAGGAAAAAGCTGATTGTATGTTGCTTAGTAAGTATGGCAGTAAAAGCATGTGGAAGTTTAAAGTAGTTAACATTATGGAGTATTTTGGTTTTGTTTTGCTTGTTACAGGGAGGATTTAAATTGGGGAAAATAATCAACTGCAAAATCTACAGAGCTGGAGTAGAAGTGACATGCAGAAGCTTCATGCTGTCAGCTCAGCCTGTTTGTGCATATGCTGAGTGTGGCATATTTAACTGCAGGTTAGCTTGGAGCTTGCAAGCTTTGAGGTTTTTTTTGTTTGGTTCGTTTTTTGGATTTTTTTTTTACTGCTTTGTAGCAAAATATTAAGATGAAAATACTAAAATAGCAGAAAGGTTTTACTCCTAAAATCTGTCATCCAGTCTTCTTGCCACTTTACATCACTTTGTGCAATTCCTGTGGGCTAGCTGGTACTGCGCCAAGTTAAATTAGATTTCTGCTTTGGTTTGAAGAAAGGATAAAGGTTGTGAACTTGAAAGAGAGGAAATGTGCAAGGATAGAATTTCTAATGTCAGAATTCTGTATTTGGGGAGGTAATTAAGTCACACAGTGCACAATTGCCAGAAGCTCAAGCTTGAGAGTATTTGCAAACCTGGTAGAAAAATGACCGCAGAATTGCTTTTTGAATGTGACCTTTTTTTTTTCCACTCTCTTGAATAGAAGAGGGAGTGAGGAGCACTTATTCCAAGAAGAACCTGATCTGGGGAAGTGGCCAAAACCAAGGCGATGTCTGTACACTTTAAATAGCACATCCTCTTTCTGTCTGATTTTATGTGTATGCTGATTTTAGGTTTTTGGGATTTTATTATATTCTGCTTAAGTTACCTCGGATATTTCTATCTGAAGCAAACTGTGATGTTTTTTTCCCCTCTTTTGGTAGCTGCCTCATGACAGAATAAAAACTGGATGCAAGTTGTGCACTGGGAAGTGATTGATGTGTGCTTGTGCAGCTTGTAGCACTATGAGAAACACAGGTGCAGCTGATGATGTTTGCTAGAAGTAGATTGAAAAAGCAAGAAAATGAAATTTCACTTCTGCACAGAAAACCTGTTGTAAAACTGCAGGGCAGGAGGCAATTCCGGAAGCAAAAACTCCACTTATTTCTGCGGGACAAAATGAAGAGGCTTCTCCAAGGCCCAGTAGATGATAATTCAAACCATGCACATCGGTGCCAGCTCTCCCCTGTGGAGATTGAATCGGACATGTTTGTTTGTGGAATCAAGAGGAGCTCTCCAAGCACTGAATTTTCCATGGCTGGAGGGGACTTTCATCAGGATGGAGGACTTGATTCCAAGGGAATGAGTGAAGTGTGTGTTGGTGAGGTGGAACTGAACTGGGGTGGCTACGTAAAAATACCATGTTCAGTTCAGCAGAACAAGAAGGACTTGCAGGGGAGTTCTTCTGATGGTATCACTCAGACCTCTTCTGAAATAAAGGGCAGAGTGTCTGAGGGGCAGGACCTTTCTTCCCTGAGCATTACCATGAGCTGGAGGGATGCAGCTGAAAGGCAAGGGTGCTTTCCTCAGGAAAAGACTATTGCATACAAGAGTCGAAGAAGGCAATCAAGAGACCGGTCAGCTGATGTGGTTGATTACATTGTTAAAGAGCTACAGGGAATAAGTCGAATCCAGACAGAGATTGCAGAGCTCCGCCAGCACCTCACCTTGATAAAAGGCTCTGTGGATGAAGTCTCCAGCTGTGTGGACACAGTTTTGAGTGAGATAGAAGGCCTGCAAGGTGGCTCTGGTGGCAAAACCCAGGGTACGCATGCTCGAGAGCCAAGAAGAGAGGTACAAAAGGAAGAACCAGTGTTGTATTTTTATGGCATCCCAGAGAAAGATGGTGAAAACACAGTAGAGATAATCTGCAGCTTTTTGTCTGAATATCACTGTTTCAATGGTATTCAGTGCAGTAAGTATATAAAAGATGCTTATAGGTCAGATATTGGTACAGGCAAGCCATTAATGCCAAGACCAGCAGTTGTGAAACTCGTGAGTTGTGAACAGAGAGACTTTATTTTACAGAAGTCTATCCTTCTGCAGAGCTCAGGGGTCCGAGTTGCTACCAGTGAGGAGCAAAAGCGGCAGAATGGCCAGAGGGGCCAGAAAACAGATTCAGTCTCTTTGCAGTCTGGCTTGAAGAAAAATAATCAGAACTCGATGAATCCTGATGGAGCTCAGAGAACTGATGCAATTGGGCACCTTCAGACAGACTCATGCCAGGTTAAGTATAAGAGCACGAGTAGGAAAGCACAGTGTGCAGGAGAGAGACTTGATTCTGTGCAGAAGTCAGTCTCGACCAAGAAAGACACCTCGATACCTGAAATTGGAAAGGAAGCACAAACAATAAGCTGCAGTGAGCAGCCTTCAGATGACAGGGACATTTGCCAGGCCCTTGCTGAACCTCCAGAGGTGATCATTTCACCTAAATCAGGTGATGGAAATCACTGCTGCTCATCTGACTCTTCGGGCCATGCAAGCCAGATGTGTGCTTCAAGTAATGGTAGTGAGCAGAGGCTTGACACTAAAAGCGTCACTGAGAATTCTTCTTCTCTTCTAGAAAAAGATGAGGGGATAACCACAGAAGAAATTGAAACTGACTATGATAACTCTTGCAAATTTACCAGTGCAGAGAAAGGTGATGTTCAAAGAGAAGATGTTTCTAGTGGGGTGACAACAATTAGCTATGATCATATAACAGATGAAATGGCTGACAGTAGTGACAGCTTGAAAGATATGATCCAAATGGACCTGAATGATCAAGATCCAGCTGATCAGGTCTTCAGGGATGTCCTAGAAAATTCCCAGTATTTCCTTGACCACTCCCGAGACAACATTGATCTTGTAGACATGAAGTTTTACACTAATAAGCTTGGGAAAGCTATTCACCACTTCAGGTCTGCTCTGCAGGTGGTGTTCCATAAACTGGAGACAAGTGATTCTGAGATCCTTTTGGAGAATGATAGTGGCTTACAGATGGATGATGACAACACGCTTATGCTGACCAGTTCAGGTATGGGTGGCAGCTCTGACTACTTTGCAGAAACCCCTCCTAGTCAGTCCTCTGAGAGCCAGGCAAACGCAAATGTCAACAGTGAAGCATCTACTCAGATGCAGTTTGCTCCTTCCAGTCTTTCCTCTGTTTCGCATGAGCATCCCGTTTCCAGTGTGATGCCATCATCTGACTGTGAAATCCCTGCTGGGCAGCAGTTACCTCCTGGGGAGCTTGGAGAAGATGGGAACCATCCACCTGAGCCAGCAAAGGAGTGCAGGCCCATGAGCCTTGACAAGGTGTGCGCAGAGACCATCTACCTGAACAAATGCATCAACAATTTCAAAAATGTGCTGAGGGAAAAGAGACAAATGCGTAGGAGACTCTTAAAAGAATTAGCGCAGGAAGGAAACTGGATTTCTGCTGAGGAGACAAATCCAGGTAAAATGAAAAAAAGTGTTTTTAAGGAGATGTCAAAATCTGGTATTTGTGCAGCCAGCAGCCAACATTTCATTCTGTGGGTGAATTGTGAACATTCTGTGAGTTTATTAAAAGTTGTGAGCAAATAGTTATAAAGACCAGTACATGCGCTCTACAACAGTACTGACAAAATTCTCTAAAATTTACTGTGTAACACACTGAAATGCCAGTTAGCAAGCTTCACCTTTTTTTTTTTTCTTTGAGAGAGGGAGATTTGCAGTGCTTCTTCAAAATAGCAGGTGTTAAGGTTTTTCGTCATAATTCGTGACTTGGTTTCTTGTTAAATATAATAGCCAAGACATGTGATAACAAAGTGTGCATTTGAGCTATAAGTAGCCAGATCTGCAGTTTTGTGAGTTGAGTGGATCTAGACTTTAAGTGACTCTGTCACAAAGTGGGAGTTCTCAGTGTTTAATCACTGCTAGATGTTATCCTAGTAGAGACTTTTAAAAATAATAAATAGTAATAATTATAATAGTTTGTCCATAAGATGGAATTTTTTTTGTTTCTGAGGAACAACATCCCTTGTTTCCAGCACAGAGTTTGAAATGTGTGACCACAGCAGATGTGATCTGGTGCAGTGGTGGAGCAGTGTTCCTAAACCATTTCCTGAGGCTGTGGGAGGTAGAGCTGACTGACATCTTTTGATGTGACATGTTTAGACAGATTCAATGTGGTAAAACAGAACCTGAAGTGGAAGTGTAGGTCCATCTTCCCCTTTCCTCTCCAGGCAGTGAGAAAGCTTTCCCAGTGTCATCTCTGCAAGTCACTACACAGTTAAAGAAAGAGGCTTTGGTTCAAGAGTGGAAGTTATTTTAACTACAGCTTGGAATCTTCACTTGTGAACTTCCTTATATCAAATACTCTGTTCACTCTTCTTGCACACATGAAAGCTGGTCAGAATGATCAGGT
This sequence comes from Cichladusa arquata, assembly GCA_026413545.1. Taxonomy (NCBI): domain Eukaryota; kingdom Metazoa; phylum Chordata; class Aves; order Passeriformes; family Muscicapidae; genus Cichladusa; species Cichladusa arquata. Next base: position 8,901,318 of record JAOTQP010001179.1, read on the forward strand.
GCTCCTCTCCCCACGGAAGGAATCACCTAATGAAGGAGTACTTTTCCAGTGACTCTGCTTTCATTGTGAAGAAACAATCTGTCAACCTATATTTGATTTCTGTACCAGTCATCTTCTCAGTTACAAAGATCATAAAGCTGGTAATCAGTTCTCTGCTTTCTTATTTTTTACAAGGTCTTTAGTATAGAGGGGGCTCAAACAGTAAGTTTTTAATGAAGGAAACGCTGGGATTTGTTAGTGGGCTTGGCACAGATACTTTTTTTTGGTGATGTTTGTGTGGTGCCCAAGTCCTGGACATATGTCCTTATTTTAGAACCTGAGGGAGCAGACCGTGGTTTGGATTAGCATGTGCCACTGTACAGCAGAAGTACTGAAACAGCCTGTTTCTGAATGTGAGAGGAGGCTGCTCATCTCAGCGGAGTTTGAGCAGCACAGGCATGTTCACAAGGCAAGAAGTAGCCAGAACAATTGAGGAGGATGAACAGAGCTGATCTTTGTACCTTAGATCTGGCTCCAGGGTGAGTTGGGATTTCTCATCTTCAGTTCAGTTCTCTTGAACATGATCCAATGATGTGACAAAAAGTTGGTGACACTTGTGTGCCACTCCCATAAAGGTAGATCTATAAGGTAGATTTGGCAGTTGAAGCCATAAAAATAAGTGTGTGATGAAGTCACAGTGTAGGAAATGTGCTCTGAGAGATAGGAGGAGTAAAAGGTAGTGGGAAAAAGTGGATGAAGGATAAGAAAAGCAAGACCTTGGGGAAAAAGACCCCAGAGATGCCAAGAAGCAAAGAAGGCCAGATCCTGACAGCTAGACAGGGAAAGAGTTGGAACCCGAGGATCTTTAAGGTCTCTTCCAACACAAATATTCTGTGATTCTGTGACTCTCAGAAATAGTGTTGTTTTGGCATGCATTTTGCAAGAAGGAGAAGCTGCAGTTTTATGTCTGGTTTCAGTGTTCTCAGGTTTGAGCCAAGATTTTATTTTCGTCATTTGGAAAAAGCATCATACCTGGAATGTAATGAAATGTTGTTGATTTGCTTTTTTTCTCAGCTGTAGATGAGTATTTGTGTCTTACTTTAAAAATGTAATTTGTTGCTAATAGCTTTTTCAGTTCCTTGTTAAGGTCCACTGAAAACCCAGTTCTGCAGCTGTTTTTTGGCTCTGAATATGAACCTCACATTTGCTCAAAAGTTCAGTTCAAGGTATTTTCTTAAATGTGTTTGGCAGCAGCCTCCAGCAAAGGAATGGAAGAGAAGTTTGAAGGTGTTGGTAAATATGCTTGTTTTGGTGAATCAGAGATGATGCACTGGCATAAAGGTTTAAATTATTTATAGTTGAACACAGATGCAAATTACCGGAAGAACTTGGAACTTGGCAGATGCATATAAGTAATTGTTGTGTTTAATTGGAAATCAAAAGAAAACAAATTAAATACCTCCTGAAAATCTGAGGAAGACTTTAAAGTTTAAATTTGAGAAAAAGCAAAAAACTAGTGTAAGTGAAGATGAGGATAGTTTGAATTAGTTTAAAGTAAAGCCCTGAAATGCTAGAGATTTTATGAGATTTAAGGTGTCTGCTCAAAAGTGAAATGGTGAAAGAATTCTGTGGTCAGGGTTTAGCCAAGTTAGTCACTATTGGTGAAGCTGTGAGTGCACATGCTGTAGTGAGACACAAGGTTTTAAATCTGTATCTGCAGTTACTCAGAGCTTTGCCGAATTTGACGTTTGACCTGAAAGTGTCCCTAACAGCTTTAAACTGATGGGGCTCAGAAATCAAAGATGTATATGGATTTTAAGCCAAAATGGTATGTTGTGAGCTTTATTTTTGTTTTTTAAAATGTCCAAAAATTAGTCTGATGCAAGATTTATTGCTTTTGTTTCATAAAAATAAGTTTGACCTATATTTGAGAAGCTCTAGTGCCCTGAGGTCTTAAAATTTGGCAGTGCTAGCCTGTGTCAAGGAATTTTCTGTGGAAAATCAACCTCAAATGAGCGGAGTGAATACGCTTTTGAAAAATGTTTAGCTTGCATATGCTCACTGGTAGCTTGCTACTGTTGAGCTGTTGCATTGCCAGAGACTCCATCTGTCCTCAGTGTTTTCCAGCCGGGGGCTAAAAGCAGGGTTTCCCTGCTCCACGTGACTGAGAGCCAGAGCAGCCCTGAGAGGGGACACGAGTCCAGGTCTGCCGCATCGTCTGCACTTCAGGACTCCACAGGAGAGGCCAGGAAGGAACAGCGTTCAAATGCAAGCGAATTAAAAACCCAGGAGTGAGGGATGCCTGGGTCTCCCTAAGACACACTGAAACCACCCCAGGGACCAAGTCAGGAGAGATTTGGCTTGTGTTGGAAGGGCTTGGGGTGTCTGTGTGAAAAGGACAAAACCAAAGGACTTGATGTGGAACTGTGTCTGTCTAGGCGAGATGGTTTTGCTTAATTGAACAGGACAGGCAGGAATAAGGTATAGAAAATTACTTCCGAGGAGAACAGTCAGAAGGGTCCATGCCCAACAAAGTATGTTTCCATCTGCAAGGGGCCCCTGGTTTCCTCAGTTTCTCCAGGTCAGCTGGTCTGTGCGGGGCAGACTGCCAAAACACAGCACTTGTGCCACACCGGTGGTTGCAGCATCCTGCTGCTTGTGATTTCTTCTCCATTAGCTCCAAAAGGAAAGCCTGCAGGGTGGTCCAGAGGCTTTCTTCCCTAATGAGCATCCCATGCACGCATGTCTTAAGGTGGAAAATGGGATTTTTATTTTAGCTACAACCCAGCACTTCGTTTGCTGAAGTAATTTGACTTCTCCTTAGCGATTGAGTTAAAATAGCTTCTCTATTTTCCTGTCTTAGTTGATTGCATGTCTGTAATTACACCCATATAGACAGTAACTTCAAAAACTATTTTTGCTTTTAAACCAATTTGAGTGTCTCCTGTTGCCATGAAGATATTCCTTCCCCTCCATCTTTCATACACAAATGAGTAATAGGATTCTTCTGTGCAGATAGAGAATTATCTGATTGGAAGACTTAAAAAATACCATGTCTGTACCGGAAGTTTTGAGTATGACTCTCATGTAACTTTACTAGCCTTGAAATTCCCTATCCATAAACATGAGATTTAGTGTAGGAGGCTTCTGGATTTCTTTTTTTTTCTCAGAGGAAAATTGCCTAGATGTATAAACTCAGAAAATATCTCTCTGCATTATGATATTTGCAAAAGCAAAATGTGTTCCGTGGGAGCTGCCAGTTTCCTCATACTGGGCAAGATGTACAGGGAGTGAGGAAGGGAGCAGAGGGGATGTTTCAGATGCAGGGATGCAGGCAGTGGATGCAGTCTAGGGGAGAGGAGAACAAATTTGTTCCTCCTTATTATAAATATAGGGTTTTTTTTTCTGTACAATAAACAGCGGCTCCAATTCTGCATTAAGATTACTTAAAATTCTTCAGTTAATGAAACAGGAACAGTAACTCTAAAAAGAGCTCTTCAAAGCATATGTTTCAATGCATGTGCAGTTATGGATGAAATTTAATGAGTTTCATTTGCGGTTGTCTGTTAGAGATTAATTGTCTGTGCATCTCCCAGGAAGCACATGGGAAAACTCTGCTGCACAAATGTATTATCAACTTGTGGCAAACCTTTACCCCAATTTCTGTAAAAATCATTTTACAGAACTCATGGCAGATATCTGGTCTACTAACTTTTATTCTTCCCCTTCTTCTTTTTTTTTTTTTCTTTCTTTGCAGAAGGAGGTAGAGGAGAGCTCCAGGTTGTACATGTTGTCCCTTGTAACCAGCATCTCTTTCTGAAACCCGTGTGTGCATGTCTCGTCTTCCTGTAGCCACTTGCTCCCGCTGAGGCACTGGGACTGTTTAGCATGTCATGGCTATCTGAGTCATTGTTAACACTGTGTGTGAGTTAAGAGTCTGTTCAGTGCCTATGACCTTGTACAAAGAGCAAAAGATGAATGCTTGGAGTGATCTCCTCTCTTGGGTGCTCTCTGGGGTGTGTGTGATGTGCACAGGCGCCGCGTTAGCAGAGGACAAGTTGTTCATCTTGTGTTTTCCAGTCTTCCTCTTTATGAATCTTGTTTAAACCAAGTATTTCCTAATTTTTCTTCAGTTATATTATTTCATTTCATCTCTGTCTGGCTCGTCCACTTTCATCCATTAGAAGTCAAAAGTACGTTTGTGGGCTGTAGTAGTGAGCTTAATCAAACCTGGGTGCTGAAAGATGTCTGCTGCAGGTCCCATGCCTTTTTAAGTGGTCACTTTGCCTTTTTAGGTGGTCACTCTGCTTTGAGCAGGGCCCTGTGCTCATGGGAAGGGCAGAACTTTTTCCTTAATACATACAGCTACGGTCTTTCTAGTCGTGGACTGGCTACCTCTCTGCCCATTATCCTGTGGGCAACAGGTAGCTCTTTCCTCCTGGGAGGATCTGCAGAATTGTTTTGTTGACTGCTGTGTGCTTTGTCAACAGTTGTTCTAGCAACTGTATCTCACGTAGAGAAATTACTGGCTTTTGGCTTCTCAGCTGTTTTATTTTCATGACTCTGTGCTATGTGTATTCAGTGCCTGCTGTGCTTCCCTCTCTCCTGCAGCTGTATAAATAAGGCAAAACTGGCTTCCAGGAGAAGCTGAACCTTGCATGGATTTTGGGCCTCCATGCAGATGTCATCCCTTGAGTCTGATGAATTTGTGTTTCTAAGCTTTATTGGCTCATATATTAGAAGTTTTGTTTCCTTCTTACTGGTAAATATCTGTCAATTAATGCTTTTTCAGGAAAGCAGAGATACCTGGTGTCAGATATTGGTGTTAAATTCAGTCCCCTTTTGGCTTCGGTACAAAACCACAGTAACCTCCTTTAAACTGTTCATCTGGCTCCTGGAAGAGTGGTACTGGATGATACATCAGTTGGAAGGAGCTTCCTTTGGGGCTCTTCAGCCCTTAATTAAATGGATGCTGTTGCAGAATACAGAATGAATTTAAAATAATCCCTTGGCTTGTTGAAGCTTTGGATTCCACGTAAAATGCAGCATACTTGAGTGAATGAAGACATTGAACCACAAGACTGACTTGTTTAATTGGGAAGATTTAGTTCAGTCTGACTGTTAATGCCACTGAAGAAATGCTCTAATTAAGCATGACCAGAACTTTAATTTAGTCAGTGGAACAGTTGCTCCTTGTTTTAGCCTGATTGAGATTAACCTATATCTAATTGAGGGTTTTGAGGTTTAATAATGAAACATGGTATTTGAAAACAAGTTAGGGTGATTTTCAAAACAAATAAGAAGTCATTATTGATTTTTTTTATCTGTTTAAATAAAGCAGCATAAAGCAGCTTTACATGTTTTACATCTGTTTTATATTTTAAGAGGATAATGTGCCAGATACAGTACTTAAATGTGGTGGAATATTACACTCTTAGGAAACCTTTTATGTGGAGAGCTAGATTTATATGGAGGGCTAACAGATCTGTGGATGTTCTTCCTTTCCTTTGTGCTGCTCCAGACTTTGTGATTTCTTATTTTATTTCTTTTTTTGCCCCTCTGTCCATTTTATGGACTTTCACTTCTACAGAAGTGCGTAATTGTTTGTTCTGTCCATTAAAGCGTCTTCTTGTGTATGAGAGAATTTACAAAATTTTAAAATTGTGTCTTTGTTAAGTAACTTCTCAAGTTACTTTTAAGCCCAGCTGCTGCTTTTTCTGAGTAAGCAAAAATCCTGTTGTTTCCTTTTTAGGCTTCACCAAACACTGCCTTCCCTATGACTGAATACTTTGCCTTAAGTGACCATGTCTATTGCCTTATTTAATCCAGGGCCTTAAATTTATGCCACTCTGTCACTGACATTGTTTTTCGAACTGGTTCTTGCTTGGTAAGAAACTTTAATTACTTGGAGAAGACCTTTCAGCAGCTGGTTATGATATGCTTTACTGTGAGTGAATATACTGCAGTGCTAGGGGTGACAAGCACTTCCCCATTTGAGAGTATTTGTTGGGCATCATCCACCAGCATCAGAAATTTAAAAAATAAATTTAAAAAAAGGATGTGTTGGCCTGTTTTATTTACATATTTGTTTCTCCATTGTTTCAGCACTCCCCTATGTGCTTACTGGCGATCAAAAATAAAAAATAATTCAGATTCAGTCTATTGTGGCTGCTTTCGAGGAAAGATCAAGTGACAGAGCTGTGCAAAGAAGGCCATAAGCCAGCAAAACACTTTCTGTGACATGCAGCATGTGGATGGATGACAGGGTGTTAAATGTGTCTGCTTTCCCTTTGCCTCCCCATTTGTCCTTGGGAAGGATAGTGCTAAAAAACTCTCACAGTTGTTGCTGTGCTCTTCTCACCTGCTTGTTGTTTCTGCTGCTTGCCCAAGTTCTCTACAGCTCAGGCTGCTGCCCTGGGCTCAACTTGAGGAAACCCATGGCTGGTGACAGGCCCAGGGCAGCTGCTGGAGCCCTGCTGTGTCCTGGCACACAGGGGTGCTGCCTCTGGAGAGTTGGAAACTCCCCACCTGCAGCAAATACATCTGGATGGACAATATTGGTGTTTGCTTTCTTTAAATGAGGAGGAATATGTGAAGACTTCTTACTCCTGAGAGGGGTGCAAACTGTGGATTACTTTGTTCAGCTGATATTGCTGGAGATGTCACAGACCCTCATGCCAGCATATGTAGCTAATACAACCTCTTGTTCTTTGACTACATTTGTCAATACAAGAAGGGACTTCAGAGGACTTCATAGTGACCACCATGGTGTGATATTATGTCATTTCCTTTTATATAAATCTCCCAGTTTCATTATCCAGAATTGTTATGATTTGGTGTCTGCTTCTCCTTTTGAAAGGCTTCTACAGAGTTGTCATGACACACCTTTGAATTTTCATCCTCTGTTCAGCTGCAGTTCTCCCATTCACCTGCCTGCTGAACAAACACAGGAAAAGGTTCTTTTAGCCAGAGTAAGCAAGATGTTTTGTTCTTCTCCTTATAAGATTGTGTTAGGATCCTCCAGCTGCTTTTGCCATTTTCCTTTGTGATTTTTTTTTAACTTTGATGCAGAAGAGATAGATTTCATATACTTTTCTGAAGGAATCTTGCCAACATAGTACAAAGGTATTTATGCTTTTACTTGTGTGGAGACGTTTCATTGGGCATATTCTGTGGATTCTACGTTCTCTTCCTACCTGGCTGTATCATAGAGGCATGTGGTCAGTGTGATGACTAGAACTCAAATCCATTGTTTCATGCTTTTCTCCACTGAGGAACACCTTGTTTGCAGTCAAATTCAAAGCAGCCTTTGGGACTTCTACCTTGCCATTTTTTCCGTGTTTAATCCTCCATTATTTCAGTATTTATTGCCGTCAGCTCTTTCTACTGGACCTGCGGGTTCAGTGTCAATAATTCTCCTGGGTTTGTCATTTCCAGATTTTATCAGCAGATCCTACTTACTCCCACTAGCTTCCTTATTGCGTTGTCCATGGCTGGCTCAGTTACAGTTACTTGTTTATCCACCTGAAAGCTCCTTCCTCCTCCTCAGCTTATCCGGTCTTTATTAACGTCACATGGCACTGCATCAAGAGGGTATTTTTTTAAATTAAAACTCAGTTCATCATTCATTTTATGGTTAGAGAAAAATAATTGCTTTGTGAAACAAAACCAGAATGTTTGCAAAATTGGTTGTGCCTCTGTTATATTTATTCCTGTTTTTCAATAGCCTCCAACTTAATTATTTCCTTCATGTTTGCTCAGAACCCTTTCAAGCTTTTGAAACCAGTAATGGTCCTACACTAATCTGGATCACATTTCCCTCCTCCACACACACACTCTGACTGTGGGTACTGCATTGGCTCTTCTACAGTCTCAAGGCATCAGCCCTCATTTGATGGATGTCAGGTGCTGGTTTTGGCATTTTCTCAGGGAGAAGGCTGCCTGGAGCAAATTAGCTCTTTACTTTGCTTTCAGCAGGTGATAACTCCTGCTTTCACACAGCCATCACCTGCTTTGGCCCTGCATCAATATTGCCATTTCCTGAAAGCTCTTTCTTTTGTTTTGTGCTGTTATGCCCAGATGATTTTCAATCTTGACCCTAGAGAAGCTCTGCCTTTTGTTTTTATTTGCATGTCTGAAAGGCTTGGTAAAAATGAATTATAGTTTTGTTCATTTATTTTAATTATCTGGAATTCCTGGCAAATTTTGCTTTGCACATCACAAATCTGGGACATGATGTAGATTTGTTTCCTGATCATTGTTTCTGCCCTCCCCGTATCCACAGTCCTGGCTATTCTCTGTTGACTTGTGGCTGCCTGTAGGAAATTATCTTACCTTATCTAGGTAACAGCTTTCCCTGTATCTTCCCTTCACCCTTTTTCCCAGATTCTTGATGCTCTTGCACTCTCCAGTCTGCAGCAAACATGCTGTTTTATGGTCTGTTAATGTCTCAAATATTAGTGACTTATATTTCATTCTCACGTAAAATGATTGAAAACTGTTATTACTGACTCCTCCTACCAGTCAATGTTGCCACGTTTGTGTTTGTCATTCTCTGTCACTCAGCACAGCTGAGCCGTCCGTGTCAAGCTCAGTCCAGTATGAAACCTTTGTCCATTTTGGTGTTGGCTTTCTAACCACAGCTCTGAACACTCGTTAAGGTGCAAAGGTAGAGATGTGTGCTCAGAAGGATCTGGTTGTATTTACTTCATGAAATCTCTCTTGACCAGTAGTTGGTACAGATCTCTCTGGAAAAAATACAGATTTCAGGCTGAGGGGTTTTGGTAGCAAAGCTTGTTGGAACCTGATGTGCTGCTGCAGCTGTGGGGAAATGTGCATGATACTGGAGTGTGGGTCTGGACCCCTTTCTGCTCTGCAGGCCTGTCTGATTCTGTGCATTCCATTATGGGTAACATCATACTGGTCAACCTGTTTAAATATAAAATAATAAACATTACTAATATGTAGTCTTGAAATCTGGAAATTCCCTAGTTTGTAGGACTCAAAAATACAAAGTTTGGACATTTTCTTCTTTTCAAGTTGATACCTCAGAGAGAACTCCTTTTCCTTGGTTAGTTCTGCTCTTCTTGAGAGTCTTTGTCACCTGTGAACAGTGTGGGGTTGCACATCTTACACGGAGCAAAGGTTAGGAAAAAAAAAAAGAAAAAAGAACTTTGATTTGGGGCTGTGTTCTTTTATCTTGCATAAAGTTGGATCTGATTTCCTGACTGAAGCTCCTTTACTTTGTTGACTCTCAGGTTTTGAGTTCCATGGCTGGAAATACTTTCTTTTTCAGTGTGTGCAGGTCGCATCCTCCTTTTTCTCTTGGCAAATGTGATTATCAGAGGTTGGAGTTTTAGCTGTTAGCATCGTGACCTGCTTAGTCCTGTGTGAAAGCAGAATTTCTTTCAGGGAGTGCAGGAGAACATATGACCTGTGAGCTGAAACAAAGAGGTTTCCAGTTACAGGTAACTATTTTACCCTTATCCAGAACCTATTGTTTCTTCCAGGTACATTGCAAGTGTTCAAATACTTATCACTTCTAATTAGTCCACTCAAGATCTGCAGAGAAACAGAACATCATTCTATAAATGTAGTCTTAAATATGATCATAAGAACATGGTTTGAATTTATAAATACAAATCCCCACATTTGCAGTCTGTGGTGTTTTCCATCACACTGTGGGATCCCAGTTGACCTGCAGGTGGTGGCCCTTGTTTCATGCCTGTTAAAAATCAAATACTTTCAAATAAATGGGTGAAGCTGTAATAGGACTTCTCTGCTCAGGAGACTAAAGAGTCTGCATTTGGGCATGAGCAAAGCTCACAAGTATTCGTACAGAGGTTCATGTTAGTCTGTCATTTGTGCCTTTCATACAAGGGCTTTTAATTTATAACATCTTCATTATGACCACATTCATGTTAAGTAGTGACCTCTAGTAGCAGGACCTCTTCAATAACTGGAGTTTAAAAAAAATAAAAGGTTTGTCTTCAAGACTGCCTTTTGAATGAGGAGTTGCACTGAACAGGCTCTTCTGATTCCAGTCCTTCGCTTTTCAATGAAATTGCATCGTCTGTCTGTGTCTGTATGACTTACCCTGGCATCTTGGTCACTGGAGGTGCTTGAACAAGTTTCTGTATGCATTTGCCTGCATGCAGTGTGGTCTGTTACCCTTTCTGCAGAGCACAGTACAAATACTTTTTCTGCTGTTTCTGGAAACTAATTTCATATTGTTTTTTTTATCCTTCTCCCACTTCAGGGCCAAGATGAGGCTGATCCATCAAAACCACCCTGGCTCAAAGGAGGGTAAGTGGTATTTTGAGATCTTTTATTCCTGTCTTTATAATTCGGGTGCACTTTAGAGGTCTGCAGTTCAGTCTTAAGTAAAAATAGCATGTTTTTGATGAAATAATCAAGTGACCAAACCTCACTGAAGGCCAGGTTGCTGCAGTCTCTTCTTAAGCAGCTGGAGGTGGGATGTGCAGTTCTTCCAGATCTGTGGCTAAGATCAAGGCAGTAGTTGCAATGTATAATCTATAATGTGTTGGTAGCAAGTGCTTATGGCAGCAGTGTTAAATAATTGCTAGTGGGCATTTCAGAGTGATCTGGATGAAATCCTTTCTCCTGGATCAGTCATTGGTAGCAGCAGGGAATGGGTAGCTCTGAAAGAGTACTATGTCCTTTGCTCTTAAAAGAAGAAGAAAGGTTTGGGGAAGTTTTCTGTATTTGCAACGATTCCTTGTAGTAGAGAAAACTGCAGTAACTCTGAAAATTATTTCAGTTTGTATTTTTAAAGCATTTCTCATCATGCCTGTTTGGTACAGATGCGAGTGAGCAGGTCGTGTGTTCTCTCCACAGCACACTACTTGCAACAAATGAAGCAGACAAATTCTGATTGTAATTTCAGCACGACACTCTGTGGTAATAGGTGCCAGCATGGCAGCTTTCCTGGGATCCTCTGGCAGGGAAAAGACAGTGACACATTTTGCAGGTTATGTGCCTTGCACGTGAGCAGGGTGATTTGATTTGGTGGTGGGGCACCCTTTAGGAGCTGTCAGTCAGCAGCAGCAAGATTTGCCCTGAAATCTCAGCCAGATGTTGGCTTGCTGCACGCTTAAGTTAATTTTCATACTACTGAAGGAAGCTTCCCTAATAAAACACGAAATTAAATTGGAGGCTTTGTTATATGACACTCTGCTTTTGGAGACATTGTTCTGTGGTATTGATACTCCCATGAAGCGTCACCTGCGGATGCCTGGAGCTGCCTAGCAACCCCCTGCTTTTCCCAAGGAACCTGAAACTTAGTGAGGGGGCTGCTGGAGATTTGGCAATTTGCAGGAGCAGGAGGCAGTGATTTGTTGTAACTGTAAACAGCACCTTCTCCTGCTTTAGCAAGGAGACAATGTACTTGGTTTATTGGTTCACGCACACCAGATTATTTCCCAGCCTGAAAGGTGGATACACCTACAAGTCCTGAATTACTTAAACATGTGTTGTCAAATCACGGCATTGTTTGCTCTAGTCTGTAATTTTTTTTCTTTTCAGTGCAAGGTGCAGCTAAACAGTCTGGGTAATACAGTTTTGACAAAAGTTTGTCATACTCACTCATCCCATGCAAGGGTTTCCCAGAGAAGGTGATTGTGGATCGTAAACCTTTTATTCCACCCTTAGCCGCATTTTGGCTTATTAGCCTCAAAGTATATTAAAGCATTTATGTTGTTCTTTCAATGGAAAGATTAGAGTTGTGGTGTCCTTTGGAGAAAGTAGTCATCCTCTGTCATTGCAAACCACCTTAGCTTGCTTAGATTGTCAAGATTTAGTGCAAGCCTCTGTGTGGTACTGCTTGTATTAAAAGATGAATGCATGCTTCAAGAAATTTTCATCTACAGTATAATGCAACAGGCGCTCCCTGTCTGTTATCACTGGCTTTGGAGATATCACTTAAAAAAAAAGGTACAATTGGTATGATGGATCAATCTCTGGATGTAGTATCTCATATCTATATCTTCCATTTATTAGTGCAAATTATCTTCTCATACAGAAATGCTATTCACTCCTCAATACAGCTCTCCATAATAATGCTATAAATATTACATCCACTGCAGAGGAGAGTTACCCTATTACATATAAAACTACACTGCATATTTGAGGCACTGTCAATTCTTCTGTCTGTACAAACACTAATTTTATTAAGTGAGGTAGCAGTTGTGCTTGAATAAAGGGACTGAGGTAGCTGAAAACGCAACACTTTTGAAAATTAGTAAATGTTGAATTTTTAAAATAAATATTAACAAGTTAAAAGCAGGTCATCATTCAGTGACAGATACAAGCACCTTTCAAATACCTTTGTCATCCTGGCTTACCACTGGTTCTCTCATAAACCTCAATCTATCAAAAGTACTTTGCAACAAACCAAGTTGTAACTAGACGTGTTTCTCAAGCACAATAATTTATATAGGCTCATCTTGAATTTATAAAGCATGCAATTTTAATGTTCTTCTTCTTTCCTGGAAAATATCAGAGTATCACAGTTTCCTTTCAATTAAATTAGAAAAAAAAATTGAAATCATGTAGGAAAAAACTATTAGCAGGAGCATTAACTCTTGAGTTTTACTTGTGATCATTTTATTGAATCCTTTCAGGTTATACACTCTTATGTTTGATTTTATATATGCTTTCATAATTCAAGGGATTTACACCACTCCTTGACGCAGAGCTTATCTATCAGTAAAGCTGTGTTGTGGTTTAAGTAATCTTGGGATTTTTTGCATCCTCTGAGTAGTCTACCATGACACCTATTTTACCCCAAAATAGTATCACCAGTAATGGAAAGGTTTTGTAACATAAAGGCAGCAGACAAATGTGGCAATATAAACATATTTCATACTTCTTGATGTAGGTGAGATTTTTCTGTAATAAGTCAGAAGAGATTTTTGTAGTATGACTTGGCCGAAAAGTTTTTCTGGAATTCCTTATTGGAAATTATTATAGCCTCGTGGTGAGGATTTCCAGTGTTGAAAAACTGCACTGCTGGAAAACTGTGGAGCTGACACAACTCTCGCAGTTCCACATGATTGCTCACCTCCCCACCAGGCTTGTTCAGCCAGCAGCAGCTGTAAGCTCAGCCATGGCTTGGACACGTCACCCTCCTACGCCTCATCAAAAAAGTCAATTTTACTCTTACAATTCTGTCACATGTTTCTGTAATAATGGACTGTTTTCCTCTTTGTCACAACCTCATGCTAGGCTGTGTTGTGACACCCTTGTCCATCCATAAGCTATAGTATAGGTTCAGTCACGCTGGATATTTTTTTGTTTGGGTTTTTTTTTGCCTTTGGCTGTATTTAAGGGGGCTTGAGTAGGCCCTGTTCTCTAATGTCTGCAGGCTGCCTCTTGTCATTTATCAACCTCATAATTTGCATGGCATGTGCGAATTTGTAATGGCAGTTTGATTTCCTAGATTATTTTGAAAGGTAGTTTTTTATGGCTGTAAAAACTGTTTGTCCCATATTCCTTTTTCTTGTCATTTTCCTGCAGAGCATTTTGACTGGGTATATTGTACCAAATCAGCAAAATAACCAGGCTGAAATTGTCAGCCAGATTGTCACACAAATACCAGAACGTGTAAGCCAGAGTGGCAGGGAGCAAAGACAAATGGCTAAAGATGGAGAGGCAGAGGGTTCCTTTGCAGTCTCTGTAATCAAGAAGACCTCAGGAATAATATTCTTAATGTCAGCAAGGCCTGAGAGCAGAGTGGAGATGAGGAGGGTGAGACAGACATTGAAAGGTGCTGCAGATTTTGCCTGCTGGGTTGGGTGTTCATTGCAGGGAGGAAGCCACAGCAGAGAGATGTGTGCTCAGTTTCCAGCTTTAGGGAAAAGCATTATCTAAAGTCCTTAGAGATGGATGCATTTACTGAGGGTCTTTAATCTGGGTTAGTAGACCATCTTCAAGTACAGGGTTACATCCATGTGGTATTACCAGTAAGTGACAGGATCCAGGTACAATTATCCAGGCTGGTCTCGTCTGGAGGGAAGTAGGTTAAAGTGTTTTATTTCATCAGGCCATGACTGTTGCTGGGGGAATCACCCTTTTGCTCCATTGCCACTTCTGCCAGCAGATTCCATCTCTTGTGTGTATAGGTCTGCATGCCTTGAAATGCTGAGCACCATGAATGGTCTCTTTTATAGAAATAAAAATAATATATTTTCTTCTCCAGTGTCAGGTTTTTCCTAATAATAATATGGACCTTAAGGGCCAGTATTAAGTGTGTTCTACACTAGAATCTGAAGATGGGTGGCAGCATCCAGCCCCTGTGCCGATCGTCTTTGACATGCTCCTTCCTAATCACCAGCACCAGGCACGAACATCTGAATTGTTATGTCTGAAGATAAACACTTAATCGTTTTTAGCATTAACTTTACACTTTCTTAAGTATAATCTTCTGACTGTTTTTCTTCTTCCAGTAAAGCATCCCCCTTATCTCCCCTCCCAACCCTAAATTAATTAGGTTATTTTTTCCTTCCTCCTGAATTTCCAGGCCTGCAGGTGGTCTCTATGGCATCGATAGCATGCCTGATCTGCGCAAAAAAAAGCCAATTCCACTTGTCAGTGATCTGGTAAGAGATTTGTTTATTTCTCTTCTGCCACACAGCATTTACCCAGCTGGCTTTACTTTCTTGATATTATGGGCACATTCATTGTCAATTCAAGAAGCTCAAGCATTTTGTTAAATGAATTCTTATGCTAAAGGGTTAGGAGTACTGCTTGAAAAATCTCAGTGAGAAGCTATGGTTTTGTAGACAATTGCATTCATTTGACAGAATCAGGGTATTTTTCACGTTCTCTATCCTTTTTATTTTACACAAAATATTTGATTGTTTTTAGACCTGCATAATTTTAAAATGTTTTGCTAAATATCACATACCTTAGGGAAAGTTATAATGTCCATGTGAGGTTTGGCAGCTTACCAAAAGGCTGGAATTTCAGAGGATAGATAAACGAGCATATGTGCTTGGATTTTTAAAAGCTATTTGCAATATTGCCAGTAGACTTCTGCACTGAGGAAGCATGAGAACCAAGTGAGTAATGAGGACAACTTTCATATGCTTGTATGATATGGTGAAATAAGGCTTGTGCAGGACAAATGGTTTTCTGTTGGTTTTATTCAGTACACGTAGCGATTTCATACTTGAGAGAAATGCTGTAACAGCTGAAAGACCAAAGTTTCTATATCCTGTAATTCATGTGAAAAGATGCATACAATTTTGTCTGCCAGTTTATGCATGGGCAGCTTGGTATGTGTCTAGCTAACTGCTTGTATCTTAAATCTTTGCAATAATGGCATTAACTTGTGTTACTTCCCTTGAATGCATTCATTCTCTCTCTTCACAGGCCATGGTAAGTGGAGGTGAAGACTATCCATCAAGTTTTCACCAGAAAAAAATCCCCTTACTTTATGTTATTTCCCTCTCTACTTCTTTGATTTTTGTTTTGTACCTGCAGTATTGCAGTGAATGCGTATCCAGCACTCTGTCCTGCTCCATCACTGTTGGAATGAACTTTTTCAGTTTCTCTTGAAACAATAAAGCAGAACATAAATGGTACAAAACTGATAGAGTTGAGTGATTTCAGAGCAAATGCTGCTATCTTTAAATATCCTTCTCTGTTTCATGTTACTGAAGTGGCTGCAGAAATCCCTTTTATGCCACTGTGAGGTGCTGCAAAGACAATGCCCTGTGCTGTCCATAGCTGCACAGAAGTGTTGCCATTATGTGAAAGGAAGTTCTTTGAAGGTTAAATGCAGTTCATTGTGTTCAGTGATGGCTGCTGAATGTGATACACCATCACATTCAAACCTCCGCTCCCAACTCACTCCCCTTTCCTTTATCCTTGCTACTTGCAACCTCTTTACTGTCACATTTTGGGGTGCTGTATGTTTTGTAAAGCTGATGAAATAATCTCCTTTTGGATGAATGAAGTTAGATCTAGAAAAGTGAGTCTGTTGTAGTAACCTCAGACATTAGAAGAGCTACTGTTACTACCAGAATGCAAAAGTGAAGATGCAAACCCAGTTTTCATTGGCAATTCTTTCGGAGAAACAAATAGAAATATACTAGAATGAGACTGGTTATGGACAGATGGAAACAATTTGGAGACCTTTCAGAGTATATGTTTGACTCCTCTGAGATGTGAACACTCATTTAAGAAGCCTACTTAAATGCAGTAGATTGCTGCTTTGGTGTCTGGCGTGAGAGAGTCCCCTTGCTCACATCTCTGGACATTTAATGCCATTGCACTTGTAAATGTTGGTGGTGAATAACAAACTTTCTTCCTCTCTAGTCACTGGTTCAGTCCCGAAAAGCTGGAATTACCTCAGCAATGGCTACTAGAACATCTCTCAAAGATGAAGAGCTGGTAAGTGGGAGGGTTACTTGACTTCTGTTAATTCTTAGTAAGCAAATTAAAGGGATTTGGCTCTCTGAGATTTAGAGCCAGCTTCACAGATGTCTAAAAATATAGATGCAAAGCTTCCTGTATCATTTGTTTAAAGAAACTAAACACGTAAAAATAATATTTAATGTATCAATGCAATCCTGAGAAATGTAGAAGCACAGAATCACAGAATATGCTGAGTTGGAAAGGCACCCATCAGGATCATTGAATTCAACTCCTGGTCCTGCACAGAACACCCCAAGAGACATCATCTGCCTTGATGGTGTTGTCCAAACACTTCCTGATCTCAGTAATCCTACCATTTCCTTCTCTGCTATCTACCGTAAGGGACAGTGTGTGGAGCTTGCTTTATTCAAGATATTTCCCATCCACAAACATTAATCTTCCAATTTTTTTAATGCCGGGGGAGACATTTTTGGAAGGTGGAGGGGTGTCCTTTGACACTGCATGTAAAAATTTGATGCATTTTCCCACCTCAGATGTGTAGCGTTATTGCACTGGTCGTGCCGTTTCCTGTAAAACTCTTGCGTTAACCAGCAAAAGTGGGCTCAGTCACCTTCCTGGATATTGGTTTACATGTGCTCTTGCCTTTCAGAAATCCCATGTCTATAAGAAGACCTTGCAAGCCTTAATTTACCCCATCTCTTGTACAACCCCACACAACTTTGAAGTGTGGACAGCCACAACTCCTACCTACTGCTACGAGTGTGAGGGGCTGCTGTGGGGCATCGCACGGCAGGGAATGCGCTGCGGGGAGTGCGGGGTCAAGTGCCACGAGAAGTGCCAAGACTTGCTCAATGCTGACTGCCTGCAGAGTGAGTAGGGGCCAGTGGAGTGTGGCTGCTCCAGAAACGGTCTCCAGAGCCTTCCTAAATGTACTGCTGGTGTGTCAGGGATCAGTGAAGCTGCAGTGATTGTGTGTTTTCTGAAAAGGTGCCATTGGGCAAAGCCTACCTCCTCGGGCTCAGATAGCTCCCCTGGTGCTGAAGAACTTTGCAGCATTGTGCTTGATGTCCATTAAAAGAACTTTTCATTCTTTACTCTTTCACGTCTGTTTGTTGGTTTTGGTTGATTTTTTGTTTGTTGATTTTTTGTTTTGCTTGCTCTCTTTGTGTCAGCTCAGGTTGTGTATTTGCTAGCATATCCTGCATTGAAGTGTGGGTTGGATGAATAGAGTATGAGGCTGAATATTCTGATATTTGTTCTGTCCCCCCTGCTCTGGTATTGCAGTCGAGTTGCTTGTTTCATCTAGTCAGTCTGTGCCACTGTTTTAAGCTTTTTAGAGCAACTCTGGGTTCCTGCTCAGGATACAGAGTCCCAGGCTTAGCCTGGATTATCTGTACCAACAGCAATTGGAAGGCATTTTGTCCTTTCAACAATAGGCCTGCCTGGCTGAACCACTTTAGAGACTTAGAGCGGAGTTAGCAGAGATGGTGAGTCAGATACAAAGGTGTTGTTTGAGTATATGGGCAGTATTTCATCTTTCTACTAGCATTTCTGATTTTCTTTTGAAAGAATATTCTATTAGAATAGAAAACAGAAAGTAGGCTGAATTTACCTTTATAGGGATAGAATATTTGACAATTATCAAATTATCAGTAGTAGGAGAATTTTTTTTAAAGTTCACAC
>JAOTQP010001179.1:8923822-8941494 GCA_026413545.1 Cichladusa arquata
ATTCAGTACAGTGACATATTTTGCATCTGAAACACACACACACACACACACACACACACACACATCATTGTTAATTAGCCTCCTGATGGTTGGTGTAGAAGCCCTCTTGGTTTTGTACCAAGAAGCAAGTGTCAGAATTAGGAAAGTGTGTATTGTTGAGACAGCAGAACAGACATTGTCTGTTGTTAGTCTGTATTGTTAAATAAGGAGTGTGTCTGATTCAGGCTTTTGCCCTGCAGTTCAGGCACAGTCTCTGCAGGCAGAGAGACATCTTTTCCAGGGAAGGAATAATGGAACTGCCTGGGCAAACTATATAGGCATAGTGGGGAAGCAGTGTGGATGGAGTTGGGGGTTTCCTCTGCAGTCACAAGGCAGGAGGTGACTCGAAGGCTGTAGAGGTCTGTGTGTCATGGCTTGAACATCCTGCAACCCTGGGTGCCCTGGACTGCTGCTAGGCTTCCAGAGGAATAAATCCACTGTGCAAGGTCTCTGGAGATTGCGGGAATGTTAAACATGTTTTTAATTAGAATTCCTCCATTTGTCCAAATTTGCATTTTAAAGCCTCATTTGATGGTCCTGCAATGCTTGCATTAAGGAGAGTTTTAATTTGGTTCTTAATTTCCTTGAAGTTAGAAAGGTCAGGGCAGAGTTGATTTATTCGGATGATGACAGATCTCAGAATTCCAGCTAGAGAAGGCAAATTGTTCAGTTTGGCCTTTCCCAATTTCCCATTAATTTTCTGTAGTTCTGCATATATGGCGTAGAGTCCGTCTCCATCCTCAGGAGACCTAGTTCTGTTAAAGCTGAATAGCACTTCTTACCTGAAGTTCAAAGCATAGCCCCTGGTATCATTTCAGTTTCATATTCCTTTAATAAATGCTGGGTGCATCACCGGTGAGTAGAAACAGCGGGGACTGTGTAATTAATTCCAGCATTTTTGATTTCATTTCATCTTAAGCCAACAACAGGAAACTCTGGGGCATGTACTTTTTATTGTACTAAATGAAATACTGAACATCAAGCCTCTAGCAAGAAAAATGAAAAAGTACTCAGGTAATGTAAAATTATAGCTTCTTTCACACCCAGGTCCTTAATAACGTGCTTTGGTATACAGTGTCCTTAATGAACTTCTGACACTTCGGTGGTTACAGTCTATTGCAAACTGGTGTTACTCTCTTTGTTTGTGTGCTGCTGGGCTCCTGTGTGTGTGTATGTGTTGATAGGACATTTTTCATATTTAGTCACTACTTGTTGAAACAGTTTCTTACGCAAAACTGTAGTTCCCTATAGCAAGGGTACTTCAGATATCATATTTGCCCACTTCTGGAAGAAAACAGTTTCATGTGTCTTGGTGATTGATGACTGCCTTTGCACACACCTTACACCTGCTTTAATACATATTTTTAAGGTAATTTAATATTTGGTGAATACCTGAATGGGGGCATTTTTCCTAGCTTACTTTAATTAAACTATCCTGGAGAAGAAAAACAAACAGAAGTATATTGCATTAAACAGAAAGGGTATGATTGAATGTGTTCACAAGACTTTTGTGCTGGTTTAACTTAATCTGACTTAAGATCATAATTTGAAATTGCTGCAGACAGTGTACAGAGAGACTGTGTGCAATCCTGAGTTTCTGCTTTTCATTTCACACCTGAGTTATCTGCCCTGTTAGCTCACATTGGTGCTTTTGTTGATGCATGTCTCACATCTGACACAGTAGTCAGTTTCTAAATTTTGACAGTAAAAATGACTGTCAGAATTGAGTAGGAGGTATTTGGTGGTGGGAGTAGTCTTATCTCATAATTATATGAACTTTGAATTTTTTTAAGAGGTATGCAAGCGACCAGAGGCTTCTGTTTTGTCAGATGGAGTTGACTGCCTCTGCAATTACAGACTATGTGCCTGGCTCTTGTTTTTCCAGCTGCTGGACGCTGTGGTAGCACTGCATGCTTATAGTAGCACAAGTTTTGAGCTATTGAGTTTGTTATCTTATAGGGATTTGTTATAGTTGATATACCTGTGCAGTCCTAGAAAGTGATTATATGAGTTGTCTCTGTGTGAACTGATAAAATAGAATGGCATCCAGAGAGGCACTCCGTGTTTCTGCAGCTTGATGTCTGATCCAAGCAGGATGGTTCCAGGCAGAAGGAGACAGAGGTTTGCAGTGATTCTGAGCTCAGCAGGGAGCTTTGTGATACACATGGGTAGAAAATGCCGACAGTTTGGATCCATCTGAACTTCTGTGGTGCTGCAGTGCACCACTGAGGCAAGCTCATTGGTACTGTTTGTAATGGAGGTCCTATGTCCTCTTCTTAGCACTTGCCTAAGCAAGGATTTATTTATTCATAGCAAGGTGATGAGAGCAGAGGCCATGCTGATGCCTGCTAGTAGTTTAAGAACCTCATTCCTGGATGTTTCTCAGCTGTAAGGATATTAAGTCAACCTCTTGTTAGGAGGGCAGTCTGATCCCAGATTAACTACCCTGTCTGCCTCCAAATGGTCCAAGTTCTCGCTGTATGTTGGAGCAGGGGGGACAGAGTGTAAACATCAGTATCAGTATCATCATGTGAAGAATAACTTGCAGCTTTGATCCCTCTGTCCAGATTCAGTGAGACATCATTCTGTGTATGTTTGTTCCTGATGAGCATTGTGTATTTTCTGGTGCACAGGAGCAGCAGAGAAGAGCTCGAAGCATGGAGCTGAAGACCGGACCCAGAATTTCATCATGGCCATGAAGGATCGCATGAAAATCCGGGAGCGGAACAAGCCTGAGATCTTTGACTTGATCAGAGATGTGTTTTGCGAGAGCAAAATGACACATGCTCAGCAGATGAAGACAGTGAAACAGAGTGTGCTTGATGGTACCTCAAAATGGTCAGCAAAGATCACGATCACTGGTGAGTGGGAGAGTCATGGGTTCTCTTGATCTCGCTTGGGAGCCTCAAGTAAGAGAGTTGGTGTGAAATTAGGACAGAGAGGAAGGGCTTCTCTGTGTCTTTCTGCTGAGTGGACATAGAGCTAGCAGGTGCAGATAGCCCTGTTGCAGGCACTGCAGTGCACCATGAGCTGAGGCTCATCAGAAATGTTCTCATGAGGGATATTCCTCTTTCTCTGGCCATTATGAGCTGCTGCTTCACGTGGTCAGACACGTTGTCTTGTTGCAGGGTGGTGGTAACTTTTCTCTTTTCCTTTCAGTGGTGTGTGCTCAGGGTCTGCAGGCCAAAGACAAGACGGGGTCCAGTGATCCATATGTAACTGTTCAAGTGGGTAAAACAAAGAAGAGGACAAAAACAATCTTTGGGAATCTGAACCCTGTTTGGGAAGAGAAGTTTTACTTGTAAGTGCTCTGACAAGGACTCTCGGCTCCATGTCACCTGTTTGTATGATCTGTGCTTTGACATTTGTGTCTTCTCTCTCAGTATGCATTCCCACATCACCTGTAATCTGGGAAGGTTCTATTTTTGCTCAGCATTGTCTGTGTGTAGAGGGTTGACATCTTTAACAATGTAGGTAGTGCACACCTATTTATCCCATATGTCTTCCTTGTGTATATGCAAATTGTCTGCTTTATGAACACTTCTATACTGATGTTCCTAGAGAATGCTAAAGAGAAAGAAAAATATTTAAATCAGCAGCTATTTTTCCTGGCTAAAAAAATTCCTTGTAACATGAGAGTAAAATTTGTTTAGAAGACTAAGGAAACTTCTGTGACCTATTTCTGGCATCTGCTACTGTTGTTTGGCAACTAAATTTAAAGGCAGTTAGTTTTCGGTTGTCTGTGACACCAGAAGCCTCTTCTTTCAGTTTTGGAACATTGATGTAACAGTAACTCAAAGGAGTTATTGTTGTGAGAGACCTACAAGATGACCAATGTATTGAGATCTGAATTGAATTCAAAGACTGGAGACAAAATTCTTACGGTAACAGCTACACTCAAAATGTGTTGTTCCATCCTGCTTTTATTGAGTAAGTAATCAATACCCTCAATTTGTCATTGAAGAAGTTATAAACCAGAATGGAGACATGAAATGCAACATCTGTTTTCTGAAGATTCTGGATGATCTCATTCAACATCAACAATCTTTATTTCTTAAGGTCTTCCATTGTACTATCTCTCTCCTTCCTTTCTTTTCCTCCCTGTTCTTTCCTAAACTGCTTGGGGGGGGCCTCTCTATACAAAGCGCGATTTGTTTGCATTTTAAAATCAATTTCATGTCAATCCAGCTTTTATTTTTACAATGTACAGTAGAAACAAAATTATTTTTAAGCTGTATTGAGCTACTCATTAACATCAGAAAAATCCTACTGCTATTTTGAGTGAGTAAGCCCGTGGCTTTATTCTTAGTTTAATCCAAGGTAACATTTCTGCTTGGTAAGTAGTAAGAATGCTTAGGTGCCATTTGGATAACTGTAGTCACAATAGCAGCAAGCCTGTGTGGGAGCCTTAAGGACCTTGATTTACCATGCCAAGCAGTTACCATGGTGTTTGCAGTGTGCTCCCTTCTAATTTTAGGAGCTTCAGCAAATACTCTCTTTAAAGATAGATAGCAGATTGTGATAAATGCCACTGTTTTAACAGTGACACTGTTTAGATTTAATCGCCATGTCTGTGATTCAGCAGATAACATGCTCTTGGGCATTAGAGTTGATGCTGCTTTCTGTCTTTCCTGTGGTGGTTGCCTTCCTTGCCTTGGAACAGTATGAGGAGGTGAAGGGAACGAGCACAGTGTCCACACTGATGGCTAGAGAGCATTCAGAACTGCAATCAGTGTGTTGTTTCATTAGTAGGAGTCAAAGCACACCTTCTGCTGGATGAGGAATAATTTAGAAGTGTTTGCAGCTCTGGTTTTCTGCACACTCATGTTTCTGTTTTGCATTTATGGATCTTTTTGCAGCTTACAACTCTTGAAGTTCTAAAATATTCTAACCCATAATCAAATGGAAATTTAAATCAACACAATCAGGCCCAAAATACCCAATACATACCGGGCATTTTTAGAAGAGATTGTCAGGTCAATCAAGAGATTGTCAGATTTTTTAAAGGGTTGGATGAGGAGGTGTCTTTGATTCTTAGAATGAGGCTAATTTCTTGTAGTTAGAGAAAGGTGTGCTGGTCGTTACTGAAAGCCTTACAGTAGACATATGAAAGCTTTGGTGCTCAAAAGGGTTAAACAGTTCAAAAGGAGCAAGGTGTCTAAGGAGAGAGGTCAGGTCAGTTGCTAATGTGTGTGTCAGCAGTGCTGGTTTGGTGGACTTGTTTGTAGCTGATGTTCAGTTGGTGCCTAGTGCCTTCCATATGATCACAATTCCAGTGTGTTTTCAAAGGTTGAATGTAGAGCCAGACATCTGTGTGCATCAGTCATTAGAATTATAACACTGATATTATAACCATGGCATGAGAGAAGGCACACATTGTAAAGATGAGTGATGCAATTCTTTCTACAAGCTCAGTAAAGTTTATTAAAAGCAGCTTAAATAAGTTTGAACATTTTTTTGTCTCTGGTAGCCTGTTTTAAATAGGGGGGGTTGTGCTTACTTACAGTGATATATAGAAAAGTATATAAACTTAAATTTCTCTCCCTAAAAATGGCTTTATTAATTTTCTATATATTTTCAGATAAAAAACTATGTGGTCGATTTGACCCAATTGTAAAGTCCAGATTTAGAATCAACTTTTAGAAAAGGCAAGGTTGAAAATGCTTTGGATTTCCATTTTAAGTGCTTTTTAGGTCATTACTAGCCTGTGTAAGTGTAGACATCTGCTTAGATTAATCACCAGTTCTTGCAGTGTATTCGTGTTGCCTGAGCAAGAGATTTGCAGGCTGTTTCTTTCTGAAAATTCTCTCTTTGTGTATTTACATCTACGGCTTTAGGAAATAGGTTGTTACGAAGAGATTTTTTTATATTTCATCAGCATTTGAAGACCTTTGAAAACACAAGGTGTTGATTTTTCTGCTCTGTTCTAAGTGTTGCAGGCTTGATGCAGACTCTGCATATGTGGTGCTTGGCAGCAGGAACTGGGGGACTCCAGCCACTGCTGCAGCACAGTGTTCTGTGAACATGCACTAAAGGAAATCCTGCATCCCTTGGGTTTACATCCCCTTCCCTCCTGCACTAAATGCCAGTTTCTTTCCTCTAGTTGTGATGAGCAGGCTTACAGATGTCCTCCTCCATTTGCTGTGTACTTTTATCCCCTGTGCCCTCAGCTCTCTTTCCTTGCCCTTAGCTCTGTGTGGACAGAAGGTAGCGTGTGTCCTGCCTGCAGCTGGGTTCCAAGTTGTCTGTAGTGGCTGGTACATGAGAGCCAGCTGGATGCAGGCTTTCCAGGGACAGCAGCTGGTGTGGGTTTCTCTTCTCCATCTAGCTGTCGTTTTTTCACAAAACCTGTTAGGACATAGAAGCTTTCATAACAAGTCTGCATAACTCTCGTTTCCATATGAAGCAGTCCAGTAATATTAGAAGGAAGCTATTTTTGCCATATTCAGTGCAATTAGAGCAAGACAGTTAATTCCCCATTTAGACATGTTTTAGACTGTCAGTGGAAATTACAGGGTTCCCAGAATCTTTTTTTTCTGTGAAGGTTGAAGCTGAGCATGCATTTGCATGGGTTACAATAGCAGACAGTGCTTAGGAGATAAACCTGACCATAGGGCAATTTCAGTTTTAAAGGGAGAGCTCTGGGGTTGTTTAGAGGCTGCTTGTCCATACCTTTTGTTCAGGGAATGCCATAGTCTTTAAAGACTGTGAACTCTAAATGTTACTATTCTTCCTGGCGTAGGTGCAAAATTACTTGTTCGTTTTACAGTAATATCCCCTTGAAGTTGTATGGTCTGAGTACCGCTGTGTCTGAAGCTTGAATGGTGGGTGTGAAGTCATTGCGTGGAACAGATTACATTGTCACTGAACAGGTTGCAGGAGGCATGTTTATTCTTTCTCACTACAGAAGAATAACCGAGTTAAAATGAATACAGCGCCTTGTGCTAGAAGACAGCCAGTATTTTACTGGGACCTGCAGGGCCCACATGATATACATACCTGTTAATCCTTTAGTATGGTGCTCAACTAACCACTGGCTAGTTACCCAAAGGCTTCTGTTTGGTTAAGCAGTTTTCCTTTTAGCTGCTGAGTGTGTTGTCAAACTCAACATCCTTCAGGTATCTCTGTGATTCTGTGTGCTGTTCCAGAGCTGTATTTTAGACTTCTCTTCTGAGATCACTGTTTATAACCATTGTAGCTCTCCCCCCTCAGACTCCCTTTGCTCTGTGACAGGGGCCATCCAATTTGTCTTGGTTTCTTTAATCTCCCAGGTACTGCAGATACTGAAATTGGCACTCTGGTAAAATCTCACTTGTTTCTCTACTCAGTTACCAATGTGAGACTTAAATCTAAATGCAGACCTGATGCCTCGTGGCAAGCACCAGTTGGAAAGCTGAGTTAATGTAGTTGGTGATGTAAAATGCAGAATCACTTTATCTGCTCTTTGTAGTTAGAACAGCTGCACCATTAATTTGTCAGTTGGTGTTGTAACATTGGGTAACAGCAAATGATTGCACTTGTTCTCCTAAGAAAAGAGCTTCATGCTAGTAAGAAGTGAAAACTCATTTCTTTGTTCTTAGACAGCAACAGCAGACTCTGAGGGCATATTATTGTGCTGTCGTGCTTAGCTTATAAAGTACTGAGGATTTTCCTTCGTTCTCTTTCCACTCTGATTTGCCTTCGGTGTTTTCTCCACTGTCCTTTTTTCTTCCTAAAAGAGGAGTCTTTCATAATTTAAAAATGAGCCTCTTCTGAGAAGTTTTTTGCCTTCCATTCCCACTGCAGTTGGCCACAACTGAGCTGACGATTCGACCCTGCAATGTTTTGACACTTCATTTGAACCACATTGGAATCCTCCAGCTTTTTCAGCTGCACCATTTCCCCAAACAACTTTTTTTCTGCTCCTCCTCTGTATGTTCATTGGTCTTTCTCATACTGGTTGCTACAACTACTCCTTCCTTTCTAATTTTCCACAAAACCACTTCTTTTTCTTAGGCTTTGCTCTACAGAAGCAGAACTGTACTCCTCAAATGATCACAGGTCCTAAAATCTCCTTTGCATTTTTCTGCCTCCTGTACTCTCATCCATTATTTCTGCAAGCAGCTCTACACTTTCTTTCTCTCTCTTTCTCTACCATTGTATGAAATGTCCCCCGCAATGGACTGTGGAACTTTACAGGTCCTTCTTGAGAACTGTGTCAGCAGCAAGGAAAGTGCTCACATAATATTGGACACACAGAGATTCACTAGACTCTTTGAACCATAAATATTTTTGGTTCAATACAAAAAAATACAAAAATACACTGAAACTACTGAATTCTGGGCTCCGCTGACCTACTTTGAAATCTGGAAAATGTTGTTGCTTCATTTGGTCCTTTACTTTCCTTGTCTGTTTGTGTTTAAATGTACGTGTTGTGTTTTGTCTTTATTAGCCTGTTAGCTATACAGGGTGAAATTAGCAAATTCAGCACAGATGCTGATGTGTTTTTTCGTTTCAAACAATGAATCATTGGTTCAGAAGTAGTATTCTGGTCATTTTTGGACACTTCTCCTTTTTCTTTCTTGCCACATTTTGAAGGAGATGAGGCACAGCCAATGACCTGTCCCAGATCCCTAACATCTTATCATCAAAGCCCATCTGGCCCAGCCTTTACAGATGGGCAGAGGTCTCAGAGCTAAGAATCACTTCCTACTTTTTTTTTCAGAAGTTTGAGCTAGATTGGAGGGATACAAATTTCTGACTTCATTGTGGGAGGAACTATAGTGTAAATTCAACAGTTGCTTGTTCTGTTTAGCCACCAATATACTAATTACTGCGTGTGTGGGCATGTCACTGTGTGAGCAGACCAGAATTAACCACAGCTTCGTGTGCTCTCGTGCTTCCCCTCAGCTGGGCATGGGAAGAGACTCAAATATTGACAGTGCAGGGGACGTGTGTGGGTGCTGGGGCTTCGGTGCTGTGTAAGACTAAAGGGGAATGTGGCAAAATAGATGGAGTTAGAGAGTGGGATAGTGAGCAAGTCAGCAGAACCAGGCTCAGCTGCTTCCAATGCAGCAGCGACTGGCTTCAGGGAGAAAATGGAAAAAAAACCCTGCTCTTAGTTTTTCTTTTAGATTTTGTATGCTGTTTCTGGAAAATGTTACTTCATTTGGTAGCTTGAAGTGTAAAAGTAAGTTCTTTTATAAAAGTGGCACCACTCCAGACAGTGAGACAATATGGATAAAAAATAAAGGGTTTATGCCATATGCATAGCAAACCTGATTTCCAGTCTCTTGGTCTCTGAAATGGATCTGAAAGTGTTTGGTAATTTCTTCCTTTTGGCAGGGTCACAGAATATTTCTTTTCTCTGCATCCTCTTTGGAAAAGCTGTTGGAGCTCAGCTGTGGGAGGGTGGACAGACACATGTGTGCACACGGTGAAATCAAGCTTCATAAAAACATAGCAAGAAGTGGGGCAGGCATCTTTAGAAATGTGCCAGCTCCTGTTTTAATGAGGGGGAGAGCTTCTAGCAGCAGAGCTTGTTAGCCACAGTCCTACGGAGTCGTGTCACTGTCACAAATTGGAAGCTGTTTCTTATTAGTTAGAAAATTCTTACCCATCAGCAAGCCCAAGTCTCCCAGTGTTCATTATTCTGTTTTGGGGTGCTCACTGAAAAGTGAACTGGTTTTGACACAATTGTGTTGCTTCACCAAATCAAGAGCTGTGGTTCTACAGACTTAGGTGTTTGATGGTAGTCCACCAGCTCAAGGCTTTCAGCTGCAGTGAGCAAGTGATAAAGCTCACTCCTCTCTGTCATGGGACCGTGTAAAGAAAGCAAGTTGAGCAGTCTCTTAAAAACAACAAAGAAGGGCATGGTAAAATAGAAGCTTTGGTAGCTCAGTAGGTGCTATCAGAAGGCTTCCTGTAGGATGTTGGAGTGAGTGAGATGATGGTGCTGTCTTTGAGTGAAGGATGATAGCCAGCCACCTCAGGAGTGGGAGATGATGTGTGTGGGACTGCTTAAGTTAGATTTAGGTTTGAACAGTGAATGTTTTCCTTAAGGAAAGACTATTGGAAGCAAAGAAAGAAGACCAAAGTGGTCCTAGCAAAGACCTGTCAGCCCGAAGGTGATGTCTGAAAAGTCAGGAGTTAACTTACTGATGCTTGGTAAATGGCTCTGTGTGCCAGTTGTGTTTTGAGGCAGCTGTGCATTTCTGAACACTGAGCCTCTACAATACTGCCAGTGCACCGTGTCAGGAACAGAGGATTTCTTTTACATGCTTAGGTTGTATTGCTGGCAGACATGGCAAAGCACTCAGATAAATTTGAGAGCTACAAGGGGCAGCAATTCCAGCCATTCCCTGCTTGTGAATGCTTGTTTGCATGGTTTTGTTTGGAAGACATTCTTGAAGTAAGGGAGGAGGGAGGGGAGAGTGAAGATGGGAGATAAGCATTGAACCTCTTTTATTCTGAACTCTAAATACAGATTGATTGCACAGCAAAGACAGGGAGCAGCCATGTGTTCTGCCTCTGATTTGAGCTGCATGGAATTGCCTCTAACCTGGTCTGTATAATTCCCAGCTATTCCTCTCTACTGGAAAAATCAGTGGGAGCTGCATGGATGTGTGTTAAACGTTGTCCCGAATCACAATGGTGGCAATAAGAGCCCAAATGGTTTCTTGGCAGAGAGCATGCTCATAACCAGGCACTGCCACATCCTATTGACCAGGCTTAGCAGAGCTCTTGTGACCCATTTCTTCATTCTCCCTGTTGCTTAGCAACAGATGCAGCATGTTAATGTTAAAAAGGCTGGAAAACAGGCCTTCAGCAGCAGTTGCCTGTTTTCATAGGTTTTATTTGCTTGAGGGTAGACATTTGTAGTGGTTATGGTGAGTAATCACCCTTGTCATGGTCTCATATGAGCATTCAAATTGCTTTATTGCATGCTCTGTAAATGAGCAGAGCTGTTATAATACAGTTCTACCCACTTCTGACATCCAAGAGCCTGTTTGGATCTACAAAAGGTATCTGAAACACCTGAAAAAGAGGGAGATTCTGTAAATCCTGCATTAAACTGGAGGGTGCTGATTCATCAAACAGTAAACTGCTTCTTTTAATGGAAATATCCTTATTGATCTGCCCAGAGCACAAAGTATCAGTCTAACCTGGGAATAATAGGCGGAATCAATTATAATAATTAAATACCAATGCTTTAACTACTGTATCACACCCGTTCCCCTCAGGCAGTGTGGTGTATCATCTGATTGTAATATATTATGCATTGATACACTGCTGCTTTGTGACTGTCTTGAAGTAAGAGATCTACCTCCACCTGAGCTGTTTATCCTTTGTAATAAACCAGCACAAAGGGTGTTCGTCACAGGTGTTCACTGTGCTAACCTAGAAACTGCATAAAGGCAGGTAGCCCTTGCAGCCTACATCTGAACAGGGGGTCGTTGATGGAGAGAGCTGTTGAAACTAGTTAGATGCTGATTGTCATTTTTGGTGAGGGTGTATGCTAGCATTAACCAACCTAGCTATCCCCAGGTGTCTGTGGGCTTTACAGCAAAACCAACAGCTGTGAAGAGAATTCTCAAGTTCTGTGAGCTGCTGCTGAGAGTGAGGGCAAGCAGCAGAGCCACAGCCACTTGGGAAGTCAGACATTGGTGGCTGAGGTCAGGGCAGGGTGGTCATTCAACATGCATTTGGAGTGCAGTGTCTGCCATGTCACAGGAGTATTTAGAGTGCACCAACAAGTTGTTCTGTGGTTTATATCAGACACTTCATTTTTGAATAAATGTGCATTGTTTACACTTTGCTAATACATCTCTCTGATGTTGGAGGAGTGGGTCAAGAGGAATACAGAGCATGTAGCAGGTAAATGTTGGCTGCATTGTGCACTCTTTAAATTATGTTTTCTCTTGTTTGCAGTGAGTGCCATAATTCCTCTGACCGGATCAAGGTGCGAGTGTGGGATGAAGATGATGACATCAAGTCTCGTGTCAAGCAGAGGCTGAAACGCGAGTCAGATGATTTCCTGGGGCAAACAATCATTGAAGTCCGCACTCTGAGCGGGGAAATGGATGTGTGGTACAACCTTGGTGAGCAGGGCCTTGGGACTGAAAACGTGTCATTTGTTGGTTTGGGAATGTTTGAGAGCATTTGGTGCATGTAGACAATTTGCAAGAAAGGGAAGGAAAGTTTACGTGGTTTCAAGGGCATATGCTGCTGCAGAGCAGCTGCAAAGCTGATCCCAGTTAAAATGGTGTGTAATGTTTCAGAAGGGTGATGGTTTTTCTCTGTCAGCCATTGAAAAGTACAGTGGGAGAAATGCTCAGAGCAAGACTCTATTCCACCTCTGCTGGAGACATGCTGTCCTGCATTCCTTTTTTTGGTATCAACACAAGCGTTTTACCAGTCTGTAAGAATATCAGGTGCACTGCACTGAGCTGGCAAGTTCTTGAGACCTTTTCCAGTAACTGTTGCAGAAAGTGCCAGCAAGCAACCAGATGGTGCTGAGTTGACAGGCACTGTGGAGCTGTCATCTCCTAGGAGATCCAAAATCTTCCAGCAGTTCCCGGGAGTTCAGGGTTGTGGTGAAGTTAGGGGCAAAATCCACATCAGTCAGCCCTGTTCTCAGGAAAGGAATCTGCCCTTGGTGGTTTTAGTTCAGCTGACTGAATCCAAGACCCTGTAGCACATTTGCTGGCAAAAAGACAGTCTTATGTTTAAAAATGTACATTGTTCTAATTCGATGTGTCATATTGAGGGTGCATCATGGCAGTTGTTTTGCTGATATCTACTTGGTATTATTCAGTGATTCGAAAGAAAAGAAAAAGTTTTCTCTCCGGTGACTCAGCCTGAGATTCCAGCAGTTTCTTTTGCCAGTGTTGTCACCCTGAGATGGCTGTGCTCTGATCATGAACAGTGCATTTAATTGCTGATGGTTTTGCCTTCTAGAGAAGCGAACAGATAAGTCTGCAGTGTCCGGGGCTATTCGCCTGCAAATCAGTGTGGAGATCAAAGGCGAGGAGAAAGTGGCTCCATATCATGTTCAGTACACTTGCCTTCATGAGGTAAGAAGTGGGAACATCTGTTCATTTTGACTATTGAAAAAGCAGTTTTCTAACCTTTATTTCCTTGAAATGTGCCTCCTTGCCCTAGGTGAGCTTTCTTTTCACTGCCATGCAGGCCTGGTAATACACTGACTCATCAAACCCACATTTGTCAAGGAGGCAAAGGCAGCTTTAAGATGTCTCTCCCACACTGGGGACTGGCTGGCTCAGTCTGTCCCAGTGTCACAGCTGTGCTGCTGTCAGGCAGAGATCAGGCTTTGGTTCCACTCAGACCCCATGATGAGTTTAAGGTGCTGAATTTTCTTGAGTGATGTTTTCAATGTGTACTGTACCTCCTTCTTTAGAGGAAGCATTATGAGTAAATTCTGATTGAGGAGGGAGTCTCTGTCTTAGGCTGTTGATTGATGCAGGTATTGGTGGTCTAAATTCTTTTGTGCTTCTGCAGTGATGTGTAGTTACAAAAAACTAATGGGGAACAGAAGATTAAGCTGAGGTTTCTGAGTACTGACCTGTCTCAGGATGGACTGAGATGGACAGGCAGTGCTGCAGAAGTTGGGAGAAATCCAAAGAAGACTTGTGAGAAAGACTGAAGGGAAAACCCTGTCTTGGAGAGATTCTCAGTCTATCTGTGTCAAAAGGCAGGCAGCAGGGTCAGTCTCAAAAGTGCCTGAAAAAGGAAGAGTAGTCAGAACCCTTTATACAAGAATATCCTGAGGTCAGTGAGGGTTAAGCACAGAGAAGGACAATTGTATCACAGAGAGGAATGATCATCTACAGGAACAGCATATTTACCCAGGCACTGAGCTGGATGAGCCTTCTGGTGTATTCTGGCCTTACCAGGGAGCTCTTTGTAAGATAAATACAAAGCTCAGAAAGTAGGCTTCTTTAGTAGGCTGTGTTGTGTCCTTCAGTACATATTTATTGTTTTGGTTTTTTTTTTTTAATTTCAGTGATGGCTACTATTTAGTAAGCTGTTTTGGTTTTGTCCTTTGAACATGCATGATCACTTGCTGTTCATTTTTTTGCAAATAGGTATCTTCTTAACTATCACCTTTTTTTCTTTTGTGTATTCTAAAATGAAGATGATTTGCAGCAAGAATAACATAATCAGGAAAAATAGTACCGTAAAGCAGAGTCCTACCTACTAATGAGATCATTAGACTTTTGCATTGCTTACTGTAGGGAGCCAGCTGTCTGAAAGGCTGATGAATCTCTAAGTGACATGAATTTGAGGATTACTGAGAGACCCACTGAGCTGAATATGCAATTTCTGCATAGCAGTGATAGCTGAAAACTTGCACTAGATAAAGTGAAAGGTTATGTTGAATAATAATGAAAGTGTCTAGTTGTTAGGGGTGATCATAGGGGTATCCTTTTCAGGAAAAGAAATCTATTTGGACTGTTCTATATAGTAATTACAAAGCTGATATAGAACTGTAACGTCAGCTAGTTTAAATAGCTTGTCCATATTAAGGCATTTTCATTCTGAGGACAGAAATGCGTAGGTTTCAGGAAAACTAATGAGAGTATGCTGTCAGTGCACTGAAGCACTCTTCTGCATCATTCACATTGTCTCCTGGGTAAAGTTGTAGGTATGCATGTGAAAAAATCAGCTATGAGATTCTTTCAAGAAGAAAAGAAGGTAAAACCGACAATACAGAGTGGACAGGGAGAAAAAAAGAGGAGGAGAACAAAGAAATTTGTGTTAGTGCCACCACCTCAGCAGTTCCACACTCTTCATGAATCTTACTTAGCAGCTTCAGCAGCCTCACATACAAACTTGTTCCTGTTTTGTTTTTCAGAACCTCTTTCACCATCTCACAGATGTTCAAGGGAATGGGGTGGTGAAGATCCCTGATGCCAAAGGCGATGATGCATGGAAGGTGTATTTTGATGAGACAGCCCAAGAGATCGTGGATGAATTTGCAATGCGTTATGGCATTGAGTCAATATACCAGGCCATGACGTAAGATGCATTTCTTGTGTTCCTTAGTGCAGATAATTAGTGTAACTAATTGATGTAACTCTCACTGTTTAGCAGATTAAGTGTATTGGTAATGGAACGCTTGGCAGTGACAGCTGCTCCTTATGGAGCTCACTGTGAATGGGAACAAACTTCTGTCTTTGCATCACTGGTGTCCTCAAAGTCTAGAAATTATTGTCTGTCATTTCTGTTCTGAGACTCTCAAATCTCTGTTTGAGAGCTCTTCTGTTAAAAAGGTGCTGCTCAAGGTTCCCACTGAGGATTTCTGATGATATAGGAAGGGATGAGGTTTTGTGGGAGCATTTGTCCTATATTGTGGCAAGTGTTACAGTCCTTTGAAGTGACTAATTTTCCAGTTGCTGCTGAAAGCACTTACAGAAGGTTAGAGTAATGGTGCCACTGATTTGTCCTCTTTGGAGCTAGGCTTATGCAGTTCTGTATCTTCAAAGAACCTTTTCCTTGTCACTATGCTTTTACTTGGATTTGGGATTAGTCATTCTTTCTTAAAGACTAGGATTGCTATGCTTAGCTCATTTCTTATTTCAAATACAATATAAAATGTAGCAGACAACAGTGAACTTTTTCACATTAGAAGCTGAAAGTTTTGGGTTATGAGTCGTTAGATGAGTTTTGAACTATACTTATGTCACCTTGCAGGCAGCTTTCCTGCCTATTGGTTTAAGCCAAAATGGAAAAGAATTGGCAGGTTTCTCTGGAGATCTAGTGACTGCATATACCAGGGCTAACTTGAAAGTTGGGCTGAGCTGCTCAGGGATGTGAAAAATTTCCAGGGATGAAGGTCTACTGCCTTGCTTTTTAGATCCCTACTCTTCACAGCTTCTCTTCTTAATGCTGAACAAAGCCATTTCATGTGGTTATATTTCCCCAGTGCCTAAATGACCAGTTGGTACGTAAGTGCCATGTAACACGCGTGGTTTTAGACTTGAAGAGGTTAGATTCAGGATAGATAAAAGGACGAAGTCTTTTACAGGGAGGGTGGTGAAACAGGCTGCCCAGAGAGATGGTAGATGTCCTATCCCTGGAAGTGTTCAAGGTAATGTTGGATGGGATTTTGAGCAACCTGATGTGGTTGAAGAGGTCCCTGATCACTGCAGAGGTTGGACTAGATGACCTTTAAAGGTCCCCTCCAACCCAAGCTATTCTGTGATTCTGAGTACTTCAGAGAGAAAGTTACATTTGGAAAGTAGTTCACAGATCTAATCTGGGAACTCAGTGAGTATTTCTTCATAAAAACGGCTCATCTCTTTTGCCTCTTGGAATGAATTTCACTTGCCATTTCCCATGGTAGAAGACCTCTTAAGCTCTGATTTAATTTTTTTTTTTAGGTCTAACAGATTTTTTAAACTTTTTTTAATCATTTCACAAGCCTGAATTCTCCTAGCATAATTTTGAGATTTCCTGGAGGAGGGTTCCTTGTGTTTAATGAGAGAATGGGAAAATGCAAATCAGTGTGCACACTTCTTGCAGGCTGAATGGGTTAGCCATAGGGAATCACATATCAGTGCAGCACAGAAATACTAGTGTGTACTCTCACTGGACATTAATGCTTTCCAGCTGCTGCTTCCTCATGACACCTCATTCACCTTAGAACCTGTGTCTGCCTCAAGCAGCAGCAAATTGTGTCAATTTCCTGGTGTCAGGCTTGGTTCTAGGAATTGGCATCAGGACTGGGGCGTGACTAAGTCACGTACTGCCGGCAACAAATGGTTGAGAAGCTGTTTTATGATCTGGAAATGGCTGCAGTGAGGGGATTTCTCTTTGTTTTGAGCTGTTGTCTAGATGGCATCTTTCTGAATAAAAACTCAGAGATACTGGAGTTCTATAAAGTGATGAAATGTAACTTCCATCTGTTCATGGTGCCCGCCAGCAAAAGAGTCTATTAAAGGGGTAAAGTCAAACGGCACAAAAGAGACCAGAATGACTTACATCACTGTCCTTTTGCAGGCATTTTGCATGTCTCTCCTCTAAATACATGTGCCCAGGCGTGCCAGCTGTGATGAGCACCTTACTTGCCAATATCAATGCTTATTATGCACACACCACTGCCTCCACAAATGTGTCTGCTTCGGACCGCTTTGCAGCCTCCAATTTTGGGGTAGGTTTGCACGTTTAGTGATGTTGCATTTGGACTTCTTTAACTTGCCTACAGTGCTTCCACCCTTCAGTAAATAAATTGTTCTGTTTAAGGAACATTAAATTTGTGAGGAGTTGGAACTCTTTTACACCAGACAAGGAGCATGGGTTTATTGTCTTCATCATCACACATTTCAGATATCAATCAGTGTAACGCATTGTGATGTTTATTCTTTGTCTGTTCACATTACAATGGAGCACAGATGGTATGGAAGGAGCAAACAATACTAACTCTGCATGTTGGGTGCTGTTGGTAAAATATACTATGTGATCTGGTAATTTCAGAATTTTGTTTTTAAAAACAGAAACTGCTGTAAGAAAAAAAAAAGCACCACCAACAAAATAAGTCTTATCCCCTTAATGGTTAAAATGTTTTGTATGTAACTTGTGGAGTTGAGCATGCTGGAAAAGTATTTGAAAGAGCTTATGCTTCCCATCAG
>JAOTQP010001179.1:8964858-8978076 GCA_026413545.1 Cichladusa arquata
GGGTTTGGGGGGGATTTGGGGATTTGGGGGCACTGGCGGGGTTTGGGGGTTTTGGGGGGTTTTGGGGGGATTTGGGGATTTGGGGGCACTGGGAGGATTTCGGGGGCACTGGGGTGTGTTTGGGGTCCCTTTGGGGTCTCTCTGGGGTGTTCTCCTCTGAATGATCTCCACTGCACCAGCAGAGCAGAGATTAGCTCTCTGCTGGGATGGGCTACACACATTCAGTGCTAGTGTTTGCCTGAACTTGGCCCCTTTTATTTAATTATTCATACTTTACCTAATAAAACCTAACATGGCTTGCATTTTCTGCCCATCTCAGTGGTTTTCCAAAAGACTTCAGCCTGCTGTCTATTATTTTGCTTATCTTTTCATGAGTAATGAACTCATGGCAGTGGCATTAAAAGGTGCTATACTGCATTGCACACTGCTGGAGTCTAGATGTAATGTGAAAGACTAGTTTAAAACATTTCTACACCGTTTTCCCCAAGGGAGAGGAAGTATCCCCTGTTGTGAGGTTGTTGTGAGGAAGTTGTGAGGTGAGAATCAGAGACAAGCACTGCCTGGGGAACACAGGGAATTAGCTGCTGTGTAGCAGCATATTGTCATACAATTTTAATGCCTTTGGTTTCCAGCTAATCTTCACAATTAAAGCTTCAGGAAGCTTTCCTCTTCATGCTTAACCAAGGTTAGCCTACATTTTAAATCCTAAATTGGCCACCTGAATAACAAATTGCAGTACAGCTTAGAAACAGCCAAGACTTAAATAGGAATATTCTCAAAGGATTTGTGATATCTAGTGTTTGCTCCACTTAAGCATCCCACATGCCACAGCTAAGGCTATCCTAGTATTTGAGAAGTTGACAGCTATTGTTTGGATTCAGTGCTCCATGTTTCTTACTCTTGAATCCTGTTAGAAAGTGGGGGAGATGCCTGAAAATTCAGTGCATGTCCCTAAAGGGAGGGGTTGAATCTGCTGAGCTCCCAGGGGTTGATGGAGGGAGGCAGAACAAAAAATCAGCAGCTTCAAACTGGAGTCAGATAAACTCCATAACTTTTCTAAAGCTAGAATATGTTAGTAGGGCAAAATTCTTTAGCTGCTGATATGCCAAATCAGACCTGATGATTTCACAGAGTCTCTGCCTTTTATAGATGGGAATTGATTAACATCTTCAGCTTTCTAGAAGGCAAGAGTCATGTCTCTCCACCTACACCACCTACAGAGAAGCCTTCCAGTTCTGGCCACTCACACTGCAACAGTGTGTGGAAACCAAAGAACTAATTATGTCTCCTGGAAAACTTGGAAGCCCATCACTGCAAATTCTTAGGCTCAGGGGTTCTGTTTCTTGCATGAGGAAAGGAGAAGAAGATCATCCTAAATTCAAGTTGATAGCACTTCAGTATAAATGCCACCATTCAGATTAACAGAGGACTTGAGGTTCCAACCCTCAGTGGGTTCAGATGAGGCTTTGAGGCCCAGATTCTCTCAAAAGCCAAGTCCCAGATATTTTCAGAAAATTAACAGAGACTTGATTTCTCTCCTGAAATTTAAATACGGGATTAGCTTTTCCGTCTTTTCACCTCAGTTTCAGCATCACACATTTAGCCTCAAACACAGAACTGTGGCTGTGCCAGTATTTCCACTGGAATTGAAACATTTGCTCAGAGATCAGAAGCCACCTCACTGTGGCTCCCGTCCCACATTTTGCACAGAGAACTTTTCATTCTTCCTCCGAATTATCTCTCATACACCCGCAGAATGAAGATCATAAGCCTGCTGAGAAAAATGGTGTGGATGTGACATGTGGCAGTGACCTAGCTGCCTAATCCTGTTTTCTGCTATACCAGCCAGATTTATCATGCAGTCCAAGTAGCATTTCCTGCTATCAGTGATAGCTGATATGCTTAAAATTCATTGACTGAGCAGCAACAGCAGCACCGTTGTGGGTTCATTTGAGCACTCTTATCAGTGCTTCACCACATTGACCAAGTTTGTAGTTAATACTACATGCTGCAGTGTCTGTGACTGACGTGTGATTTATATGTGGGAAACAGCAGTACACACCTACCAGCACCTTGCTAATGAACTTCTCTCACTCTCAGATAATTCCCCAAACTTTGCTTTTGATCCAAAGCAGGCCGATGCCTAAGCATTAACCATAAGTAATGTGTTATGTGGAGTCCTTGTTCCCTAGTAGCAGTTGCTCAGAAAACAACAGCTTTTCTAGCATGACAGGGGACTTTGTGGATGCTGAACCAGAGTGCTTACTAACAGGGTTTGGCTTCCTGAGGATGAGGCTGGGCACCTCAAAGTTAAATCCGTGTCTTGCCAGTTGTACCCAGAGAGCTGTGAGCAGATGTTCTGGAAGAATGAGAGTTCTTTACGGCAGATAATGGGGCTCATCCCCTTGGCAAAACATTGTGTCAAGTGTCTCACAGTACTGGGACAACAGTGCATCTGCTATGAGGAAAATCAGTTTGCACTAAAATACAACAGTGAGTGAAAGCTTAGAGGTAGCCAGTGAGCTCTCCAGGCCACCTCACAGTAAAATAAATCATTGATTGCACAGTTCATGAACCAAGGCAACAAGTTGTTGATCTGGACCTCAAACATCCTCTAGGCTGGGCATCTGATAGCTTATAAAGAAGTATAAGTAAATCATAAAGAATAATAGCCTTGTGCCAAATTCTTCTGGGGGTTTTTTGGTTGCTTTTTCTCTTTTTTTCCTGACTGGAAAAAGCAGTTAGTTGAAGTGTTTTGATGAATCATGAACTGGTCCTACCTCAAACCTGTCAGAAATGGCTGAAATCAGAGGGCAGTTTGGTGCCATTAATAGCAGAGAGCAAATCAGGCAGCTTCTGACTCATTGTGCCTTTACGCAGTAGGAGGAAAGGATTAATGCAGGGGCAAGAGAAAACCACCACCACCAAATGCTGTTTTTATTTTGTTACCTACAAGCTTGGCTAGAATGAATGCTGATTGGCATGACATTAGCTTCCTTCTGCCGTCACAGAGCAAGAGTGTTACAAAGATAATAGGAAAAGAAATTTACTTTAATAAGGGGAAAATAATCAGAGGCAGCAATGCCTAAAGTTACAAGGCCTAAGTAATCATCGTTTGCTTGGTTGTTGGATCTTACTTTAATTACTTTTAAAATTCTGATCCAGTAGTTTCATTAGCACAGGTTCAAATGCTTAATAGAGTCAATTTTCCATGCCAGCTTACAGCAGGAAAATGAGCAGATCAGATTCCAAATCCCCTGAGGCCTGGCTTTCTCTGACAGATGCTGAAGCAATATGAAGAGGGCTTCAGCACTGATTTTAGAGGTGGGAACTCCCATCGTATTCAAATCCTGTATAGATGGATATACCATAAAAATCTAAACTGACTTTTAACCACAGTACTGGTACCTGGCTCATTACATTCCTAAAGAGATGCTCTGCCTTAGAGGAAGCTTTTTGTTTTGCAAACGTCTTGCCTGCCTGCATACACAGACAAATCTGTTTTACAAGTTACTTTTTATGAGCAAATGATCCCAAAGCATTCATCCTGTGTTGCTGTGTGTACACACAGGTATGCTGCTCAGAAGTGGCTCTTTTGAGGCTGGAGGGGCGACGGCAGCTGGAATACAAGACACTGTAAATCATGTTCAATTTAGAAACAATTCTTACCTTTTGATTGATAATAATGGAGGAAGCACTTCCTTACAGTATCTGCCAAGGTGTCAACAGCATTCATGTAGTGCTTGGGGAACCTGTTTTTTGTTTTTCTCTGAACACTTGTATACTAAAAGCTGTCTGGTTCCATGTGAGAGTAGAGCTATGTTTGCTCAATACCAGTAGCTAAAATTTTACTTTGCAAAAATGATCAACAAAAGTGCACAACAGCTCCTGCCATGATATTTTGGTGAGATTTTCAAAACAGCTGGGATCCAACCTTCTGAAAGCAGTGACTGGGTCAATCTTCAATTGAAATACTTCACAGCAGGGTGGAAGGTGAAATAGCCTCTCTCAAGATCATGCATGAAATGCACGAGTAGTAACAACCAGTCTGAAAAGTCCTGTGTCCTTCTAGACTCAGAGGGGTGAAATTATCTGTGAAGCACAATACTTGATGGATTCGCTGCCTAGATACACTCTTGGACACAGGGAGTTCACATTCCCTTTCTTCCTCAACTTCTCAAACATCAGGAAGGATATTGAAGCGTATAGGAGTCTGGGGAAATTACTTGCTGCTTTTTAGGCAAATACCTGCTGATGATTTCACAGCTTCTGTAGCAGCAGCAGCAGCAGCAGGCAGTGGAGGAGAACATCCTACCTGGCAGAGTCCAGTGGGGATAGTTCACCTGCTTATTAAGTGTAGCCTCAACAGTGAAGAGAAGCGCTGCAAAGGACAGCAGACTGCCCTCTGGGTTCAAACTAAATGTTCTTCTTTTCATCCACAGTTGGATGCAGAAGCAAGTGA
The DNA here is from genome assembly GCA_026413545.1 of Cichladusa arquata. NCBI lineage: Eukaryota > Metazoa > Chordata > Aves > Passeriformes > Muscicapidae > Cichladusa > Cichladusa arquata. The sequence continues at coordinate 8,969,321 of JAOTQP010001179.1, forward strand.
CCATCTCAAAGAGCTCCAGGTGAAGCTGAACAATGTTTTGGATGAGCTCAGTGCAGTGTTTGGTAACAGGTCAGTACTGTAAGGTCCTTGTCCTTGAAGCATTCCTTTCTTTTGTCTAATCTCATTTAGTCAGGTTACAAAAGAAACTCCTGTGAACTGCATTATATTTTTCTTACTGTTCCAAATTCTTGGCCTTTCAGATACAGAGACTATCTAAAGAACTCAGAAACATTTTTTAAGTCTTTCTCTTCTGTATTTCTCTGCTTGGAAATGTAACATGGAGATCTCTCAACTGTGAAATGTATTTGAATTACACAGAGTGATTTATTTTTTTCAGTAAGTAGTGCTTGTCAGTAACAGAATTGCCTGCTCCTTTACTGCTCAAAAAGCAGTTTCCAGCTTAGCATTTATGAAGCAACATTGCAACATTCTTGTTTAAACATTCTGCTCTAAATGTATGAAACAGCTGATTGATTCCTGATGGTTAAATGAATACTGGAATAAGAAGGAAACAGGCTTAGAATTTGAGATAGACTTGTTCTAAGGCTTCTGCAAATGTTATCTAGTGTTTCAAGGAGCTCTTTAAAGTATTGCCAGAGTAATTGATGGCAATTATGTTTTATTGCAAATCATGTTATCATTTACCTGAGGATAAAAATGTGCTCAACTTTACAAGACTTTTGTCGTGAGCTATAGAGCATGTCAATTAAGTGAAATCTAAAAATATAGAGCTCCTGAGTGATCTTTGAAAACAACCATTTCTCATTACAAACCCCATTCATTTCATGTTGTGCTGCATAACAAGATTAATGCAGGCATGAACTGTAGTGTAGCTTGAACATGGGCAAGGCAGAGCAAATTGTACCAACTTGTCCTCCCAGGGCTGACAGGTTTGCAATTCTTATGGCTAAAAGATCGTAGTGAGATTTGTCAAAGGCTGGATTTCAGCACACAAAGCTAAGCAGGGAGATAAGTGAGCAGTTCCCATGGCCAGTAATGGATACTGCAGAAATAAATGGAAAGACTCAAACTGTAACTGAATGGAATCAGTAAATTCATAATTAAACAGAGAGTGACTGAGAAACAGTGATTACGGAGGTGAATTTTTTTATCTGAATATTGTCTCCATGGTGTCATTGGTACAAAACAATTATGGGGCAATCTTGACGAATGATAATATGATCTAAAGAGATTTTCTAGTATCAGCATACATACTGGGGAGTGTTTTAGAGAGATGAGCCAGCCATAAATCCAGCCAGTCATATGTCTGAGGTGCTTCATTTATTCCTTAACAGTTTTAGGGAGTAAAAAGCAGAGGTGCAGTTTACTATATAAGCATGATCTCTTAAAGGATATAATTTTAGGAGATAAGGCAGATATCCACAATATTCTGTGCAGTGTCTGTAAACAGTTGTTCTTTCACCTCTGTGCACACCTGACACTGCAGATCTTAACTCTTTTTCATCTGTGTGAGATTAATTGTATTTGATGAGAAGGCAGCACATGTCCAGAGAGCCTCACTATCCTTGTGCTGAGAGAGGATTTTGTCTGGACACAGAAACATTTTCTACTTTGAGAGAAGACAAGTCTTGGAAGGGTTTATCCTTCACGCAAGTCTAGCTACTATTTTGTTCTTAGAGGCTGTAGGAGTGAAGGAAGGAATTCCTGGAGGAACTAGGGAGCAGCAGGCCCTGTCTGACAGCATAGGTGAAGTTATTTTTTAGCTTGCTACTGCCAAGGGCTCCGGTTAAGCTGTACAGGTGAACCTGTTGCCACAGTAACTGGTCTGCTATTTTTTATAAAATTGGCAACCATTTTGACTCATATTACTTTTCATCTATGAAGGCATTGTTATTTTCCATCCTTGACCTAGGGAGTTTAAAGCATCTTGAAGCAAGGTCCCGCAATTGATGAAGTGATGGGAGAACTGTGGAGTGGGATTGGCCTGTGCCAGAACAGGGATTATTAGTGGCACAGGAAATTTTTCATGTTCTTTGATTTGATGTGGCTTAGGTCTCTGATTAAGCTGACATTGCAGCCACGGCTGCTGCAGGACTCTTTCTGCTAGAAGCAGGGCAGGTGGGAGACAGCTCTGGAATTTTCCAGTGAGAGGCAGGCTAGAATTGAGCAAGAAGGACCAGGAGGCTAGAGGTGGCAGAGCAGGAAAGGTGGCCAGGTGGAGAAGGAAGGTGAGAGCCATGGGACACTCACACTGGACCCACAGGTGTCCCAGTGGCTTGCACATAGAAGTTCAGATGCAGATATAAAGCTGCTTCCAAACTTTTGTACCTTGTCTTAAATCTTTACCCTAGCTCCTAACACTGGCTTCTCTTCCTAGTTTCAAACCTCTGTGCCATTAATGGATAGTTAAATGTCACTTGTAGTGCCTGTTGTTAGTAACTGTTCTTTTAAATGTCAAAGCATTTTCCTTTATTTGCTGAATTGATTAGTTGTCAACTCTGCTGATCTATTCGTAATTTTTAATCACTGCATTATTTAATTTTGAATCTCCTCTTAGCAGGAAGAGGTGGAAAAGTAATTGTTCTTTAATGGCTTATGTGTCACTTCGTTACAGGGAGACTGCACTTTGCACAGCTGAGCCCCACATCCCAGTTTGACACTTGGCATGGACTGTATGGCAGTGGACTGGTTTAAGCTGGTGCCTGCCTTCAGGCTCTCTCTATTATTTTAAAGACTTAAGCTATGATGGGTCATAACTGGTTTTCTGCTGATGGACTCCTGGTGCTCAGAGTGGGGCATGCATTCTGTCATTGCTCCGTGTGATATCCCAGTCTCTGTGGTGGAGAAAGCAAAGGGTACAGCAGGGTGCTTTGAGCTAAGAATAACAGCATTTCTTGAAGTCAGGAAAGGATCATTTCTTGCTGCAAGATGAATGGACAAAGTCCTCTCAAACATACTCATGTCTTGGGTTCAGAGGTGGTCAGCTGTGTCTGGGTGGTGGGCATAAGGAACTGGAGAGCATGCCCTTTGGTAACAAATACACTAAGGAAAGGAGCAGCAAGTCTCATGAAAGAAAATGTGGAACTGAGTGAACTTGAAGTTTTTTACCTTGTATTTCTGCCACTGATAGTATTGTTTTTGCCTCTCTCCTATCTGTGCAGCTTTCAGACTCGGATTGATGAGTGTGTCAAGCAAATGTCTGATATCCTCTGTCAAGTGAAAGGGACAGCAAATTCTGCTGCTAATGCCAGAAACACAGTTGCACAAGATGCAGATAATGTCCTGAGGCCACTGATGGACTTCCTGGATGGAAAGTAAGAAAGTGTTCAAATGTATGCTACACATACAGTTCATTGGATTGGAACAAGAATGAGGCAGAGGGGAAAATAGCTCCATGTTCTTGGATTGTTACTGAGATTTCCAGTCTCCACATTTTCAAGAATTAATAGCTTTTCTTCTCATATCTGCCTCTCACAAGCCATGGATGGACTCTTGAGCCTTTATTCAGTGCAAAAGCACACTCAGTTCTTCTATCTACCTCTGGCAATTATAGCAATCAGCAAAACACACTTCTGATCAAGTAGTGAAAAAGACTGAAATTGTAAATCTTCTAGCCATGTTTTTTTTCTAGAGATTTTACTGTAGTCAATTAACAAGCATATTACGAACAGTGCTTATGTACTTGATGCATATTCTACTCAGTATCACAGTCCTGTCAAACGTGTGTTCTAGTCACATCTGCTGCTGTTCTGACTAGCAAATAAGCTTCTGAACCATGGGATGTGCACATGGTCCATTGCTTTAATTAACTGTTGCATTAGTACCATGCAGCATGATTCAGCTGGACAAGAACAGTTAAATGTTCAAGCCAAGTCTTGAACTGCAAAGAGAAATAGGTTTTAATCTGTGTACAAGTTAAACTTAATGCTGATGCATATCAGTTCTTCATTTGATAAGGGATGGCCAGCCGTTTTCATAATAAATGCTGCAAGACATGTGAAGCTTTACAAGTGTAAAACATAGGGGTTTGATTGCTCTTAGTGTTGATTATCCCATCTTTCTTTTGGGTCACTGTGTACTAAATGACTCTCTGCAGCAGTCACTACATCTAGGAGTCTTCTTGTTTGATCATTTTCCATGCATGCCTTCATGAATCCTGAAAAGCCATGTTCCTTTGTTCCATTGGGAATGTGGTATGTTACAGGCTTGCCATCCAGCTGTGGAGCAAGTAACTTTGATTATAATAATCCATGCTTGGATTATTTTCTTCCCTCCTTTACAGAAGGAGAGTATTTTTTTAATGCCTCCTGCATTCCACCCACATCAGTCCTGTCCCTGTTTGGTTTTGTTCATTTACTGTCTAACCAAATGTGGGAAGAAGGGAAGCTGGGAGAAGATATTACATGATGGAGAAGAGTCAGCTGACTGAGTGCTGCTGGACACAGAGTTCACTGTAGCTCTCACAGTGGGACCAGTAAATGCTGAAGTTCAACAAATGTTTCAAAGAGGATTCTAGCGTTTCTTGGCCTTTTTTATAGCCTATACAATAATAAAGGAAGAAAACCTAGGAAATGAAAACCTAGGAAAAGAAATAAAGCTCCTTGTGTTAGTGCAGATAAACACGTGGCAGGTGATTGGTGAATGCAATCACAACAAAACATGGAGCTCTCCAATAAATATTTTGGGGTGCTTTTCGAGATGAAGGATTTCAGCAGCTTTCAGAACCTGTGCAGGAATTTCTGCACAACACTCCAGGAAGTATTAATTTAGGTATTCATCAAAAACCATTATAGTAACCCCTTGAAGCTTAAAATCTATTATTCTATAGCTATAATTTTTTTGATATACTCTGTAAACCAAATACATCTTCTTAAAGGGATCAATGGTACCTGCTCTTATTTGGATTAAATGTATTATTCCAAACCACCTATCACCAAGTGACGCTTTCTATAATCCCCAGTCAATAAACAGAAACTATTGAGATCAGAAATGTCAGTCATTCCTTTTGGCCAGTGTTTTAAGTGCTGAAACTCCAAGGGTGAGCACAGGCTATGCTTTAGAAAAGGGTTTTTACCCTTAAAGCAATTGTTACGACAAACTGCTTTGGATAGGGCATTGAATCTTCCACATGCAGCTCCTTTTTCATTGCATATTGTGCTCTTTGAACTTACTCAGCTCTTGCTTTCTCCCTGCAGCCTGACACTGTTTGCAACAGTGTGTGAAAAGACAGTGTTGAAACGGGTGCTGAAAGAGCTCTGGAGGGTGGTAATGAACACCATGGAGAAGCTGATTGTGCTGCCTCCTCTTACAGACCATACGGTAAAGCATTTCAGCCTTCCTGACTCATACCAGAAAGTGTTGCCATTGCCTGTGTAACTCATCCCCTGACCTAGTGAGTCATCCATCCAGGTAAATTTGTCTGCATGTAGCCTGCCTGAGGATGGAAACACATGTCTGTAACTTGGTAAGGAAAGAGATCATCCCTATTTATGGTAGGGTTGCAAGATAACAGAGCATACTCTAGAAAAAAACAATTCAAAATCAATGATCCAAAAGGAGTTTCTGTCCAGTATATCAGTTTACACTGGTTAGTGTTTTGCAGTCCTCTAAGGAGAGCTGTCTGTGTATGTGGGAACTATGGAACAGTTAGGCTTCATGGCCTTTGGTCATGATCTGTAGCCACTTTTGCCCTATTATCTGTTAGCCAGAGTGTCTCTCTATATAGATGTGGTTGATTTGAGCTTGATTTTTAAACCATCCTGTTTTACCCCCTCACAGAAGGCTTTAACACCAGCATTGGCTGGCAGGATTTCTCTATCCATCATACTGGGGAGTTGGAAGCAAGTCCACATAGTTTTCGTTCGAAGGCAGTCTTCTGTAAAATTGTTCAGCTGTGTGGACATGCTGGATGAATGTGTGTCGTGAATGTAGTGATGCTCTTAACAATGGAAGATTAACTCCTCCCCAGTTCTGGGAAACCAGAGAAACTGATTAAATGTCAGTCATGCATGCCCAGCTGCTCTGGGGGATGACACTCAGTTGGAGGCAGTGTGAAGTTTGGGCTGTAACTTCATTATTTACAGATGATCCAGAACTTCTTTTCATTTTGCTGTTAGAGGGAGCTTGCAGTCTGTAGCTTGCAGTGTTACTTTTTTCCCAATGGTGAGTAGAACAATAGTGTTTTTCACTATTCAGTTCTCTCACATATTTGGATTGGGTTTATTGGGTTGCAGTGTCCAGGGAAGTGATGCAAACCTGCCTCTTTCTATAGGTGTTTCTTTCTCTGAGAGAGAAGACCCTTGTCTGTGGCCTTCATGATGATGATTTTAAATAAAACTGTTGGGATGAAGTGCGCTGTCATACCTACAACCATGAAATCAGCATGAGCTGTAATTTGCTAAAGACTGCTTTCTCTGAGCTCAGATTTGGAGTAATCATTTCTGCTTGCTTTTATGATTTATAAGGAAGAAAAAATAAGTTTAGAGAGATGAAATTTCTTTGTCTTGGTTGAATTGCTTTTAAAAAGGAGTCTTTGGGGACAGGTGCAAAAATCATCATGTAGGAGCAGCATTAACATGATCCATTTGAAATGGAATCAGTGAGATCAAGGGCCTCAGAGAGAGCTAGGGAGGAGCTGTTTGAGCTTTATACTTTCTAGTTTTGGATTTCAAAGGTAGAGTAGGAGAGTGATTCAGTACTTGTATCATGAAGGAGGCAATAACTCTGATCAGCCAATTCTTCCAACCTGCAGGATGTGCTAAGAGCCACTTAAAGTTTTTTTCATAGTTTCTTGTGGCCATCATCTCAGTTTCAAATTGAGAAGCAAATTGAAGCATATACTCTCTTGTCTGAGATAATGCAAAATGCTCATAGCTGGATTTTTTTTGGTGTCTAATTAGTTGTATGGTAGCAAGAAGGCTGAACCAGTCTAAACTGGAAATGAGCTGCTCTTCCAGAAGGATGGTTATGAACAATGGAATTATTAAAATGGCCTTGTCTGCAGTCCTTGAGCAGGGAACTGGTGGTGAGGTTGGATGAGCTGCAAGGATAAAGAGCTGCTTCCATGTTTTCTGGGGCATAGCAGTTTATTCCATCACCACCAGATTTTCATCATTCCCAGCAGTGAAGGCTAGCAGGGCAAGGCAAGGCAAAATTTGGTGCGGAAGCAGTACTTTCTCTTTGGTATTCTACTTTTTTGCCAAGCCATTCATATCTAATTTGGCTTGCCTTCGTGGTTTTTTTGGTTGGTTTTTGTTTGTTTGTTTGTGGGATTTTTTGTTTGGTTTTTTTGTGTGTTTTTGTTTGTTTTTTAAGCGCATCAGACAAATAGCTTTGGGCACTGTAACACACTTTTCTCCCCAAGAGAAAGCCCTAGCTGTCCCTCTCTGTGTTTGATGGGCCACTGATGGGGATTGCCATCCTAAAACTCATGTACAACCCTTAAGAAGTAGGAGATGTTCGTGGTAGAAAAGAATCTTTTTTATGGAATGTTTTATCTTCTATCTGCAAAACCGCTGGAGGTGCAGAAGTCTTTTTGATGGAGATTGTGGAAAGCATGCTGGGGGAGAAGGCTCCTGTCACCCTGCAGTTTGCCTTGTCTGTCACTGGTGTGACCCTGCCACTGCTCAGTGCTTGAATACCTCTCTCCAGGCTTAACAATTCCACTTATATTGGCTTCTGGAAGATTCTGCTATGTGGGGCTCAGATGAGAAACTGTTAGCACGGTGAGGGGATAGGGCAATTTTGCAACCTCCCACTCTGATAACCTGATCTGTGGCTCCTTCATGACTTTCAGATGGGTGACTTCAACTTCTCTGAGCACTCTCTGCCTGTGGCTTGTGAGATTAGCAGCAGCATGATCTCCAGTAACTCACTGAGTAATTCACACCTCACTAATTTTAAGATCCAGCATGTAATTAAACACCTTCTGTCTTGGTTGAGTGGATATACGCTCTGGGAATCCGTATTTTGGGGTTTAGTGCATAATACTTGGTGATATTAATGGATTAGTTGTACATTTCTGTCTCAGCTGCTTACAGTGAAACTGTACCATGCCATCAGTGACTAGTCAGGTGAGAGAAGTGCTTAGTTTACACCCAGGTGATTCCTCTGGAGCCTCTCCTTTGTTTCACACAGTACAGTGCAGCCATTCACGTGAGGTTCCATTTATGCTTGCTCCTGCTGTGCTTTTTTCTACTTGTCAGACTTCTCTTCACTAAATGAGAATATAGTCCAGAATATGAACAAAATTTTCTTTAAGCTGAAGACAGAATTTGCATTTGACTTCCAGACTGTCTGTTTTTCAGGCTCGTCTGCCTGAGCTGCTCCAGAGCTACTCTGGTGGGGGAGAGTGAGGCTTTAACAGGTTTTCTGAGATCTTTCTTAACCTCTGTTAGTTTAAATGAATCCTCTCCCTGGTGCTAGCTTGGAGCAGAAAAGTTCAAGCCTGCCTCTGTGATGAGGCCTTAGCCTTGAATAAAATTATGGTCTGTGAACTGCATATGTGCCTAGTTCTCTGTACTGACAAGTAATTATTTTCCTCTTTTCATCCCCACTTTTAAGTTTATTTTGTCCATTTTTGTGGTTTAATACACCACAACTAAAGATTAGTTTTATCTAATGTGTTTATCTATGTGTTCTAACAAACACTAACATAACAGATACAATGGCGTTTTTAAAATGAACTTAAATGCTGTTAAATTATCAAATCTCATTGATAGTAAATAAGGTCATGAAACATCAGAAGCCAGTTTTCTCTCTAGTGACTATAATATTTTAGTTTTCCTGTAATATTG
>JAOTQP010001179.1:9008198-9032794 GCA_026413545.1 Cichladusa arquata
GTGTACCCCCCAAACAAAAAAAAAAAAAAAAAGTAAAAAAAAAAAAAAAAAAGGCACTAGTCTACAAATCTGGGAAACAAAACCTCCTACAGCAGAAATTTTGCTTTCATTTCTTTCATAACTTGTCACTTTTGGCGAATGGATTTGATTTGGGTGGATTTCTCACCCAGACCACACAGGTCTCTGGGAAGCCTTTGGGGACCCCATAGCTTCCCAGGTTTGTCATTCCATGGAGCAGGTGCTGTGCAATTAAGCAATGGACCACTTAGCAGAACTAGAAATGCTGACACCGGGTATTTGGTGAGGATAAATCTTCTTGTCTCCAATGTGAGGAAAACCAGTCTTGTTTTCTCTACAGCATGGCAGCATAAGCAGAATTCCCACATGCCTGCTTCTCCAGCATGCCCAAACCCTGGCCTGCCCGTGGGGCTTCAGCCAGGATTAGCACATCCTTCATCACTGCTGAAGGTCCTGCCTCTCTTAGGATCCTACCCTGGGCAGGCTGATGCTGCATAATCCAGGGCTGTGCAGATAGACAGGGGTGACATCCTGCAAGAGCTGTGGTTTTCCTGGCCCACTGCCACTCCAGCCAGCCACAGGCTTCTCCATGCCAGGTTAGTTGTATTGCTTTTCTTTGGACCTAGGTTTGGCAGGGGCATTGCTCCAGTACACCACAATGAGTTCATTAATAAAGAACTTGGAACAAAGACTCATGAGACATGATGGAAATCATGAGAAATCAGGATTGTCTGGGAAAAATAAAATGACAGAGTGTTGCTACATAAATATAATCATTGGTAAAATAATAATTGTTAAACTAGCATAAAGTGCTATTTTAACAGAAGAATAATACAAACTTTGGGTAATTTTCACTCTGTCAGGCAAGCTGACTTTTCTGTCTCTTCATGACAGCCTGCAGTGGTGCCAAAGGCTGTGCAATCACGCCGTGTATCCCTGTGTTGAATGCTGGGCACGAAACCAACCACCAGAACTGAAGGCACAACGGGAAGGTCAGCTCTGTCACCACAGAATCACAGGGCAGCTTGAATTTGAAGGGGCCTTAAAGACCATCTTGTTCCAGCCCCCTGCCATGGCCAGGGACACCTTCCACTAGACCAGGTTGCTCAGAGCCCCATCCAGCCCGGCCCTGGACATTTCCAGGCATGAAATATCCACAGTTTCTCACGGTGGTGAGAGATTACAGCTAAGGGCAATACCCAGCAGAGCAGGAGCTGGTGTGCAGCCATGATTTCTGCCTGGGATGTGGAAAGGCTCCCAGGTGAACAACAAACATAATCTTTGTGAACTGGTCACTGTAGTTAAATAAGAGGGTAGGAATCGAAGCCCCCAAAATATTGTCCATGCTTTGCCAAGGTCTGAGCACCTTTCCCATGAGATTGCAGGAGAGTGCTGGCTTAGTCACAGGTTTGCCTACTGGTTCAGGTAGCTGCTTAGAAGTGAAAGATAACAAATAAATGTGTGTTTGTGTGTCTGAAGCAAAGGGCAGTGTATCTAGTGGCAGTATTTCACATCTGACTCCTGCTAGGAAATAAAAAAATACCCCAAAGTGTCTCACGAACGTATTTCCCCTTGGATATGGCTCATTGGAGTTCAGCCTGTCTCAAAAAACGTCACATGCAACCCAAGCCATTCTATGATCTCCTAGGACTGACAGTGTCCAGAGGCAGTGGAGAGGGAAATTGGAGCGATAAGTAGAAAAATAACTTTCCCCTCTCCTTTGAAGTCTTGCAGACGCGGTGCTGAAACCAGCTCTCTTGGAAAGCACAGCCGCTCGCTGCGCTGTAAATTCACGTGCGCTGGGGCTCCTCCAGAAATCTGCCCGCAGAAAGTTGAGAGAGATCAAAGCCTTAGGTAAGTAGGGCACCTATTACAGCCAGCATTTATCTTTTCTTCAGAGGAGATGGGAGAGAGAAGGAAGTTTGATGATTTTGCAAACCTAAACCAAAAGTTTATTTCTGTAGCTGGGAGATACAGAGACGTCCTCACAGTGGTTTTAAATTTGCATCTCTCAACATTTGACATTCCCAGCATGCAAGGAACATACTCAGGCACTCCAAAAACACGTAGGGAAAAGGGGAAACTATACTAAAAAGGTAACATCATTGTTTAACTTACTCCCTTGATGGTTTAAACTTTGCTTGGATTTGTCAATGTTGCAATTATTTCTCTTGCTCTTACTTGTCAGATGACATTTTTCAAAAGCCTAAATAATGTTCCTGGGTTAAACAGAAGCTTTTAGGTATGTCTGTGATACTGCCTTAACTCAAATTGTCCTAGGAAGAGATGGAAAGCTCTTCACATACTCAGAACATGGGAATATGTGAAAAGTCTTAGAAAAATATAATTCCTGCCTAGTTTTTCCTCCCCAGACCTATTCCAGAATATTGGCATCTTCAAGCACCTCTTGGGACACATCAAATAATGAAAAGCCAAAATCTGCATGAGGTTTTCAGTAAAGCAAACTTGGGAAATTTGAGCAGTGGGATGTATTTCATATGGTGGATGCTGCAGGTCAGTTTCCCTGAGGGCCCTTGGCACTGACTGCCTAATACTGAAGGATGGAAACAGCCACTTGGCCTGGAAAATACAAAACCTTTGGCCAGTTCTCAGTTAGCATATAGTATGTTAGCTTCATTTCTGGCTTAAGTGGGACAGAAAATGGCCCTTAGTAACTTGTTCCACAAAGGGAAACTGAGTCTCATGTACTCTGCTTCGCCTGTCATGCTGAGAGAGTGTTTTAACTTTAACATTTTATTATAAACAAAATTAAGCCTCTACAAGTCATTCACCAAAATTTCTCCTCTGAGAATGCTTATTGGTATGTCTGCTTTTGTGGGGGATTAAAACGCTATGCACTATGTTCTTTACAAACACGTTGTGATTGAATATGGGATATATTAAATAAAAGTATTTTGTGATGTTTTAGAGTTCCCTGAACACCTCAGGGTGGATGATGCCAGACATATGTCAGCCATCACTTGCAATAATTTTTTAAATGTTTTCATTGTAGAAGTTCACGTGTTTTAAACAATTTCAAGCTTAACAGTGTTGTGATCTTTTGCTTGTTTGCACTGTTAGGCACATAGGGTCAAATTCTAATTTATGATCCTGCAGTAAATTCAAAGTCCTGTCACATTAATGATGTTGCCTGTGAACCACATTGATTATGTTAATTGCGGATCATGATAATTCCAATCACAGAAAAAGTGAGATGAACCCGAGCAGAAACCTTGCACAAGTCTTGATTTACTTCTAACAAAATCAGCTCTAACAGGCTGTTGACCCCTACCTGAGGTTATATTTCACCTTTACTGGGGACAGATTTTCTTCTGTTACTGTTCTCTAGCTGCTATTTTATACAGAAGCCTCTCATTACTTTTAATGTCCTTTCCTTGTAATGTTCTCTACATTTAGTTGGTCAGAGAGTCTAAAGGTTTCTCTTTCTATTCAGCCATGACTGAAAAATCTCAGTTTTCCGGAAGCCTTAGAAGTTGTTGCTTTGAAGGTTGTGTCACTGGTATTCTCAGAAACTGCTGGGAAACTGAGACTTTTCACAGCAGCCAAAGGGAAGTAGGAACATGAATCTTCTTGAAATTCACAGGAAGGTGACAACCACACTACAGCAAAAGTTAAAATGGAAACCTTGGTCAGAAGTTCTCATGACAGCAGTGGGTTGTAGTGACTACATGACCATGTGCTGCTTTTAGACTCAGATTGTGGTACCCATTCTTTACTTAACACCTCTTCTTTTTAATTTTCCATCATGCTGAAAGCACCAGGGAGTCTGTTTGTGCAACAAATATCCGACATGCCTTAGAACAAATCAAACCAGTACCAACAACACCACGGAGGGCTCTCTGAATCCTAATCAGGAACAACAAACCCATTTCTACAGAGCTGTCCCTCCCCAGGGTCTTATGCTATTCCTTCACATGTTTCAGAGTGAAAGGCTGTTTATAGCCCCATTATAACATGTTTAGCATTAAATGTCAGGAAGCATCTGCTGACATATTTTCTCAGTAGGAGACATCTAAATTCTGCAAGTGAGTTTGCGTAGCTGTCCTGAATATACATGGGAGTTTCCTCCAGAGATTTAAGTCATGTCTTTGAAGGCAAGTTAATGCTGCCTTATTGCAAACACTCTTCATAGAATAGGGTTCACAGTACATGGACAGGCTGAATATTCAACAGCAGACATTTTGTTCTTCCCTCATTTCAATAGCTTCCACTCTCTGTCTCATGTTGTAGGCACCACTGGGAGATTTCTATTGCTGTTATTTCTGACATGTGTGAAGGCACCCTCCCGTGACACACTGGTTTCAGTGCTGGTTCAAGGAGTTAACCTCTGCCTAACCCCAGCACCACAGTTCATTTGACGTGGACTGTGACGGTGCAAGCCTTTGTGAGGCCCTGCTTTGAACTCAGTGGCTGAAAAGATATATTCAGAAAAAGAGAAAGAAAATTTGAAAGCCTTTGTGTCTGACAATGACTTCAAGCAGACATAACCAGAGATCATCAGTTGTCACTACCTTGTGCAGACATTGCTTTAATGTCAGTGAGTCAGATCATAGATTTATAGAATGGTTTGGGTTGAAAGGGGTCTTAAAGATCATGCTCTTCCAATTCCCCTGCCATGGGCAGGAACACCTTTCACTAGATCAGGTTGCTCAGACGCCCATCCAGCCTGGCCTTGAACACTTCCAGGGATGGGACATCCACAGCCTCTCTAGGCAGCCTGTGCCAGTGCCTCACCATCCTCAGTAAAGAATTTTTTCCCAATATCTAATATAAGCCTACTCTCTTTCAGTTTGAAGCCATTCTCCTTTGTTATTATATGCTCTTGCAAAAAGTCTCTCCATCTTCCTTGTTGGATCCCTTCATGAACTGGAAGGCCTCAACTGGTTCACCCTGAAGCCTTCTCCTGTCCAGGCTGAACAACCCCCACTGTCTCAGCCTGTCTCCACAGCAGAGATCCTCCATCCCTCTGATCATTTTCAGTGCCTTCCCCTGTGCTCACTCCAGCAGGTCCCTGTCCCTCCTGTGCAGGGACCCCAGCTCTGGTGCAGTGCTCCAGGTGGGTCTCAGCAGAGCAGAGCAGAGGGGCAGAATCCCCTCCCTGCCCTGCTGCCCACGGGGCTCTGGATGCAGCCCAGGACAGGTTTGGCTCTCTGGGCTGTGAGTGCCATGGCTGGGGCATGTTGGACTTCTCATCCAGCAGCTCCCTCAAGCCTCTCTCCTCTGGTCTGCTTTCAAACTGTTCTCTTTGGGATTGCCTTGACGCACCTTGCTTCTGTCTCTAAAATAAGGCAGAATTTGGTTTGTGAGAAAACATCACTTCCCTATTTAAGACCTGTCAAAGCAGCTTCTCATTGTGGATATTGAAATACCCAGAGCCCTTGATCAAACTGTCAGTAGCCATAAAGAAGGGGGATTTTCTTTGCAGATGTGTAAGCAAGATGTGTAAGAGAGATAGTTCACAGAGCCCTGCAGGTACAAAAGTGTTCTGTGGCGAGAGGGGATAATTTATTTGTAGCTTATACCTCCAATTCCCTGTAAGGAAAGAATTGGAAATTAGAATTTTAAATAATTTCTGATATTGGTTCTGCTTCTGTTGGGGAAGCAACATGTGTCCTGTTAAGCTGAGGGATTGGACCTGCATGAGTTCTCAAATACTCTGAGCCCCAGCTGATTATTGAAGGGCAGAGTGCCTGGGGTAAAAAGAAATGAAAAAAATCCAAAAATAATCAAGTAGAAAATGGAACAACAACAACAACAAAAAGTCCAGAAGGGCTGACACAGACTGTGGAAATCAACTAGAGGAGACTGAAGCAGTGCCTCACTTTGCCTGAACATAGCTGGTGCCAGGGAAAATTAACACAAACAGGAAATTGTCTTTTTTTCTGACTATAGAATGCGTTTTGTGTGTTTATGGGTTTTTAATTAATTCAGGAAAGGAGGCTATGAAATTGTCCAAAATTTGAGAAGTACTTAATGCCACACAACAAATGAAATATGAGATAACTTTTTTCCCCTGATAACTTTTTTCCCAGGAAGCATAAAGAGAAATTAAAACTGTAATTAAAAATAGATGTGAGTGATAGGAGGCTGATGACCCATCATTGCAAGTTTGGAAGGAAAACTGAATCTCAGATTTAAAAAATATGAAAATAAAGAAAATTAAAGAGAGGCATGAATTTTAATTACACGTGAAATCTGTGGGGGGAAAAATACCCTGAGGGAGGTTGTTGATAAATACAGGTGCAAAGATGTTGGACGATGCAGGTAGAATTGAGAGTCTAAAATAACCCAAGAAAAAAGACCTGGGGCTGAAATGCAGGAAGAGCCAAGGTCAGCCAAGAGAGCACATCTGTCTGCACAAGCTGTGATAGGTGAGACAAACAGGAGCAGTACCTGCTGCTCCACCGAAGGGGACAGCTCCACCATTACTTGCTCGTGTTTCTTTTCACACTGGCAGCCGGTGGTCAATGAACTCCCAGCCTGAAAACAGACACCTGGGAGTGTGGCAGTGTGCTGTCACAGAGGGGGTGTGAGCAGGCAGCCTTGCACAGAAACCATAGTCCTCGTGAGAGTGGCTTTCCTCTGTAAAGAAGTATGGGGATTAGATATGTGAGTCAATAACAAAGCAGTAAAGGAAGATATTTGCAATATTATGAAAATAAAGGATACACCTAAATGCAATAGGGGTGTGTCTAGCCCTTAATGCCATCATCTGTGTGCCCATTGAATACTGACACATTTTCAAATTACATTGTGGTTTGGGCAAGTCAGGAACTGAGTTTTGCCTAGAGGATCAGGTCATCTTGGGAAGGATTCATACATGACTCCTGGGATTTAACTAAGTGAGCAGGTATGCTAAGTCTGTGTGGTGGAAATGATGTACTGGAGAGGTAATTGGAACAAATGGATGTGGCAAAGTTATCCCCCATGTCTGCCCTAAAAGGTGAAGTTTTGTGGGAATTGAAAGCCAATAAGGGTATTTGTGCTGGCCATGATGGTAACTTAAATTTACTGCTGAGTGAAGACCTTGAGTGCCTGCAATCCTGCTTTAATGCACTGAGAAGCTGTGGGAACTACATGCTTTCCATATCAAAACACTGTATTGTTTCAGTCTTCTTGTCATGCTGCATTCCCACCAGAAACCAGGGTTCAAAGAACCACAGTAATTAACAAAAGCAGTGTGTCAGAGCTGAAGGAAGTTTCGGGTTTTTGTTTGGAAGACGTGAAAGTCTATTGTTTGTTTCATGTTATTACTGCAGAGAGAAAGCTTATAACCACCTTCTCTTCTCTGCTCCCCCAAAATATAAACATCCTTTTTTTCACCCTCTGATGAAATTAAATTCCTTGTCAATTGAGTACACAGCTGGGAGAGGTTTGGTAGCTGGAAATGTTTGGAAAATACATGAAGATCCAGGGTTCATATGGGTCATGTAATCATCAATATGATGATTATAACCAGTTAACCTTTTGAATCTTTGTGCTGGCAGTGAGGAGTGCCATTTGTTTTTCTAAAATGGTTTGCAAATACAACAATATCCAGAGTTCATATGGATCATGTAATCATCAATATTTTCATTACAACCAGTCAACCTTTTTCATCCTCGTGGTGCCAGCATTTCCAGATTAGTGATTATCAGATCTGTGGCTCCTGGCTCTTTAGGAAATCTGAGGTCTTTACTTCTATGTATGTGGGGAGTGTGTCTCACTCTTCTCACCATCTTATGGGAAGCTCTCTGTCCTAGTTAGTAGGGTTTTGTAAGACATAATAGTAATTCTAAAATGTGGAAGAAATACGTTGAAAGTGATAGACTGAGGTCAGGGATGGAAAGTAAGTTTGGTCAGCAGGGTCAAGAAAGCTTTAGGTTGTGACATTGCATATTTTAACTTCAAGTGGTTTGGCTTCATGGGCACAGAAATTCTGGGGGGAGGTGGTACCAAAGCATTTGTTATGATGAACAGAAACAATTGGATGAGTGAATAGAGAAAGGACATCTTCCAAGTAGAGTGGGCACAGAAAGGCTTCCAAACCCCTCACGGAATTCAGATTCATGCAACTGCAGTAGCTAAATGTAGCTTTGCTGGAGCATCTGGACCAGAAGTTTGACATAAGCTAGGATTGTAGAGTTTTCCTTAAAGTTTACCTTTATTTTCTGCAAAGACGTGAAGCCCAGGCTTGCACTGGTGGTGTTGTATCAGGCTTGCATTTGGGCAGTGGCACGGGCTGTGTTTGCATGCCCGTTTCCAAAATACGACGTATTTGTTATCCCTGTCTCCTTAGGCACCCTTGCTCTGCACAGATAACATAGGATAAAGTGCAAGAACTACATTCTGTCACCTAGAAAACTTGTTCTAGACTGTGACACTCTCAAGTGTCTCAGCTTGCCTCACTGACCACTTAAGCAACTGGTACAGTGCTCCTGTTGGTTCAGGCTCTTGGTCACAGAGCAATGCCAACTTTCTCATGTTCACAGATCATCTAGGTTGTCAGCACCAACATCACCTTCAAATCCTTTAAATAAACTTGTCTGATGATTGGGACACTGAAAATTTCACTACCAGCCAGTTTTGACCTGATTGTTTTTTTAATGCTCAGTTCCTCTGCCTGTCAGGATATATTCAGGGCTTTAAATGCATTTCTGGTGCCTGGTCTTAGCTTCTGGGCCAGGTAGTTTGGAGCCAGTAGAGGGGAAATTTATTCTAGTCTGCCCCAAACATGCAGGGTGACCAGCAGTGGACAACAGTGTGAGCCAGCACGTGTTGAGCAGAGGCGGATTTACAGGAAACCAGTGCTTCCCTCTGCTTCCTCCTCTTCAAGGAGGCTGGTCTTGCTCTGGGTAGACACGCAGTTCCTCTGTACCTTAAGTACAACCTCTGGGTGTGTATTTCTCATTTTCATACAGCTCCAAGATAGTGGGAATGTCCTCTTCAGTCTCTCCTCCACTGGCCCCTCCTTTGTGCCATGTCAGGAGATGAATTGATCAGCATGCCCAAGGTAAGGTAGCCCGCTGATGCAGTGCAACCTGAAAACCTGGGATTGGTTTGCATTATAATGCTTTCTAGATGGTAGACTGTGGCTGTTGGCCTCAGTGCTTAGGAATTTGTTTTCCCCATTTATTTGGCATAGAATTCTGTGTGTGTGCTGCTGTATGTGTTGTGAATTGCCTTCTCTCTTCTCTTGCAGAAGTTCCATGGAGTTGGACTAAAATAAAGTTTTGGGATGTCTCTATTTGGATTAAAATTTGGAAAAAAGAAATTGAAAGGTGAGTGTGCTCTGGTAATGCCATTGTCTTGTGAGTAAAAGAATGTAAATACAGCACATGTGGAAATCCTTGAGCTCTTATTTGGGAGCATGTCTGGCCCAGAGCAGGTGGGGGGAGATACACTTTCTTTCCTTTTCCTGCATTTCATACTGCTTTGGAAGAGTGCTGTGGACTGGGAATGGGGGCACATCTGCAACAGGACCAGCTACAGAATTTGTGCACTGTCCTGACACATGACTGCCTTGGGGAAGTTGGGTTTTGGTGTTTTTTTTAAAATACAAGAATCCTTTGCGGGTGTGGGTGGATGAGCAATGCACAGTGCAAAGGTCTGGTGCAGTTTTTGGATGATGAAATGTATTGGTCCATCTCAAATTCTGTGTTCGGTTTTGAGCCCCTCACAAGAAAGACTTTGAGGTGCTGGAGCGTGTCCAGGGAAGGGAGAAGAAGCTGGTGAAGGCTCTGGAGCATAAGTCTTATAAAGAGCAGCTGAGGGAGCTGGGACGTGTCTAATCTGGAGAAAAGGAGGCTCAGGGGAGACTTTATTGTTTTCTAAAACTACCTGAGAGGAAGATGTAGTTAGGCAGGGGTCAGTCTCTTCTCCCAGGTAACAAGCAACAGGACAAGAAGAAATGGCCTCGATATACCAGGGGAAGTTTAGATTGGATATTACAAAAAATTTCTTCACAGGAAGGGTTGTCAAGCATTAGAACAGGCTGCCCATGGCAGCCATGCCCATGGTGGAGTCACTATCTCTGGAGGTGTTTAACAGATGTGTAATGTGGTATTTAGGGACAGGGTTTAGTGATGGAGTTGGCTGGGTAAAGAGCTGGATTTGCTGAATTTGGAGGTCTTTTCCAATATAAACAATTATATGATTCTGTTTTATGATGGCAATGGCCTAGATATGTCCCCCAATCAGAAACAGGAAGAGTAAGTTAGAGACATGAGAGCACTTGTGTGTGCACCCTGAGAGACCCAGGGTGCAGTGTCTGGTTGGGGATCCAGGCCTGCAGACATGGTGAAGAGGGAAAGTCTCTCGCCTTTCCTTCCAGGGTGTTCCTCTCTGTACTTCATGAATGCGGAATTACTGCCCTACTTGTATTTTGACAACCTCTCTGAGCTCAGAGGACTGAACAGCTTTTTCCCAGGGGTTTATTTTTGCAATTGTGCTGCTATTTCCCCTTCCTGGACCAGGGCAGACTGCAAGCCCTGGTGTTAAGACAGGGGCATCCGTTTGCTTCTCAGACAGTCCCAGGAGAAGAGGCTGTGATTGCTCCCAGGGAAGGATCTCTGCCAGCCCCAGATCTTTTTTACCCCATCTTGACTTTGCAGATGAGGCAGCACAGATTCATCTGTGAGCCACCATCCAGTCAGGGCACCCCCACTTGTACAGCAGTAGCTGTTCAGATTATCAAAAATATTCTGTTGCTATATTAGGAAAGTGTTGTGTTTTGCCTGGACTGGAGTCTGGGTTTTAACAGGGAAGGCTTCAGCCCACCCACCCTCAACCAAGTATTCGAGAAACTCAGATCTTCCTAGACATAAACCCTATATTTTATTGGGAAGAATAATTTCTTTTCACATCTTATCATCAGTTCAAAACCAATGAAGGCAACTGGAAAAAGTTCAGAGGCTAAAGGAAGCAGAAGTGATCAGGGAATGAGGAGCTTCCATAACAGGAAGCCGAAGAGTGTTTTCTCCTCCTCTTGTGTTTTTAATTATTTTGCCTTGCAGCTCCAAAGCTATGATTGTTTCTTGCAAACATTTAACTAGGCATAAATGCCAGTGTTGAAGTGCTATTTTAATCCAAGAGTTTGCAAGTCTTTGTGTTTGTAGAAGTCCAAAGGATTGTGCTGCCGGAGAGCAGGCAAGGCCCTCCCACAGGGAACATCGCATGTAGTCACCTTGGAGAGGCAGTACTGCTTATGGAAAGACCAAATTTCTGTGCCAAAACCAAAGCTGGATGATGTTTAACCTTGCTGAAGAGCCATACTCATGATATGACTTTTATTGGAGGGAAAGGATTACCTCAGGCATCAGCTGCTGGACCTGGGATCAGGATTGCTCTCATGAAATCCAGAGTTTCTCCCCAGCAAGGCATGGTTTCCACATGAGCTGAGGTGCAGGTGAAATATGATAGCTGTAGTTTAAGAGGACAGGTTACATGGTCTTAAGTTTCTTGGAGATAAGGGTCAGCTTTTTATAGTCTCAAGTTCTTTATAGAAGTTATCAGGAGAGTAACTAAAACGCAGCTCATGTTGACACACAGAGATGCTCAGAGGAAACCAGTTGCTGGATAATGTTGGTGAAGCTGTTCCAGCTGAAGCAGAGAAGAAAACCTCTTAGATAAGCAGCAGAGGTGTTCCTACGGAAAAGGTGCCTGAGATCTTTTACACTGAGGTTTAACCTACAGTGAACATGGCTGGAACAGAGAGGAAGGGGGGCACTCTAGTTCATCGACTGTGTGGAAGGTTGGCTGATAATTGTGGAATATCTCTATTCACTGGCTTCCTCCCACAGCAGTTCAGTTCAGCACTGGAGTTATTGAGGACAGGGATAGGCAGGTACAGTCCTCCAAAAACAGGGGAATAGAGAGCAGGGAGAATTCATCCACACAGGTGGAAGAGCAGTCATTGCTTTTCGTCTCCACAAGCCCAGAGTCAGGGCACTGTGAGAGGAGGAAGAAGGTTATAAATTCAGCTTTTGGAAATCTCCACTGGGTTTTCCTTCTTGCTGCTCACCAAGGCAACTGGGCTTGGAGCAGTCAGCTCTGGGCAGAGCTTGGCAGCTCCTGAAGAAGGCAGCCCATGACTGGCAGGACGGGACATCGAGCTCAGCTGCCTCCTGGGATCCCCATTCTGGTCCAATAGGAAATGTCTCACCACAGTAGACATTGAGTATGAAAAATGTATTTATTTTTACATAATTTCCCATGAGGGAGATAACTGTGAATTGAAAAACTTCTCAAAGTTAGTTTCAGAGCTGTATTTATTTTTATGATTTTTTGCATCACTTCCTATCACTGTGCATTGCTGTTATTAACAACATGTGCCATTGTGTTAAGCTGTGGTATTTACCAGCATGTCTAGGAGATACTGTTTTCTAGTAAAGGAAATTATATGTGCCAGCCAGTCACTGTCAGACTAGTTTTCAAAATAAAAACAAAAGATTATTTCAGCTGCTTTTTTTGGCATGCTAATATAATTAAAAATATTGTGAACTAGTACCATAAACAAAACCAGGTCAGAGAGTGATACAAAATTCTAAACCAATTGGGGTGGGGGAGGGGAAATTAGTTCTTCAAAATAAAGAAAAAAAATTTCTACTGCTAATATATTTGAAAAATGTATATTTCATTCTGAAGTGGACTGAAACAATTTTGAAAAGATGTAGATGTTTCTTGACAATTAATTTGTTGCCAGGCATTTTTGAGACGTGATGAGCCCTCACCTCTGCCCAGAGCCAGGGCAGGTGCTGAGACATTTCCAGGAGTAGGAAAGGAAGGGAAACCAGGATTGGTGTTGCAGGAGATGAGAAGAGAGATGAGTCACCCTATGTCCCTTCCTAGAAAAACCTAAATAGAAATATAAATGGGTTTAAGGTTATCCAACACTTCTTCTACCTGTGTCCCAAGAGTGCTATTTGACCACAAGTGTTGCACATGCTGGGCAAATCTGGGGCAACTTTTTTGAGCTGTCCTTTCTCTTTTCTTATGGTGATAATATAAAATGCTGCTTTTAGGAAAGGGCAGAGTGTAGCACTGAACTTCATGTTGATATTAAAAATTTACTAGACTTGAGGTAAAAATATTTCCAGTTCACCCTCAGGGTTTTTTATTTCAGACCTTTAATCTGCTGTATGAAAATGAAGGAGGTCAGTACATCACCATAGTGGGCCTTCTGTTAGTGATTCCAGTAGCAAAATAATTTGGCTTTCTATACCAGGGATATATGAAATGTTTTACCTGTGTGAGAAATTCTACTATGTATGGTGTTTGTTTGATGATTTGCAGGAGGCTGAGCTCAGTACCAATCACCAAAGACACAGTCCATGACCACAAAAGTGTATTTCTTGCATTTTATCTCTTCAGGAGGAGTGAGGTTTCTTGTTTTCTTGAGGCGGAAAGACATAATAAATATATTTATTTAATACTGGAGGGACAAGAAGGATGAAAGAGGGCTAAACCCATTGATGATGGTGCCCCTGTAAGGTCATGATGCCTGCTTTTTCTTAATTGAATGCCTCACACTCAGCACAGTCTATGCCTTTTCTGAGATGAAAATGCATGTTATTGCCAGCATAAATCTTCTCCAGCAAGGGAAGCCAGAGAGTCTCCACAGAAAAGGGAGCACCTGCACATTAAAAATGTGTGGATTTGTAGCATGGAGCCCAGGAGAGCCCCTCTTATGAGTAAGTAAAAAACCACATTTGTGTGCCAGGCAGCTGAACATGCACCTGCTCCGAGCTGGGCTTGGCTCTGACCTCCCTCTCCCGTCTCCATCCCACTGGTTTCTCACTCTGCTGCCCCAGCCACACTGGCTGAGCCCTGCCAGGCTCTGGCTGCAGCTCAGGGCAGGGATGGGCTTTGGTTTCGTGCTGCAGAGCAGCAGGTGCACAGCACTGCTCGGGTTACAGCATGAGGGTGACACTCAGGTAATAGGGGTCTGACAGATATCCCAGACTGGCTGTGAAATATAGATATTTAACCACTGTAACCCTCAGACCTGTCATACAGCTCTTTGCTTCACCCATGCATCCTCTGAGCCATGTGGGATGATGAACCCTTTGCATAAAGATTCCTGGGTTTGCTTTTGGATGAAGTTCATTTCCTGCAGCTCTGACCCCAGAAAGGCACTGCTGTGTTATGAATGTGAAATTCTGTGGTATCACTGCTGTAAGAAATAATCCCATTCTCTTTACCCCAGTGACAGGGACTCTACCTAGATACAGCACCTGCAAATCAACTTGTTGCATGGTTCTTTCACCCCAAATGATTGCAAAGAGTGGGGCAAATATTGCCTTAAGGTGCAAGGAGATTTTAACTACTGGTTTGTATAATAACCTCCTAGGAGAAAATATTTTGGTTGCCCAACATAGTATATGATTGTGTGCCTTCTGCCATGGAGTTGCCTGTCATGGAGACTATAATTCTTAGGTTTTTTTGAGGAGAGGATAGAGGTACTGACTCACCATGGCAATTTTGAGTCGCTTGTGCACGAAGAGGAGCAGCCCAGTAAAGACCAGAAAACAGGGCCAGGATTTGTCTGCCTGTTAAGAGATGGCTGATGTGGATGCTGGGTGTGAGGTGGCCATAGTCGAGAGGTGATACCAAAAGCTGAGGCACACAGTGATGATCAGGTGCCCAAAAGCAGGGACAGCAAAAGTTAGGAGGGAGATAGGACAAGGAGGAGGCAGCAGGAGGCACTTCATGAGGTGTGTGACTAGAGGGGGTTTTCTGGGAGTGCTTATAGCCTGTTGCAGAAGAGACCTGAATTAGAGTGCCAGTAGGGTCAGTTCCCTTGGAACCAGAACAGTGTGTTTACAGCTTTCACAACTGGGTAAGGATAATAGCTTTGCTAAGAACCACTCTGTAAGGGAAGCTGGGGAGATGAGTCCAGCTCCTGGATACCACACTTTGTAGCTGGTCCAGGGCAGAGTTTTTGCTCTTGAGGTCACTTGTTTAAAGGGTGGAGGAGAGATTATTATTTTTACAGGGTTTATGCTGTCTCTGTTCTGTTGTCAGGCTTAGTTACACAGGCACTCCCCTAATTGGGCTGTGTTCATTTCGTGCATGAAGTATCAGTGCCTAGTTTGTATTGGACTTGGCAAAACCAGGCAGATCTTAACCTCCCATTTCTTGGAGCCACTAGACCCAATATCTACAAAACCTTTCCAATACCCCGTTGAAAACACTTCTCTTGGCATGTGTTCCTTAGCATAAACCAGAAACAAATTTCCAGGCTGTCTGACCAGATCTTGAATCTAACCTTTTGCAGGACTTTTCCATGCAGCAGTCTAAAGTAAAAAGGCTGGTGGGCCGGCCAGTTACATTTATAGCTGATTTTCTGGCACGGGTTTAATTTTATTAAATACAGATGTTATTCTGAGGTTTAGCTTCTAAAACTATCTGCTTGAGAAAACAGGCACTTTCCCAGTGACTTGGTCTCAGTGGTTAGACCAAGAACTGGGCACTAAGCCATATTTATGTACGCTGAGTTTCCACTGATGAATAATTTAAAATAGTTTTCAGTGGCAGTGAAATGATAACTTGGAGCACAAATACCATTCCTTCTTTCCAGTGAATGCAATTTGCAGAAGCAGAACATTTGATTTACTTAGAGATATATTAAAAAGTTTCAAGAAATGAAAAACTTCTCATCTGATATCCGTACAGCTTCCCCCTCCTTTTTTCCTCATTGCTTTCAGAATCAACAGGGCATGATAAGACATGCATGCTTGGATCTACAGCCAAAAACCCCTGAGTTATGGTTTCCAGGCAAAGCTGTTGTAATGCTTGACTTTTCCTAATTTTTTGCTTATTGTGATCATCCAAGAGTCTTCATTTCTGTCCAGACTGTTCCAGAAACAAAGGAGAGTTGCATGGTCTGTGATGGTTGAGAATTGCTGGATTAGGAGGCACAGCAGTAGGACCTCACAGTCCTCAGCAGGTAAAAGCCACTGAGGCAATGCTGCCCTGTGCTTGTGGTCAAAGTGGTTCTTTGGTGTAGCCAAAGGACAGGAAGTTCTCCTTGCTGATGCTGTTGGATAAGGCTCCCTATGAAATTTATTGTGTTTTTTCTTGATTTAGCCAAGGGTATTGGCTGTTACCCACTAGGAAAAATTAAATTTTTGCCACTAGAAATTAGTCTTGTGTTTTGGCCTTTAGGGACACTGCCTCTGAGAGAGACGGATGGCTATGGCAGACAAATGCTCCATTCAGTTTTGAACCAGGTTCACAGTTACCTGGGGCCTTAAGGAAGGGTTATTACAGAAAACCTGCCCTTAGGTGCCATGAGAGTGCAGTGCCTTGATTCCCATTTCTTTCTGTTTGATATCCCACTGCCTCATGTTTTTGTGCCATCCCAGAGCCGTTTGCTGCCATTAATGTTTCTCACATAAAAGCCATTTGGAGAGTGCATCTCTCACTGCTCTAAGAGGCTCCTTTCCTCACCGGGGCACATACATGTGTCAGCTTTTTCCTAAGAGCATTTGAGACTCCTGAGTTCAAATCCATGTGTCAAGTGCCTCTTCCCTGGCTGCAAAGACCCTGGGGGAAGCCTGAGAAAGGGGATGGCTTCTTGCTCCCCCCGTGTGCCCTGGGAACACCAAAGGAGCTCAGGGCGTGTTCAGCTGTTGCCTGCAGCACTTGGATTTCCGTTTCTGCATACAAAACAGAAAGCCACTGAGGACTTCGTGTGACACTGAGGCTCTCTAAAGCTTTGTCATCTATTCCTATTTACATTAACACCATTTATCTTTTCTGTGGCATTTCTTCCAGGACTAGACTTTGAGCCTCTGAGGAGGGGATAAGGATAGCACTTACTATATGGCAGGAAACAGGCAAGTGTTGGGAAGTTCTGTTTTTCACAAATAGCTTTATCTTTCATCAGCTCTGAGAATTTGCTCTCAGGAAAATTCCTGAAGGAGCACACAACACAATAGCTGAAGCCCAGCAAGCCTAGACCTCTTGAGCTCTGCTTCTGTTTTCCTCTTCTACACCAGATAAGTGACTCTGATCTCTTGGTACATTGTTCTCCCCATTGTGAAGATAAGAAAAATTTGTCTGAGGAAAGCAGTGAAGGATTAAGTACTTTGAGGGTATTGAATGAAGCTGCTGTGGTCGATCTGAATCATCCTTCTGGGGCAGATGGCAGCTGATTTCAAAATGACTGATACTGTTAGATGTGCCTGAAGAAGGAGAAAAGCACATTT
Organism: Cichladusa arquata; assembly: GCA_026413545.1. Taxonomy (NCBI): domain Eukaryota; kingdom Metazoa; phylum Chordata; class Aves; order Passeriformes; family Muscicapidae; genus Cichladusa; species Cichladusa arquata. The sequence continues at coordinate 9,025,430 of JAOTQP010001179.1, forward strand.
GCCTGCTAACATAGCTTTACATTAGTGGCTAGAGGGCTTGATGAAAATAGCCTACAGACAGACACCAAAAAATGGTGATCTGAAAAAGGGCTTAAAAATTAGGGATGCTCTGTATTTACAGGGTCATTGAAGGAAAAGGAGGAAGGCAAGCACTTCAATGCACTGAACAGCTTAGACGCTTGCTAATGCAAGAGTGAACAAACAGGAAGAACTAGATATCTTAGCACATCAATAGGCATAGCAGACACGTGCTGTGATTAACTCATGAGGCTGGAATATCGATAGAAAAGACTAAAACTAACTCTGTATTGTTAGCAGAAGTTTTCATTTTGTGACTGCGTGGTCTGAAATGCAGCTTGAAGAAAGAGATGAGCAAATTGCAGATCTCTTTGTAATGCTACAAGGTAATGAGCACAAGCACAGCAAGCCAAGAAGGGAAGTCTTTTGTGAGGGGGAAAAAAAAGTTTTCTGGGAGGCAGGACATGGTGCATATGAAGAATTCTGTCTATGCAGAGGCAGAGTTGGAGAGAAGTGTACAGGAACACTACCTACTCAGCCAGCTCGGAGTTTTGGTGCAGAGGTGGGTAATTCTTTGGACAGGAGAGGAGGTTGTTTCAGAAGTTATTCCCTCCTAAAGGGCGGGAATGGGAGGAGCTGGCTGGTCCTCTGAAAGCTGGAGGCAGTGTATACAGGAATAGTTATTAAATGATGTGATGATACTTAGGAAAAAGTGACAATATCAAATTGTTTAACGTTGACTTCAAAAAGGAAACCTCCAATAAGTACGAAGAACTAACAGCTGAGACCTCATGGGAAGGAATTCTGGGGTGGAGGGAGAATTAGACAGGGTTGTTGTTTCCTTAAATAATTGATATTAAGGGAACATATATTATTAATTGATATTAAGGACACATATATTATTAATTGATATTAAGGGCACATGTATACGTTATCACCTTTCAGAGAAAGGCTCAGAAGGATGAGTGAAATGGTGAAATCAGAAGCTCCCCATTTGCTTCAGACAAAGGAAGGATGCCTCTAGAAGGTGCAAAACAGTTTGTTTTATCCAGCACAAACAGTGTGGCAAAGGCTAAAAGTGAGAAAAGGCTATCAAGGACATAAAGGGCAATAAAAGTTGTTCTGTAAGAGTTAGGGTGTCTGGGGAAGCTCAGTGGAAAAAGCCTTAGCAAATAAAGCTAAGAAATCAGAAGGGTTTTGTAGTGGTGGTTTGGTTTTTTTTGGTTTTTTGGGTTTTTTGGTTTTTTGTTTTGTTTTTTGTTGTTGTTGTTTGTTTTGTTTGGTTTTTTTGTTTGTTTTTTTTTTTGTTTTGTTTTGTTTTTGTTTTGTTTTGTTTTGTTTTTTCCCTCTAGATATCTCGCATAATATTTGCCACAGCAGAGGAGAAAGGGGTAGGTTTTGGGCTGGAATAGAGAGAGGATGGATTGACTGGGTAAGGTAAAGCATGCCCTGGAGCAGCTCTGCCTTTGAGAGCGTGGCTCACAGGCAGGCAAAGTTCAGAAGACTGGGAAGAAAGCAAGAACAGCATCTATCTTGAAACAGGGAAAGAAGAAAAACTGAGCAATTATAGATGCATTGGCTTCACTTGAGTAAAGGTTAAAATAATACAGCAAACCACTTCAAAGTAACTAAGAGTGTGTGTGTGGGGAAGAGATGATTAACAGTCAGCAGTCCTGAAAAACTGCATCAAACCAAAATTAATTCTGTTTTAGTGGTAGCTGGAGGGCTATTGAAAAAGCCTCACATAGCTGCCATGTATCTTGACTGTCACTTGTGGCATTTTTACAAGTAATCTGGAGATGCATGCTTGAGATAAAGTCACAAAACAGTGAGTGCCAGATTTTTCAGAAAAAAAAAAAGACGTTAACAATAGATATTGATGACTGATTAGGAAACTCGAAAGATTCATCAGGGGTATATCCCATCCTGAGTCTGGTGTTCAATGTTTACTTCTACATCCTGGCTGACAGAATAGAGAACACACTTAGCACATCTGTGAATGGTACCACACTGGCAGGAACTACAAGCACACTGAAAGATAGGATTGGAATTGACTAGTTGGAGAAATAGTCTGAAAGAATTTGGATGCAGTTCAGCAAGGACAAATGAAAGATTTGCATTGCCTGATGAGGCATCTGGCTCTGCCAGAAAGGATCTGCCAAAATGGATCATATTCTGGGAAGCTGTCCTCTGTGTGCTGGTGGTGCATAAGGATATTACTTTAAATTACTCCTGGGTGAATTCTTATGCATGATATGCAATGTCTGCAAGGAAAGTTGCATATCCCTTGTGCCCTGGTCAGCTTTGCTAAGGCCTCAGCTGCAAACCATGGCCCATTCTGGGCTTTCATCCAGAATGGGTTGAACTAGCTGGGAAGCCCACTGGAGAGCACCAAGAGTGATGATCCTACTCATGGATTAATGCATAAGAAGTGACAGAAGAAGCAGGAGCTGCTTACCCTTGGGAAGACTGGCATAAACAACAGCCTTCACTACGTAGTGAACTTGGAATCACAGACTCATAGAATCCCTTCACAGAACAGCTTCAAGAACCACACCTTGTGCCTGAGAACATTGTCCAAATGCTTCTTGAACTCTGTCAGGCTGGTGCTGTGACCACTTCCCTGGGGAGGAAGCACCCAGCCACCCTCTGGATGAAGAACCTTTTTGTGATATCCAACCTAAACCTCCCCTGACACAACTTCAGGCCATTCCCTCTGGTCCTGTCACTGGGCACCCAGAGGAGAGATCAGTGCCTGCCCTTCTGCTTCTCCTCCCAAGGAAGTTGTAGACAGGGATGGGGTCTCCCCTCAGTCTACTCCTCTCCAGGCTGAACAGACCAAGTGACCTCAGGTGTTCCTCATATGGCTTCCTCTCCAGTCCCTTCACCACCCACATCACCTTCCTTTAGTCCCTTTCTAACAGCTTTTACACCTTTGTATACTGCAGTGCCCAGAACTGCACACAGGACTCGAGATGAGGCTGCACCAGTGCAGAGCAGAGTGGGACAATCCCCTCACCTGTCTGTACTCTGAATCCTTGGCAAGTAGCACAAGGAACTTAGGGGAAGCAGCGGATCACCTTTGACCCTCCTGAGAGAAGACAAAATTTATTGAAATTGAAGCAATGAGTTTTATGTTAGTTAATGTATGGAAAAACTGCCCTAGGGGAAGGAAACTTCAGTCCTGGAATAAGTAATTGAAGAACAGGTGTCACTGGAACTTTCTATGTCATTTTAGGGGGAGAGAGGCAAGACCCAGCCTAGAGATAAAGGACAGCTTTGATGACCTTTTGATATCCTTCCAGTTATTTTTGATTTCATGAGAGCTGTGGTGATGGTGTCCCATCAGTGGGATGATGCTCAGAAATGCTCCTGTACTGGAAGAAGAGCACCAGCTGTAGGCGGATGGCAACAGCTCCAGAAACTTCAGGGGGAAGAGAAGGAGCAGGGCAGGAAGAGTGAGCACCAGTAGTTAAGTGGGAACTCCTACCCAGAAGGTGAACAACCTGACCAGGCACTGGCATTGCAGTGAGTGGTGGGTAGAGGAGATTTGTTATGTGATGTTAAGAGTGCCATGGTACCAGTTCACAGTGCAGCTCCAGCAGTGCCACCAGCAACCCCAGGTCCCTGACCTGTGGCTGCTGGCACAGAGCTCTGATTCACTGTGCCATTCCCTCCTAGCAGCCCTGCTTGCACTTCCTGATGCTTCATCCACATCTGTACAGACTCTGCTTACCCTCCAGCATGACTGATGTGTTTCTTTTTCTTTGCAGAGGAAGAGAGACAACTTCAAGCAAACAACCGTGATTTCAATCTGCAGTTTGAATATGCTGTAAGTAACCAGCGTGTGTTGTTTCGTGCAGATGTAGCCACAGATGTAGCTGCATCTGCTTCATGTCTCAAGTGTGATTTCAAAGGGGTGAACAGAACTTCATGCCAGCTTTGGCTCTGCAAACCAGGCAAACACAAGCCAGATGAACCATCAGAGGTGGATTTCTGCTGAGTCAGCCTGAAAAATGGGCATTTGGAGGAGATGTGCTTCTGGAAAAGCACAACACAGTGACTTTGCCCACTTCCAGAAAATTATTTGTGAGTCAAGGCGTTTGCAGGATCAGGCTCCAAGGCCTTTCAATAACGGGACCTGGGAGGAGTTTTCTTTGGAAATTTGTCTCCATTTAAAGTAAAACATGAAAGGAAATGTGTCAGTTCCTCAACTTTTGCAGTGAAATCATCTGTGTCAGGAAGGTTTTGAATCTGGCTCTTGTGGCTTTCTGCCAGCTTTTCTGCCAGATTCTTAGCAGCCTACTTAGGTTCACTTTGTGCTGTGAAATCTGTGGTTCCAAAGTTGGCCTTGACACAGGCTGGCTGTGTCCCAGGTCTGCCAGGCTAATTCGCCAGGGAGACCCTTGGCAACTTGATTTCCAAAGCTTGTGGACCATTTTCTGATGCTGTATAGAGGAGGGTTATTTCAGCCACTAGATCTGTCCTGCCTGCCTGCAGGGACATCCCCTCTGTGAGGCCATCCTGAAGCTGGATTCTTTCCAACTGTTCACAGCTGCCAATTAATACCAAAGTGAATTTTGTGAATTTTTGTCCTCTGAATATCTGAATTCCAGTGGTGAAATTAATCATTCAGTTACTCGGGAGCTCCTTTAAATCATGTTTTGGTCTAGGAACACCACAAGTATTTTCTTGGCAAGAGCTGAAAAGAAGAAGCATTTTAGAACACACTGATTTCTTGTGATGAGGACAGTCTGACTTGCCAGCAGGTTTGTCTAATGACAACATGATGGTTTTCAGTGGTCACTTTTCATCCACGAACTACACAACATTGGTTAGAGTCCCAGGGTCCAGAGCTGCTGTGTCCTGAATATGAAATGCATGCAAGTATATATATGTGAAGTACTATGCAGCATGAATATGTCTTATCAAGACTGGTGATTTGAGACTGGGGAAGTGAACGTGATTTGCACACAACCTGTCAGTAGTGTGCTGGGGTGGGTATTGCCACTACACTTATTTTTGTAATCTTCCACTGAATGATTGCTGTGTGCATAGTGGGACAGGACAGTAGGAGGGAGATGGGCAGTTATGTCAGGGTAGAGGAAAGGAGCAGCTCTTCTGGTTCCAGGCCTAATTCTGTGAAAAGTCATTCAGAAAACTGACTTTGCATGACACTGCTTCCCAGCTGATTGCTTGATTGTGCCCAAGGATTTGCAAATAGCCACAATTAAGTAGACAGCTTTGAGAACACTTCAGAATTTCTGTAAGTCTGTGATTAGGTGATAAAGTGAAGGCAGCCAAAAAGCCAGCTCAGTACAATGTGTTAAAACTTGGCAGTTAGTTTTGGTAGTCACACCTCTCATTTTAGTTAGCTATGGCTTATGATTTCTGGGGTCCTGTGTAGACTGAGGCTTAGGACATCCAGAAAATGGCCCAAAAAGAGACTAGCCTTGAAGTGGTGAGTGGATGGTGAGGTACTAACAGACTTTAGGTCGTGATGCAAGAGCTGCTCTAACTGTACAGGGCTGCATATAATTTCCTAGGCTGCTTATTTCCAATAAATCCTTGCAAAAGTTCAATTTAATTACTCCACATTACTATGGTGTATGAAAAACCTAACTTTGCTCACAAATTACTTCAGATCCCATGCTGTAGATTGCTGAAGAACGTGGAAATGACAAAAAGGGAGATAGTCTCTTGGCATCCTCCCATAACATATCCATGATGCTCCTTAAAGTTAGCTCTTCCAGGCAAGAGTTAAATTTGGGCACTTTCCTTGCCTTCAGATTTGTCTCATCATGTTGGGATTGCACTGCTAAACACTAGGATGTGGTTCAGGAGGAAAGGACCACTAAGATCCAAAGGAAACCCACCAATATAACAAAGCTTTAGAAGTATTTTAGATAGTGAAAGTCACAGGAGTGAGGTTCAGATTTCTTTGTATGGTAAGGCAACCTTAGCCATAAAACCTATAGAACAGGTTCTTGTAACAAAGCTAGGTGAGGCGGTAAATTCTTTAGGGTGAGGCTGTTGCTGAGAAAGGCCAATAAGGAAAAAGAAAGGGAAATGCAAACCGAGGTGTTGTGTATTGACTTACTTGTGTATTGCTGAGGCCAGGATTTATGTTCCCCCTGGTGTGAAGATTTGAGCCTTTCACTAAAAGGACAGTTTCTATTATGTAGGCATAGATCAAAGGTACAGAGGTGTTTTGTCCTTCTTATCACAGGGAGAACAGGGAAGTGGGAAAGTACAACCAGAGGTGGGTGTGCTGTCCCTGAATATCCCTGTTCCTGGTGGGACTTTGTCCCTTGCCCGTTCAAAGTCTCCAGGATATCTGTGAATGGAGAAGAGACGACCTGATAAATACTTGAAAAGTCTATTGTGTGTGGAGTCTGACATCAGCTCTGGCAGCTGCTGGAAGGTGGCCCTCCTGGCATGAAGCAAGACTCCCGAATGGCTCAAACCAGCTTTGCAGGAACTGGTGCTGCACCAGGGAAAGCCGTGTCTGCCACTGCATGCAAGGGCATGCCCACCTCCATCACACTGCAACATGCAGAAGACTTCAGAGGGCAAATTCCAAATTCCCTCCCAGAGCTGCCAGAAAATACAGGAGATGCTAAACTGCACTGTGTCCCTGCCTGCCACACTTCTTCAGCCTTGAGGCCTCAGTAGTTGAGCAGAAGGGTTAGAAAAATTAAACAAGCTTTAAAACAGTGTTGTGCAGTTCACTGGAAGAGCTGAGTGTGAAGGTATGTACACTACCCACCGGCTCACAAAATCAGGTAGGAATTACTCAGAAACCAAGTGTGAATGAGTGGCATGAAAAGGCACTTAGAGCAGCAGAGAAAAGGGCTCAGTATAGGTCAGTAAAAATGAAAAGTCAAGTCCTAACCCTGTGTTTATTCACAGTGCAGAAAAAAGATCCTTCCTGAATTCAGAAAGAGGTTTGTCTGTGTGAAGACTGAAATAAAGTGGAAAGCAGGGTGGCAGATGTGGTATAGCAAGATTTAAGGACTTTAATCAACTTAATCTGTCTGCGCTCTCCCCAGCACAGCTACAGAGGGGACAGCCTCTGTGTGTCCACCACGATGGGCTATCCATCAACACTCTGGTGGGGAAAATCTCTTCTGAAGGCTTTTAATGTTTGCTCTGATCCTAGTTCCCTTTCTAATTCTTTGCTTTCACATTGGAATTTAGCACGGCTGCACTGGGACGTCATGAAAGGCTGCGAAAACAACTTTGAAATTGGCTTTCAGACAATAGGAAAGGAAATGCAAGGCCTATGAGTCAATGACAAATTTCATCTTGGACCAGGACCCAGGGTCAAACCAGCATTCTTTCATC
>JAOTQP010001179.1:9122322-9135953 GCA_026413545.1 Cichladusa arquata
GAGGTTTAGGATGAGTCAAACAATTAGCATTTCCTATTACACAGTTTTTCTTCATATAACACACTGGATGATTTAATAAAGGTATTAAATAATTTAAAAAATTAAATAATAAAGGTATTTAATGAAGGTATGGATTTGACAGAGATGTATTAGCTGGCAAGAAAGAAACAGGTGTCCAAACACTAGCTAGACTCATCCTGGAGCAGCTTAGAGGCCTCCTCACCTCTACCCTCTGCTTACACATTCCCATGGTTCAGACCCTTCCCCAGGCCACTCAGCCTGAACCACTCATCCTCTTCTCTGATGCTGCTCCCTGAATCCCCTCCAGTTTTCTGAAATTTTCCTGAAATAAATTTTTGTTTAAAACCATCCAGTGCTTTCTGGCAGCTTTTGAAGTGACAGAGCTGGGGCAGGGGTGAACTGCAGTATTGTTGCTGGATACAGTGAGCCCTGAGATCCCCACTACTGTCTGAAGGGTGGCTTTCAGTTTGGATTAATCTCCCAACCCTTTTGCCTGGAGTAGGACTGAAAATATCTCTCCCAGTGGAGCAAAGAGGAGATGTCTGTATTGTGCCTTTGTCTGCAGGATCACACAAACTGTGTTGCTTTGTGCTGGTGCTTGTTCTGTAGGGCTGTGTGGTTTCTTCAGGCACTTTAATGCAAATGCACTGTAGGAGTGAGGGGTTCAAATGGAACAACCCTCAAAGAACAAGCAGCTCTAACACAAAATAATTTTTTCTGCTTCTTCTGTGGAACTGAATGCCTAGCTTTTAACCCTGTTTTTGCATATTTCGCCCTTGAATGGCTTGATGAATTTTGGTCTCTCTGAGGACGATGATGATGGCAGTGAAACCACAGCCATACACAAGGAGCCAGCAATAGCCCTTGCAGTTAAAAGTTTCCTTTGGACACTCAATTTGATGGATGAAGTGACTGAGGTTTGTAGAAACAATAATCTGTTCAGAAAAGCCATCCTCCAGAAAGCCAGCATTGCCTCCAGCTGACAGTTCTGATGATGTTGTGCCTGCTTCCTCATCCTCTGTGTTCTATGCGCAGTCTTTTTTCATTAAAATCACATTTATCTCTCATATCTCTGCATGCCTCCTCCAATGCATTACATTTTATGAGGAAGCCTGTGCTGCTGTGAGCTGAGCCCTGTCACCCCTTGTGTATGCAGGGGACAGCCCTGAGCAGAGCAAGGTATTAAGGGTTCAGCTCTAGAACTCCAAAATCATGGTCGGAGCCATAACAAATACCAGAGTAGGCCTGGAGGTGTGCAGCCACCACACATAACTCATCAGCCCTTGGAGGCAATTGCAGACAGGTCTGGTGGCTCCTGCATCTTCCCAGTTGTGTTGCAGAGGCAGGAGTTGGTACCTGAGGAGCCATGAAGCTGACCACCTTTGAATTAGCACAGCATCCTCAGTCTCAGGGGTATGACAGGAGAGGGATTTGAGGGCCTCTGTTTAATGGTCATCAGGGACTTAAAAGGCATGGAGTGCAGAGCCCAAAGGATTCTGCATACTCCTGTTACCTGCAGCATGCTGCCTCCTCTCTAAAGCTCAGACCTGACCTGATAGACAGCTCTGAGATCAGTGCTGAACCATCCTTTGTTGCTCAGCACTCAACTGCTTTTTAGAGCTTTGCTGCAGCTAAGGAGTTTTTGTTGTGTATATTTATTTCCATAGGGGTACAATGATTTATGAGCAATTCCATTCCAAATGCAGGCGTTTCACAAAAAGCCATTCTTCCTGCTCTGTATTATCCTGTTTGGAATGAAGCATCCACAGTGTGGCCCTCACCTTCTCTGGGTGACCCTTAGCACCTCAAGGAAGAGCTCTCTGAATAAACAGCCCTTGTCTGCCATGTTGCAGCAGATGGTGTCAGTATAGAGAAGGCAAGAATTCTGACATTTGAGAATAAAATGGCTGATGTACAGGCGTGTCTAGAGCCGTGGTGCTCCCTGCATGCCTCCCTGCCTTGCGCTGCCATTACATGCTGTTCTAGGCAGGAATCGATGCGGGATGCTGTGTTTGCTCTTGTGAGAGTAGCATTGAGCAGGATTCAGCACAACAGTAAGAAGAATGAGCTGAGTTGGCAAAAAATGTTCAAGTATGAGCTGCCTATCAACATCTGTAAATTTCCTGTTGCAAAAGGGGAGTGAGGGCTTTACAAAGAGCTGATCAAAACCAGCAAAATCCAAAACTGGTCTGCATGCAGCATTTTATTTCTCATTGTCAATCCCAGTGTAGCAGACCCCAAGAAGGAAGAGGAAGGATACTTCTACAGTCTTCCAGGGTAAGGGTCAGCTAATGGTGTGGCCAGGGAGGGTGCTCTCGTGTTGGGAACTGAATAATCCTTTTGTTGGCAGTGCCATTGCCAACCTCCCTGGACTCCTAAGCCTAGAGAAAGCCAGAGAGATTGCAAGGGAGAGAAAAGTAGCAGCTACTGCACAAAATGTCATGCCTGTCCCTAGAGAAGCTATCAGAATGTCTCCTGGCAGGAACTGTCTGCATGTCACCTGTGGTCCTGCACCTCAGAGCCTGGCGCTGGGAGCAGGTCGTGGGTGCAGGCAGGATGGGCATCATCTGCTGCAGCATCTCTGGTGGCCAGTGAATCACAGCCCAGCCGGGGAGCCTGTGCTGCTGCTGGAGCCAGAGGGCTGGGCAGAGCCGCGTGTCGCAGCCAGAGCACCCGAGAGACAGATGGGAAATGGCTGCGTGTCAGCTCTGACATTTTGCCGTCAAATGTCAAAGTGTGTCTGTGCAAGGCTCATCCTCCCACAGCAGCTTCTGTGCTGACGTGGATTGAGTGCTGCTCAGCAGATGGGTGCTGGTGCTGGGAGCTGCTCCAAGCAGCCATTTCCCAGAGCAGCAGAGACCTGGTGCTTCAGCAGTGAAGTGTGCTGCCATCATTGACTGTATCCTCAAAATTATGCTTTTCAGGTGGTTGCATTGTGGCAGCGCTTGAAATACAGCAAAACCTGGTGGAGAGATGTGATCTGAGCATTATAGTAGGATACAAGAGCAGTAACAAAGGTGGGGTGGGCTACAGGAGTGGAAAAGCACTTGGGGTCCAGCTTTTTACCCAAAATGCTTGTGAGGTGGGGATGGGAAGACAGGAAGACTTCTGCTGAGTTCAATAGAAATAAACTCATATAAACTCAGAGCTCCTGCTGTACCATCAGTGGTGCACAAGGTTTAAATTGGGGCATGAACACCACTCCAGTGAGTGTATATGTGTGTGTGTGTGCTCTAGGCTCAGAGTCAGGAGCTGCTGTTATCCACAGTGGCGTTTGAGCAATGGGATCTTAGGAATCCTTGATGAAGAAAATCTGCCCCCCAGGATCTGGGCTGAGGAGAGATCAGCCTCTATGGCAGCAGGTGTGGGAAAGGAGCCAAAGGCTTGTAAAACAGAGAAGTCACTGAAAGGGGTGTAAAGGCTGATAGAGGTTTCAGGGATACTACAGGTGATGGAGAGTTTATGGTTGCACAGTTAATGGTCCACTTGGATGTCCACCACCTGGTCCAAGTGGCCCAGGTGATCTCTCTTCCTCAGAGCCTAAACCTGAATCAAACATCCCAGGAGAAGCAGACATGTAGGTGAGTGTCCCAGCCATGTAGAATCTACCAGAAGGCCTGTCTGTTCTCTGACACTGGTGTTAGCATTAACTATTGTATTATTGGGTGTTTACTGCAAACATTAGCTCTGTTTCCATATTTGTATTTTTATTCCTGCCAGCATCATCCTGTGTCTGTGAGAAGCACTACTGTTCGTGGGAGGAAAGTACTTATTTTGATCATTTTTATCATCTTCTAATTGCTATTCTTACACATTGAGGCTGAAAGAAGTGAAGTCCCTGATGTTTCTGTGTAGCTGTCTAATTGCTCAAGCTCTTGTTCTTCATTTAACCCATATTTCTCACTTTCCCTCCTGTGCTCCCATGTGCCTTTGTAAGTCTGCTCCAAATCCATTATCACCCACAGTCACAAATGCTGGGGTAAGGTAGCCACTGTGAATACCACTTTCTGGAGTCTGAAGGTCAGTGGTGGGGGCCCTGGAGTCCAGAGCGGGATCCTAGGATGCAATTTTTGGAGAGCAGTGATCACTGAGGATGCTTGGATGAGTTATGGGATGTGTAATGCTGACCAACGGTGCTTGGGCCAAGGTTTTCAGAACAAGTGGTAGATCTGTGAGAGCATTAGGTCATTTTTTAATCTCTCAGACTCATACTGGATCACTGCTGTCTTTTGTGGTTTCTCCCTCTCCTTGCTGCCTTAGCTGCCCACCCATGCACTTGTCTGTGTTGGATTATCTGATCTGTAGAAGGGAAGGCAAGAGGAAAACCCCATCCAGACATGTGCTGGAGGTGCTTGTAAACTGGACCTCTGGGTTAGGTGAGGAGGGAGAAACGGGTTTGTCCTTTGCTCTCTGGTGTCAAACCCTGGTGAACATCTACAAGAAAGATGAAGAGAGACTTTTGACACAAGCAGAGAGTGATGGGACAAGGGAGGAAAGCTTTAAACTGAGAAATGGCAGTTTAGATTAGATATTAGGGAAAAATTCTTTTCTATGAGGGTGGAGAGGCACTGGAATGGATTACTCAGAGAAATGGTTGGTGCCCCATCCCTGGGAGTGCTCAAGGCCGAGTTGGATGGGGCTTTGAGCAACCTGGTCCTAGGGAAGGTGTCCCTGCCCATGGCAGGAGGGTTGGAACAAGATCTTCCTTAAGGTCCCTTCAGCCCAAACCATTTTTTTACTCTTCTGGCTCGGAAAGAACCTGTTATTTACTGAACACAGGGAGAGTGAGGGTCTTAGTGCCCTGCCTGTGCAGTTCCCTGCTTGCATAGCTCCAGGGACTGTGGCAGTCACACTGTTGGGAACTGCAGCAGGTAATAAGCAGGTAAATGCCACAGATAATGTCGCAGAAAGGCATGATTCCCTCCCAGACCACAGTAGGGACCAGTTTGAGCTGAGGTTTCACCATCAGTTAAAGGTCAGCAAAAGCCAGTGTGCTGTATGGGACCTATTTGACCAATGCCAGCGGCTCCCCATGGCCCCACTGAAGTCATCCACTCCTTTTCACTGGACAGACTCTTGTGTACATAAGTAATTGCATACTTTGATATGTTCTCCTGGAACCATTAAAAGGGCTCAGGATCTCATGGGGTCTCCTGGATTTTGGACAGGAATGATGCTTTTCTTTTCCAGTCTGCTCCTGTTTTCCAGTCTCTTCCTGGATGTGTTTGTGTGTCTGTTGCAAGACCTTGCTGTGTTTGGTTCTTGAAGGAAAGTTCAGTGTATGTAAAATGAAGCAAAGATGTTCAATCCAGTGTGAGAAGAAAGGCTTCTCTTACCAGAGTGCAGTGCTTCACTTCAGACTGTTTTCCTGTGCTATTTTCTTGTGAGCACACAGTGCCATCTGCAGTGAAGTCTTTGTTTGGCCCAAATCCTGTGCAGCCCTTTGACCACTTGACTGAAATTAGTTACTCTCTTCAGAAAACTTTGAGAAGGGTCAGGTGGAATCACAAGTTTTGTCCCAGGAGCCTTCATGGAGGGTGACGTGTTTGTTTTACATTGTGATGGTTTGTTGCCCATAAGAAGGACCTTGTGCTCAGGTACTTGTGCTGACAAGGAACCAGTCTGTTTGATCCTTGTCAACACATGACATCTTCAGTCAAACCAAGGATGCTTTAAAACGTCACAGCCTTTCCTGAGAGGTGACTCCCTTTGTGATTTTGTCTCTCTGTAGGTATCTGAATTCCCTCATGAGAAGTGTCCTCCCTGCCTCTCATGTGCAGCCCTTCCTGTTCATGGGTAGTACCAGCTTCACTGATGCCCTGAAGAGTATTCCTCACCATGGATAGTCCACCCAAACTGACTGGTGAGACGCTGATTGTCCATCACATTCCCCTGGTGCATTGCCAGGTCCCCGATAGACAGTGCTGCTCCGTGAGCAAAAGGACCAACCCCTTCTGCCAGCCAGAGCTCAGCATTACACGGACCTCTGCCCTTCCAGAGAGAGACCTCTCACAGACTGACTCCTTGGTGTACAGCAGCTTTCTCCAGACCTCTGAAACCTCAGCAGAGGCCTCAGACAACAAGGAAAGAAAAGCAAGGGATCTGATTGTCCCTAGTGTCAGTAAGCGACATAACCCTTTCCTGCTGAGTGAGGGTGAAGACCTCAGTATTTTTGGGGATGACTTGGGTCAAAAATCTTTCCACCTTCACAACTCACTCATCGATGGCAAACCTCCCTTCAATCTGCAGGATCTGGCCTTGCCCCCTTTCCACCTCCACGACTCCAACCACATTGTGAAATCCTGGAACATGGCCAGCCGGTCTGGTGTGGTGGATGGGCAAGAGGACAAACTCAGCAGTGACGACATCCAGAAGAGGAACAATGCCAACAGGTGCCACCAGGCCTCAGAGCGCATGGAGCTGGATGAATGCAGCTGCCATCGTGGCAGCTCCTCCAACTTCTCCTTCGACAGCAGTGACCAGGAGTGGAACCAGAACGCGGGTGAACCACTGAGGAATCAGGATGCCCTGCACAGGACATGCAGTTGTTCCAGCTCAGAGATCCAGCACTGTCGGTGCTACAGTTCATCGAGTCAGTCTGAAGTGATTGACCAACAGATGGGCTACATCAGTGACTCTTCTTGCAACAGTTCTGATGGGGTCCTGGTGAACTTCAGTGCTCTCTACAACAAAATGAATGGTCAGTCTCAATCCAACCTGAATTCAGCTAACCTGTCCTGTGACTCTTCCTTCTGCAGCCACTCAGACACAGGAGCTTTTTACCTGGATTTACATTCATCGCCCACTGAATCCAAGATGTCTTGCGAGTCGCATAACCCAGAAAATTCGGGGAAGGTGTGTGGGTGTCAACACTCCTCCTCACCTGTCCTTGATGCTAACTGCAACTCCTACCATCTCCACTGTGAGCCTTGCACGTCAGAGAGCTCAGACCTCACTGCTTGCTTCCAGAGCCAAGCACGGCTTGTTGTGGCTACTCAGAATTACTATAAGTTAGTCACGTGTGACTTGTCTTCCCAGTCATCCCCCAGCCCTGCGGGATCTTCCATAACTAGCTGCTCAGAAGACCAGACCAAGGGTAGCCCAGCCCAGCCCACAGAATACTATCTGTTCAGAAGGCCCGACCTGAGACAAGAGGAAGGCAATGCAGAGTGCAGTGAAGAGGAGCCGAAGGGAGAATCCAGCCAGAACATGATTGAGGGTCAGGTCTATGTCAATGTGTCGCCACCAAACCTGAACACAAGCCGGCAGCGCTCCAGGAGCTACGATCAGAACCTGGACAGGAGTCCTGGCAGCAGGCTGGGCTCCTTGGAGCGCATGGTGAGCTGTCCAGTCAAGCTGAGTGAAAGCCCAGCAATACCCATTCAGAGCTCTCCCCCCAAGAGGGTGACATCGTTCGCTGAACTGGCTAAAGGACGGAAAAAGAACGGCACCTCCCCACCGTTCCGCTCTAGTGGTGATTCTTCCCTGGAGTTCTCTCCTATCCCTGAAACTCAGCGGGATTGCCCAACCTTCCTTGAAGAACGAGCTCGGCGCAGCCAGAGTCTTCCACCCATGCCCTTCATCCATGGCCTGAACCGCAGCTGTGAAGGCTTCTGTTTGAACCATGCTTTTGGGGACAGCCCGGCTTTGTGTTCCACCAAGGACTCGGTCTCGAGTGAGAAGGTCCCCAGTGGGCATGGGGCAGGTGAGCAAGCCTCTCTCTCCCTGCTGACGGAGGCAGATGCCAGCTTCTCGGGTGGCTCTGCCGGTGGCCACGGACTAAAAGATGTTAGAGCTCGAGCAGACGGTAAGGAGCCAAACTAGGCAGAAGGGAGAAATAAAAAGGAAGGCAGCTCGTTGGGATATAAGGGGAACAGCAGGGAAACATATATGGTGATAAGAGACCAGTGCTGGGGCAGTTTGGTTCCTGGTCTGCCAGTCCCTGGGACAGAGCCTTGGTGTGGTTTGTCACAAAAGCTTTTCAGTCTCACATCTGTGCAAGTGTCTTGTCCTTGTATTTCTAAAGCCTCCCGAGGTTTTGTTCAAACCTCTCATGTTATGTTAGCAAGGACATGGCATTAATACTGAGACAATCTGTGTAGCTTGAAGGGTTGTATCCCTTCCAGGGTATTTACTGGGCTTGTCCATGAGAATCACCTGTCCTTAGCTTCTAAGATAGAGTTATGAAGATACTCAGCAGAATCATAGTCACAGTTTTTCTTCATTGGAGTTACATGGGGCAGAGGTGGAAAGGGAAGAGGCCTAGCCAGGAGTCTCCTTTCCATGCAGGTGCAGGAAGCTCACACGGTTTCTGCTAGGACTTAATGGTGTGAGTCCTGCAGTCTAATCTGTATATCTCTGCGGGAATATCCTGGTCATGTCCTCCACAGTGCTGTGAATTGCAGCAAAGGTTTCCAGGGAGAGCCACTGTCGCATTATCTCTGTAGGGAAGCCTGTAATATGTGAGTTGTTTTCCACCTTGATATTGCTGTCACTTGTCCTCACGAGGAAGCTGTGAGACACTCCCTTTGGAGGAATGAAAAAGGTAAACGCCCTTCTAAAATGCCTATAACCAAATCACTGCAGTAAATAGTCCCTACTACGTAAAAAAATTGTGATGTCTTAACAGACTGTCTCCACTTAATGTTCTGAAAATGAGGAGGTAAGAACATGTGGTTTCTTGCCATGGCAGGGGTGGGACAGATTTTGGCCTCTGGAGCAAAAGTTTTTTAGTTATTGTCCTGTTTGTTTGTTGAGCCTTGAATGTGTGCCTGGTGTGGGAAGGCAGTGAAGGCTCTGCTGGAAGAGGACAGCATGGCAGCAGCTCTCTTAGCTTAAGAGGGAGAGCTTGGAAGGAGCAGGTCCTGCTCAGGGAGGAGGGGGCAGACAGGAGCTTTCAGGGTAATATATCCCAGCAGTTGCTGCCCACCACCCTAATAGGGTCCCTCCTTCTGCACTGTGACAGCAAGGCAGCCATCAGAGCTGTGCTGGAAGCTTCTACCTGCCACTGGAGATGGAGGCATATCTGCTTTGCTCCAGCCCAGAGCAGCCTGCAAACCTGGAGGCTCTGAGAGGGGCTAGAGTGAAAGCAAGCCCTGCTGAAAGCCGGCTACAGGGAGAAAGGCCTGAAACACCCCATGGCGGGTAACACCAGAGCCAATGAGGGGTCTCAGTCAGCCCCATATGTGCACCCAGTGCTGTGTGTGTTTTGCACTGAATGCACAGTGTGTCACACTTCAGATGTGTCCCTCAGGATATTTGTGGCCCCAGCAGGAGCTGGAGGCATGTATACATGTAGATCAGCCCACCACACTCCCATAGCACATGCTATGTGCTAGAGCAGAGACTGGCACTTTCTGGTGCCAGTTGGGAGGCAGGATGCTGGGAATGTCTGTTTAGGTCTGGTAGAGGCAGGGGGATGAAGGAAGCTCTGTGTTCCAAAGTGAGGACAGTGACAGGGAAAAGAAGAGGGAAGGAGAAAGAGAAGCAGGCAGCCTTTGCAACAGCACAATATATTGCCTTGTGGGATGCAGAGCTGCAGTGCTATTGCATGTAATGCTTGTGCTGGGCTGTGTGAGTTGCAGTGCTTGTGGAGGGGACAGTCCTTTGTGATGAGAAATCTGACTGTACCACGAAGTGTTGGGCCTTGACTTTGCGGTACTGCTTGGGCAGAGGCAGCTCAAGGGCAGGCACCTGACCCCATGGCTTTGTGCAGTTGAGGGGACAAGAGGCTCAGAAAATATGAGGCTGGTGACCCTAGCAGGACAGACAAGGTCCTGGTGCAGTGCTCTGCTCTTCCAGACAGCTGGAAGGTCTGCTCTTGGGGCCTCGTATCTTTTATTTTACCAGCTGTGTAACCAGTTCAGACTTAACTGCTCTGTAACTGGCCTCTAGCTCATCCTCTTCCTCCTGCAACAGAGAGCACATTCCCTTTTGCCTTTATTCTGCTTGGCTGAGGATAATTGTTGCACTGTCCATCCTCATCCTTTCTTCCTCTTTCTCTCCCTGAAGGTGGTGGCGCAGACAGCAAGCCTGTGGTACGCTACAGCAAAGACCAGCGTCCCACGACTCTGCCCATCCAGCCCTTTGTTTTTCAGCACCATTTCAGCAAGCCACCCAAGGCACGTGCCCTGCACAGCCATTTTGCCTCCAGCCTTTCCCAGCTCTACAGCTTGTCCAGCAACCGGCCTGCCAGCCAGCAGATCTCCAGTTCCCAGTCCTCGGCCTTGGCCAGCTCGGCGGAGCAGGCGGTGGCGGGGAGCCAAGGCCATGGCACGCTCGTGACCCAGCGCTCGGCAGACGGAGCCGCCTCGCGCGGGGATGGGGGCGTCAAGAAGCCCGGCCCCGAAACAACCCGCCCGTCCCCGCTGGGCAGTTACTCCCCCGTGCGATGCAACGTGCCTTTCTTCCAAAGCGTGGACTCGTCTTCCTCGCCCACTGCAGAGAGAGCTGAAGACTGCCAGCCCCCCAGAAGCAGGTCCTGCCCCATCTCTGCTAACCTGCTTCCCACAAGGTCGTCCCCTGCTGTCAGTGCCATGCAGCCCTCCAAAGCCACCAAAGCTGACACCCTAAGGCAAAAGGAGAACCCCAAGCTGATTCCCAAGAAGGAGGCTCCGCTGGAGCCAAGCCCACCACTCTCTGAATACCGACTCCACAGTGGGTCCCTCCCGCCCCTCTCGGTGGGTGGCATGTCCATGAGCAGAGTAGGAGGTCATGCAGATTCACACTGGAGAAGTGGCAGTGAGACCAGCAGCTCTGGTCCCCTGAGCAGCATGGGAATACGGCCTGTCAATGGTAGGTATCCATCCTCCAGGACGTGCTGGTCTGGAGCATCTACAGCTCCCTTTAGCTATGGCTGCTCCCTATAGTACCACCATTTCCTATAGCCACAGACCAGGAAAAAATTGCATCTGGATGCTGCAGGAAGATCTATACAAAGAGCATGTCCCTCCAGTCCCAACTCCTACACTGTGTCTCCAGAGAGCAGTGTGGGCTGCTGATCTTACAGCACCCCATGTCAGGTGCTTGCACCCCAAACCTGCTGCCTCTGTGCCTTCAGCCACAAGGGCACCCAAGCTCCTGCCCTGCTTTGCCAGGCAGTGACCTCCACCTGTCTCCATGTGCATGTGCTAATGTCCTGAAATGCTGCTGGACCTCTGAGTAATGTGCTGTCTCTGTTTCTCTGTCCTCCATCTCTCTCTTCCTCTCCCTCCCGTTTCCCTTCCACACCCTCCCGTGTTCTCTCGTCATCCTGTCCGGTGCTCACTCCCAGCGAACCACCTCTCCCCCCAAGCGCTGAAGTGGCGGGAGTACAGGCGGAGGAACCCCCTGGGTCTGGAACGCGTTTCAGGGCTGCCCAGCTTAGCGGGCAGCCTGGACAGAAGGCAGCAAGAGCCTCGGCTGAACCGGGGCAACCCCATCTTTGAGTTCCCTGGCGCTCTCAGCACCAGCCATTTCCACTGCAAGCTGAACGGTGCGCACCACCTTTCTGTGGGAGGGGTCTTGGGAGGTCACCTTGGGACTCAGGCTCAGCTTCCTTGAGGCTCAGGTGAAGCTTGGATTCATCACTGCTGTGCCTGCTCAGAGCAGGAGGGATGATACATCTGTTCACAGTGGGGCTGGAGGGTCCAAGAGGAAGGTGAAAGTTGGTTCACTGGTTCAGATCTTTGTGGAGCCTTTCTTCTCCATGAGGTGAGAGCAGTCAGGTCCAGCTCTGAGTGCGTTGAAGGGCAAAGTGAATGGCCCAAGAGCCTGTTTAGACCTCAATAAGTGATCCTGGACTAGGGATAGCTTGTAGTTTGTCTCACAGAGGATTTGGGGCCCTTGGAGATCTCAGATGTGTGCCCCATGGTGCCTGACCATCTACCCCAGCCCAGACAATGTGCTGGGTGCTGAGCTGTAGATTCCATGAGGCAGTTGGCAACACTAAAGACCATCACAGGACTCTGTCCTTCTTAAGGTCTTCCTTGTCCTCCAAAACCTGTGCAGGAAGGGCTGACAGGTGCAGGCTGCTTCTGACTGAGCCTCCAAGACTCATGTGGGGAGAGCAGTCTGGTCTGTCTGTGGGAGGAAGAGCATTCTACAGGCTAGCCTCAAGCCATGGAGGGAATTCCTCAAAGCCTTACTCCTCACTCTGCCAGCCCAAACAGTTTCTCCATCTTTCTTCATGACAAAATACACATAGCACACAGTCAAGCAGATGGAAGTCAAGCACATGGGAGAATGCCTACGGATGTCACCCCTTGAAAACAGAGGCCATCCCAGAGAAGAGGCAGCAAACATGCAGTTTCTTGTCTGTGGATGCCTCTGTGTGACAAATAATAATTTTCTCTGTGCTGACTTCAGACCCTGCTTGCAGCAGCACAGGCAGTCTGGAGCAGCAAGGTTTCCCTTAGCCCCAGCCATGAGAGCGAACCTCCCTCAGCATCTTCCAGAGCCCATGGGCCCCCAGTCAAGCTGGAGGTGGACATTGGGTAGGCCATGGGGAATCAATTGTACTGGCATACATTGCAAACCACTGCTGGGGTAGCAGCAAGCCTGTAGCCTTGCTGTTCCAGCAGAGGACAGGCTGGCATGAAGACTGCTGCTGGTGCAGGCTGCTTCTGGGAAAAGCAAACAACGTGGAAGAGGCTTTGGTGTGCAGGATTGAGGCTGATCCTTGCCACTCTGTCTTGTCCCTGCAGGACAGTCTATGAGGCAACTCCAGCTTACCTACAATGACTTTTTCCCTGACTACTTCTCGCTAGCGGAGAAACCGCCTGCTGAGTTCTGCCTCTCCCCAGATGGCAACACAGAGTCCATCTCCATCGACTTGCTGCAGAAGAAGGGTGAGCCCATGCATCTCTGCTGGACCATGCAATGTGCTTGGAGTGTGCTTGAGCTGCTTGCCCCAGGAAATATGATTAGAAAGCATCTTAGGTGCACAAGAATGGGCAAAGAGAGCAGACAGGCCCAGTACTGTGGCCTTAAGGCAAGGCATGCAGGCTCTATATACAAGGATAGACCCATGTGTATCTGTATGGCATTGCAGATGCGCTCACCTGAGATTTTGTAATTCAGGTAAAAAGTCTGTTCAGTCCTACGTAAGTGATATAAAATTGTATCAGTTCTATAAAAAAGTGGGAGAAAGGACTCCAGAGCAGGACAAGAAATGGCTGTGAGGGGATCCATGCTACAGGCAGGGTGGCAGATTTGACAGCTGAGTCATTAGCATCTCAGAGGCCAGGGATGTGCAAAAAGGTTCCCATGTCTTTGCCAGCTATGTGCTTATGATTACCAGGTAGCAGCTTTCCCTTCTGTTTCAGTTCTGTTCTCAGATTATCCTGGTGCAGATGGCAGATTACACACCACTGGTTTATTACTGAAAGTCATGACAGAACCTGCAAATGCAAGGCTTCTGCCCTGCCATCCTGTGGCATCAAGGCAGCCAAAGACACATTGCCTCAGATCCCATCTCTGCTGCCTCAGGGCATGGGGTGTGGAGGTGATGATCCTTGTCCCTTGGGATATTGACAGGTTGTCCTACTGGCAGACTGATAGGTGAGTGCTGGAACCAGCAGGGAGAGTTTTGGTGAGGATTTAGGAGAGTCTCTGCATGTTTTTTGGCAGAG
>JAOTQP010001179.1:9164607-9181494 GCA_026413545.1 Cichladusa arquata
ACATCGCTGCTGTGGCCTTTGGAGAAGGGAATATGGTGTCCCTGGACACAAGTGTGAATGGTGCAGGCTCATGGAGGAGTGATCCTTCACAATTTCCATGCATAAGGAAAGCCCTTCCCAACAAGCCTTGCCTTCTGGCAAGAGCATGTGCAGAAAGGAGAAAAGCATGGGAGAGGGGTTTGTGATTGAGTTTGTGGCCAGCACATGGCATCACTGTTTGAGCAGGATCAGAGGGCTTTGCTGCCCATATCCTCTCAGACAGTGCAGCTGTGAGTACAGCTTGCTCCGTGTGGGCTGGGCCCCTCAAGATTCTTGGCATGGTGGGTGCAGGCTTAACTCCCTCTTCTCACAGCTTAGGGCATTCATGTTCCCACCCAGGGAGAGCAGAGCTGTACTTGATGGCCCATACAGATTTTGGGAAACACAGACATCTCAGTTTTGAATCCATGGGGAAAATTGCTTGAACAGTAGTAGTCCACTAATTCGCCCACATTCATTGCTGCCCAATTCCTCCTGCTCCCCTTTGAGAGAGCTACAGGGAGCACCTTCAGTCTCACTTTCCCTCCCACCAGGTTGGGTGATGAGCAAAGTTGTCTGCCTGCAGAATCCTTGCATGGCTGAAATGGGGAGGGAATGAAGTCACCTTCTGGCAATCTCTCTTTCACAGAAATCCTCAAGGTTGACCCCAACACCTTTGAGATTTCCAGCACCAGCATCAAACTGAAGTGGACCTGCAGGTTCCCTGATGCCTGCCAGGGCATGAGGGCCATGTGCCGGCTGGCAGCGCCTTCCTCCTCTCCCTGTGAGGCTGAGGAGGTGAAAGGAGAGCAGATGTTACATGGCCAGGAGGGAACATTCACCTGCTCCCCTTTGCAGCCCTTCACTGAGTACCGTGTCACCATCGACTTGCCCCCCAACACAACCCTTTTCTCATGGTTGTTCATGACAGAGCAAACAGGTACGTGCACAGAAATGTCAGAGACAAGGAGCAGTACAGAGCTGTGTCCCAGCTGGTGAATACATGTTCCCCTCCCCTGTCAGCTCAGCCTGATCATTTGCTCCCTGCACTGATGTGCCTGGGATCAGAGCTGCTTGGGCCCTGTGGAGCTGTGGGCAAGGGGCTGGGAGAGCCCCGAGCAGGGCACGCCCCGCTCCCATTGTCCCACTCCACAGCGCACTGCTGTGCTTCCCACTGCTGCAGCACATGCAGCCTTGGCAGGAGTCCAAGCCTTCGTAGGGATCCCTGTGCAGCCTGTCCATGGCCAGGAGCTGCCTGCACCCTGCTGTGGCCTCAGTCCCTGCTCACGGCCCTGTGTGTGACCCCCCTGTCTGTGCTTCCAGTGCCGGACAAACCGGAGAAGCTGTGGCTGGATCCCGACAGGGGCTCTCTCCGGTGGAACTCACTGTCCTCCTGCAAAGGGGAGATCATCGGATACCAGGTACCAAGGGACCAGGGCAGACCCTCAGCCCCTGCCTGGAGCTCTGTGCAGGCACACTGGGAAGTGTGGGAAAGGGACAGCTGGGATGAGCCACAGTTCCCAGCCAGTAAATATCTGGCTTTGATGAGCACAAGCGTTTTCTGTTTCTTTCTCTACATTCCCTGTGATGTGCAGATGCCCAGAGAGGTGTGAGCGCTCCACGTCCTCTAGGCTCATTTCCTGGGTCTGCTCTGCTTTGGGTTTGCCAGGCTTTTGTTGATGTGCAACACATGGTGACGTGTCTTCTGGGGTGGCATCCCAGGGTTTCCTGTGCCTCTTGCATACTTGTTGCTGGTTCTTGCCACAGAAAAACTTGTAGTTTGAGTAATCCTCACAAAGTCCCTCCTGAAAGCCCCTTCTCCAGAGAGCTGCACCATTCTGTTGAGTTTTTCTCAACGCGAGACAAGAAGCCTCTCCTCTGTCTCTGGATTTGGGACAAGTTCCACAGCAAACCCCTGCTGTCTAGCAGTGGGAGGGGGTGTGTGTGCTGGTGACAGTGTTCTCAGGATGCTCCAGGTCCTCTCTGAGGATGGAGGTCTCCACAGTGTGACAGGGACCTTGCAAGCTGTTTCTTAGCCCTTTCCTGGAGAAACTGTCAGACAAGCTCTTGACAACATTGTGAGCCTGTTTGGCTGGTTACCTGCTCCCAGACACCAGTGTTCATGAAAAGAATCCTTTTTTTTTCCACATTCAGTTGTCTTCACTTTTGCACAAGCCCAGATTGTATTTCTGTAAATGTAGCAAGTGAGAATGGCCAGTGGTCTCATGACAAATTGAGATGATGCATGGGCAAATAGGGATCCTTCATCTGTATTACTTATGGAAAATTTAGTTGTTCTCCTTTTCTCTTTGAGAAAGCCTTCAGAGTCCAACTTTACAAAAGAGGAAAGAGAAGCTTAGATTCCTCCAGTGGAGGATATTACCACAGTGCCTCTGGTGTTGCAATACACCTGGGGTGGCAAGTCCTCGGGCTCAGTACATATATGAACAGTCCTTCAAACAAACAGCCTCCCTCTTCCCTTCTCAGTGGCTCAGCCCTTTGCTCACGCAGGCTGCTGCTCACACATCCCGAGTGTTGGCTCCGAATTCCTCCTCTCCTCTCCTCTCTTTGAGGTCCCCGCCTGGAGCTGAGGCTCCTGCCCGTTCCTCTCCGGAGCCTTCCCCAGCCGGGCAGGCACAGGGCAGGGCAGGCGGGCAGGGTCGCTGCCAGCCGCGGGCACCTTCCCGGCGGGCAGCTGGGAACCGCTGCATTCCAGCTGTGCCTCCTGTCCGCAGCTGAGCATCACAGCCAGGAACGCAGCGGACAGCAGCGTGCTGGAGACGGAGCGGCTGCGGCTCAATGGCTCCGTCACTGAGCTGCGGCTGCCGGAGCACAGCCCTGGCAGCAGCTACGCCGTGACCATCCAGGGACTGACGGCTGCCGGAGCCGGGGCTGCGCTGGCCAAGGAGTTCCACAGCAGCAGCAGCAGCTCCGGTAAGCTTTGCTGCGCGGCTGTCCCGGGAGCCCGGGCACACACGAGCCGCGCTCGCAGCCTGCCTTGCCCGAGGCTGCCGCTGCTCCTGGCCCAGCGCTGCCCGTGCTCACTGCCCGCCTGTTCCCCTGCAGACACCCCGCGGCCCCAGGGCATCAGCTGCCGCAGCGCCCGCGACATCGCCCCATGGCAGGGCACGGCCGTGCTCGCCCTGAGCCCCCTCGCCCGTGGCTCCGGGGCAGCCAGGTGAGCGCAGCCCCGCGGCTCTGCAGCCCCGGGACGGTTCTCCCCAGCCCGGCGCTGGCCTGCAGACGCCTCCCTTCCACCGCCCCCTGCCCCCTGCCCCCTGTCCCGCTGACTTTGGGCCCCGCAGGGAGCACCAGCTGCTCGTGGCCCCGACGCACAACGGCTCGGCGATCGAGGGCATGTGCTCGGGGCAGCCGCAGCTCCTCAACGCCAGCGTCTACGTGGCCGCTGTTCTCAACCTCAGCGCCCCCACGGACTTCGTGCTGGGCGACGGCAGCCGCGGGCAGGGCGAGCACAACGCTGCGCTCCGCCCGGGCTGCGGCTACACGGCCCTGCTGCGCCTCGCCCGCCGTTCGCCGCAGGTACGGCCGGGCTGCTGCTCTCCGGGGATGCTGCCGGCCGGGGCTGCTCCCCTGCTGCCTCTGGGCTGCCTCTCAGGGCACCCTGCTCTGCCGTGCCTGGCCAGGCTGCTGTCCCTGGCCTCCTGGGCCACAGCCGGGCCACTCGCTGGCCCTGCCTGGGGACCTTTGCCTCCAGCTGGGCTGGTGCTGCACGAGTGGGCTGAGCTCTCCCTCCTGTCTCCTCCAACAGGCAGAGAAGTTCACCTGTGTCTGCTACAGCTTCTCTCTTGGTAAGCGTCTCCTTGCTCGTGCTGCCCAAACCTCCCTCCAGCATGTTCCCTTTTGTCAGCCTGGCAGCTTCCCTGGAAATCAGCTGGCCCAGCACAAGCGCTTTTGGGTCTCACGTGGAACAGAGCAAAATCCCCAGACGTGGGGTGATCCTCCCTCCCAGAAGAATCCTCAGGCAGAACACAGGCCTACAGCCTTGCACATACCCTTTGCCGTTCTTGGGGCCACTGCCAGCAGGAGGCCAGGCTGTGGCACTCAGCCCTGGCTCTGTGTTAGTTGCAGGGCAGACTGCAGGCCAGTGGCATGGGATTGTGATTGGACTGGTTGTGCTGCTGGCAGTCCTCCTTCTGACTGCAGTCATCCTGTGGTTTGTGCTCTCCAGGTGAGTAGGAAGGGGAACAGGTTCAGCAGGTACATACACGACGCCAGTTTCTTACCCAGGACTCCCCTTTGCCTTTCCAGGAAAAGGAAGTATTTGCCCAACAAAAGTAAGGAGGATAATGAAAAAGGTAGGAAAATGCAATTCTGCAGACAACCATCATAGAGGGGGACTATAGGGCTGTGGGACAGCTACAGGGATGAGAGCAGCAATCTGCCAGGATAATCTGAATTTCAGGAGAAGCAGCACTGAGGCATCTCCTGATTTGCCTTAGCTGGGGATGGTCAGGATGGCTCTGCCCCCTGAGCCCCCCATGGCAGCAGGGTCTGGTTCCAGGCAGTGCTCCCTGCCTGGAGCAGGGACAGGGGTGAGCAAAGACAAGCATCCCAAAGGCTCAGGTCTTTGAGGGAGCCATGTCTGTGCCATCCCTCCCAGAGACCTGCAGGGAGGGGTCTCAGGAGGGTCAGGCTGAGGGGTTGCTGCTCTCACCTCAGCACTGACAGGCACCTCTGGGGCACAGCTGGGATGAAAGGCTGGGCTGTGGCAGGCGCTGCTGTGTGCCCCAGCCTGTCTCTGACACTGGGTGCCTTTTTCTCCACAGGTAAAAGTGGCTAGGCTGGAGGTCAGTCACTTCAGCCCCAGCCAGGACCATGGAGACATCCAGAGCAGTGTGGATGTGGGGAAAATGGGAAGGATGACCCTGGCTCAGTGCTGATGGTTGCCATGTCCCCTGGCTCTCCTGGGACTGTGACCAGCATGGGGGACCCATGCAATCCATCCAATTCAGCAGGGCAAGAAGAAAACACAAGGCCAAGGAGGGTTGAGCTTTTTCATTCCTCAGCCCTGTCACCTTCAGGTTCTGCTTACTGCTTTTGTAAGGCCTTTGAATCTGGCTTTCTGTAATCCTTTTTTCCTGGGCTTTGCTTTCATTTTTGCTTTGCTGGAAGCAGGACTTGTATGTAGGATTTCTCAGTCTCAGACCCACACATCTCAGGTTGATGGCATTCTCCTCCTGTCCTCTTGGTCCCCAACCCTTCTGCCCTCTCTGTTGATATTCAGCCAAACCCAGGGCTTTGCTTGGCCTGGCTGGACTGCTTTGTGTCTCTGCCTGTTCTGTCTGGACAACAAATAAACATTGATGGTTTGAAGGGTCTGCTTGTTCCACACAGCTCCTGCCTGGTCCCCTCATGGCCCCTGTGGGGTCATATTCCCCTGCAAGGAGCTGACTGTGCCTTGTTGAGGGGAGCCCTGAGCAGGGCTGCTGTGAGCCTGTGCTCCCCTAGTGGTTCCTGACAGCTTTTCTGACCTCCTTTGCTGAGCTGGACAGCTGTAATGTGAGTTTGGAGCAGATATGTGGTGGGAATCCATTAAGGGTGATGGCCCTCAACACACATTTTGGACAAGAGTGTGTTCTGTGCCCATGCTGTGGTATCTCTGTGCTTTCAGCTCCTTGTGGTCCCTGTGCCAGGTCAAATCTGGAAGAAAAGCAAAGATCAGAGGTCACCACCACCATGGCCTTTATTGGTGAGACACAAGACAGAGAGCCATGGGGTCACTCCTGGTTCTGAAGTTTCCTGTGTTTGGGCAGCAGAGGCAGAACCTGTCTCGGTGGTGCTGCTTCAAGCACATCCAGGATGTTCACACTGAGCCACTATAACCTGGGATTGCCATGGTGCAGCCAGACAGGCTGATGAGAGAGCCTCTGTGGAGCTGGTAGGGCAGTGGCACTTAGAGCAGGACCAGGAAGATGCAGCCCCAGGAAGAGATTGTGTGGGGTTTGAAGGACCAGTTTAGCCCTGCAGGACTGTGGGTTGTCCCACTCTGGGTCTTATTCACTTTGGGCTTCATGCTTCTCCCAAAGTAGGACAGATATTCTGTGCTCCTGGGCACTGTGCATCTTACAGCAGCTTGAGATTTGCCTGACTAAACACAATATGGGTGTTGGAGCTCCCCCACTTTCCGTGGGGCTACCTGAGGGGACAAGGGAACCTGGATGGGACAGCTGTTCTCTTCATCCTTGGTAAGGAAGGATAGGTGGAGTCCTGGTGCCTCTGCTCTGGTCTACATACTCAGGCTGTGATTCCAGATAAGTTCCTGCACAAATGCTGGGTAGAGGGTCAGGTTCCCATTTCAACACCTGGCCAAAATTTGGAGACAATCCAGCCTGTGTTCTCCAGCCACAGAGGACCCTTGGGGTGGTTTTTTAGGGGAGTGAAGCATCTTGGGGTCATGCATATCCCTTTGTTTCCTCTTGCTTCCACTGTTACTGATGAAGGGCTGTTTGGGGAGTTGAAATCCATTCCAGAGTTAGGTTGTGGTGATGCCGCTACTTGAAATTCCCATAGGTTTCAAATGAATTCAAGTAACTGAGGGCTAGTTCATAGCAAAGCCCATACTGTTCCTGTGAATAAAAGGATGCACATGAGACTCCGGCGGACCAACACCTGCAGTGGCACATCAGCATTGGTCTCCAAAACTTTCTGACACAGAGCATGTCAGACACAGGTATAGCACACCCTCTTCCTCCCAGCTGGAGTTCACCTTCCCCCGCTGAGGAATCCAGGAATGTGCTCCAGGAGCTGGATGGCTGGATTATACCAGCACTGGAGCCAGCTGGTTTTGGCAGGAGAGCCAACCTCCACAGTACAAAGTGTTGAGCAACCAGGCGGGCCAGAAAGGGGCCACTCATCATGCAGGATGCTGTGGTGCCCATTCAGTGCTGCAGCACTGCCACTGCCACTAAGAGAGTGGGTACATCCCAGCAGCAGAAAATAGGGTTTTCAAAGATCTCATCTGCTCCTGCCTCAGGATGATCTGAGCACAGAGGGGCTAGGGCACCTCCTGGGACAATCCCAGAAATGGCTCTTGTTTTGGTGTTACCATCTCAGCTGGGTTTGAAGTCAGCACCTACCACATCTTTAATGAACTGTCTCCGTCGTCTCTTCAGCATCCTCACAGCCTGGGATACATCCACCATGCCCTCACTTTGGATCTGCTCACACAGGAAACCAGCAGCACAGAAGATCCCACTCCGGCTGGCTCCGTCCCTGTGGAGGAGGCCAAGGGGAGCTTTGTTTGCTCTGGGATCAGGTGGCAGGTCTGAGCCTCAGAGGAGCCCCCTAGACCCCCACACTCTCAGGATGATGGTGGCCACAGACCCCACACTCAACCAGCCTCCACAGGGAAGCCTTCCTCCCTTAACGTGGCTCAAGTCGTATCCATACATCCACCCAAGATGGAACTGTGACCAATTACCCTGACACAGCCTGAGCTGTGTCCAGCTGTGTGCCATGGCTGCTCCTCCAGGAGACATCACTCACCAGCAGGTGACAAGGATATGTCCATCTTGGCTCTGCCGGTGGTATGTCTCCACCTTCCCCAGCAAGCTGATGATGGTGTCAGGGTGTGGGGGAAGACGCTGCTGCATGGGCCAGTCTGTCAGTTGATGTAACTGGATTTCCACTGTAGATTTCTTGGGCTAGTGGGGAAGAAAGACAGTGGGCTGGGCAGAGCAGAGACCTATTGGCTTCAAGGAGGGAAGGGGAGGGGCAGTGCGTGCCCGTTCTGGCTCAGCCATGCATGAGGGATCAAAGGAGAGGCTCCCCAATGGGACATGCCACTCCAGACTTTGCTCTTCTCCACTGAGTGCTCTGAGACCAGCAGATGGACAGAGCATAAGAGAAGAGCTGAGCATCAGGTGCAGCTCAGACCAGTCCTGTGTCCAGCTGCCTGCAATAGTTCCCGTCCATGAAGCACTGAGATGCAAAAACTCCATCCACAGCTGCTGCCCTCCAGTTAGAAGGGCACACAAAAACATCTCTGAGTTGTACCTCTGCCTGCAGCCTCATTTTCTTGGGATTAGCCTCTCTCCCAAGGCAAAAGGCTCTGCTCTGGCCAGTGCCCTGCCAGGACCCCACCAGATCCCTCTGCCATATCTAGCTGTGACTTTGACCCCAAATTAAAGCCTATTGACTCCCAGCTCTTGCAAAGGTTCTTCTCAAAGGAGTTTGCCATCTCTCAGCAAAGGGCCCACCTGCTGCCTGTTGCTGAGGGCAAGTGTCCAGGTTGTGAAGCCAGCCCCAGGCTCCTCTGAGATCAGCTGCACATGGAAACGGCCGTAGTCATCTTCGCCTTGGGTGGGCCAGAACTGCACGTATGTCTGGGGGAGGGGAAGGTGCATGATCACACACAGACCCACCTGCACACAGGGCAGGGCTCAGCACCTCACATGGGTGGGCTCACACCAGCCCATCTCCCATAAACCACGTACACATGGCCCTGCCAGGCACTTGCTGGGCACCAACCCAGTGCTGCAGCCAGAAAATAACACTCCATCAGAGAGGACACCTGGGCAGGGGCAAACCAAACCTGAGGGATGCTCACTTGAGTGAGACCGAGGCCAGCCCACTGCTATGGCTCTGTGGTGCAGGGACTGTCCTCAGGGCTCTCCCAGGGGGAGCCCCACAAGCTGGCAGTAGGTCCTGGGGCAAGCAGGGCTCTCTTGGTAAGAGACATGCAGGGGCAAAGGCAGAAATCACATAGCCCCGCCGGGAACCAGGAGAGGGGAGAGATGTGCTCGGGCTGCTAACCTCGTCCAGCTCCTGGAGTTGATTGAGCACAACTACCGATGTGCAGCTGTAATCCCAGACCAGAGCCCAGAAATCCACCATCGTGGTGGGGAAAGGCAGCTGGGTGATGATGATTCTCTCCTCCTCGGTGTACGTCTGCAAAACACACGGATCCGCATGTGGGGGGAGAGTGCCACGATCCCCGAGAGCCTCTCCCACAGCGGGCACGGCTCCCTGCCGCCCTGCTGAGATTGAGAAGGCTCGGCCCGGCCCAGCCCAGCCCTGCTCAGCTCAGCTCGGTTTGCGCCCCGCCGCCCCTCAGCTCATCACCCCGGGCTGGGCTCCCCGCGGGCTGTGTCGGGCACACGCTGCTGCGCTGCCGGCACGGGCCGGGCTCTCCGATGGCGATCGCGGGGGCCATCTCCTGGCAGCAGGGCCAGCAGGCTCTGTGCAGGAGCCCGGGGGCTGGGACACCTCAGCCCGGGCCTGGTGCCCTGCCTGGCCTCGAGCAGGGCGCTCAGCAGCGTCCCCGCTGCCCCGAGCCGCTGCCGCTCCGGCGGCCGGAGCCTTACGCTGGCGAACACGGCGTTGATGTAAGCTGGAGAGCCGTCTGCGTTCACCGAGGACATCAGGATGGGCCGGCAGGAATCCGCTGCAGGGGCAAGGAGCAGAGACAGGGAAACATGGGGCATTCTCTCCCTGCAACAGCTACAGTCAGCATAGCCCCCTGCAGCATGGGTTGGAGAGGATTGAATGGGCAGGCACCAGCACGGCCATGGCTGTGGCAGCTCAGGGCACCCTGATGTGGGATGTCCAAAACCCCGTGGTTGGGAGCACAGCACATCCACCCTCCTCACTGCTCCCTGATATGCCTCATCTGAGCTTCTCCACTGGGACAGTTCAGACTTATCCCAGGTGTACCTCATGTATCTCCAATAGGCTCAAAGGAATCAGCCTGATCTGTGTTTATTATCTGCCAACCAGAAAACAATGGCTGGGCTTTGAGTAGAACCTATCAGTGCCATGTGCTGGGGAGGGAAGCAGCAGGAAAGCATCGTTGCCCCCGTGCTGCTGTCAGGCACTGGCTTTTAGAGCAAGAGGCTGCCCAGCCCTGCCAGCGTTACCTGGCAGGATCCCTGGCTTGCGGTTCTTGGGTTGGTTTCTGGGTTTCTCTGCTTCTCTGCACGGCAGCAGCTGGAACAACTCAGAAAATCTCTGCAGGGCCTGTAGAGAAATTATTCACCCCAGGCAGTCCCATCTGTCAGCACCTCACTTTCTTGAGCCACTCCAGAGAAATGATCCCCCATCTCCATCCCACCAGTGGGGAGGGGAGCAGGGAGGGGGTTGGCACCACAGATGAGCCCTCAGAGCACCAGTCTCCTGGTGGTACCTTGAACTCCTTCTCCAGGACTCTGGTGTGGCCTGTGGTCTCATCTTCTCGGAGGGAGTGCACAAGGGTGGCAATGCTCTCCACTGGGACCCCGGTGTTGCCGCAGAGCAAGCCTTCGAGAAGCGCCTCGTACAGGAAGCTGTACTGCTCCTGCGTGAGGACACGGGTCAGCTGCACAGTCTGGAGCCTGTCCAGGGGGAACCCTGCAACTCCAGATCACCAGCTGTCATCAAACTGTGCCAGAAGTGAGCCAGGTTCATCCTTCACCTTCCTGCTGCAGATCCCTGGGGATCCCAGACACCTCTCACTGCAGGCAGCCCTGCTTTGGGACACAGCCAGCAACTCCAGAAACCCAGACAAGATCATCTTCCTGAGGTTTAATGCTCCCTCTCAGATCAGACCCCTGCTCTGGGTCAGGCTGCCCAGAAAACCTGTAGACTAATTAGACCTCATGCAAGCAGCTGGTTTGTCCAGCCCAACCTAGTTTCCTCCAAAGGAACCCAGCACTGAGCGGATCACGGGGACACAGTCCCTAGGCCAGGACACTGCTGCCCCCAGGAGATGCCAGGAGGGCAGACATCCTGAAAGCCTCAGGAACAGGAGGACTCTCATTCATTATCCTTGCCTACAAGACAGCCCTTCTGTATCAGGGTGACCAAGACATACAAATGCTGCTGATACCTCAGAGAGTGTCAGGGAAACACAGATTCCAACTAGGTTTGGAGACAGCATTGAAAATAGATCCTTCAGTCTCCATCACCTGGTAGCCCTAGTCCCTGTGGCTAGATCATGAACAGCATGGCTAATGTGGCTTTGCATGCCACAGGTCCCTGGGAAGTGTGATGTTGACAGCAAAGGGTTAAAAGCAGAAGAACGGCTTTTCGTTCAGAAGGAGCATGGTGGATTCTGTCAAGCGGTCTTACAGCTGGGAAGTTCTGTAAACTGACAGTGTGAGAAATCCTGTGTATTTTCTATAAACAGCCTACTGCTGTTTATCCTCTGTCTGCTTTGGAGAGTAGAATCTGTGTAGAGAGAACGTAGGCATTTTCAGAGACCTGGGGGGAATTGTCATGGACATGGTTTAGCTCCTTCTGTTGGGGGAGATCAAAGGCGAGGCATCATAAAAACACAGAGGAGATCACAGCCCAGCTGTGCACATGTGCACAGGCCTTTGTTAAATGGGTGACAAGAGCAGACCCACTGTCCCCCAGGATGGACTGAGCCTGATGGTGCTGGTGCTCCCACTGGAGGATCTGCTGGGATCCTCCAGCTAGCCAGGCAATGACATAAATTTACCCTTGGCATTTCAGCCCTGGTTTTGTGGGTGTTCTGGCCACCTGCCTGTGTCGACTCCCACAGGTGGGAATTGGATCTGCAGCCCGAGGTGTGGAGGAAGCGACTATCTCTCCTCACCTTGGTCTGCACCATGCTGACCCGCTGCTCCCGCAGCTGCTGCACGCAGTGAAACACATCCACCTTCCCCTCAGCCTTGCCCATCTTCAAGAGGAAGTCCAGGGCGATGAAGGTACCCGTGCGCCCGATCCCGGCACTGAGGGCACAGGGAACTGCGGGTCAGTGCTGCCCCTGCTGGCTCTGCCCCAGCACCCAAACAGCCCCGGCTGCCACCTGCAGTGCACCAGCACGGGTCCAGCAGGTGCTTCCAGCAGCCTCTTGTTCACCACCTCCACCAAGCACAGCAGCTGCGACGCGTTTCTGGGCACCCCGTGGTCCGGCCACAGCAGGTAGTGAAACTGCTCCACTGCTCTTGGCAGCGCACAGCCTGCCTGCAAAAAGGGAGATGTGGCTGGCAACAGGGAGATGGAAGCCACTAGGAAACCTGTGTGAAGTGGCTGCTTGCCAGCAAGGTGGGAGCAGAGGAGAAAACCCCTTCAGAGGGGCAGCAGCACAGAGTGCTCCCTCCAGCACCCACACCAGAGGGACTGCACCACTGCAGTTCCTCAGACAGCAAAGGGCAGATTCATCCATCACACAGCAACACAATTAATTCTGTTCTCTGCTTCACCGTCCTGTGAGCAGTGAACACAAAGCAGGAAAAGCAGCTTGTGCCCCAGAGGAAAAAGATAAAAATCACAGCTTAGGGTATTTCCATAGTCATCAAAAAGGCCTGGCTTGCCCAGAAAAGATACACCCTAAGGCTGTTACTACACTGATGTGAATGTAGTCACTTGTTACCAGCCCATTGCGATTTTCCTTAAACATCACATTCACTTGGCATGAACTAATGCTACATCTTAGCATCAGATGTTCTTAGAGCTTTATGTTTCAGCAACATATTGCTCTGGGCAAGACAAGAAAGGAGAGAAATACGCATAACTGCAATTTCTTTATATCGTACCTGTTTTCCCTTCTTGCAGCTCCTTCAGTTTCTGCCCTTTATCTGAGGTGTAAATTCAGCAGGAGCACACATCTTTGGAATGACTTTATGTAGGCTATCTTAAACCATAAACTACCTGTCCAGATTTAGGACTATGTGTGACCGAGGACCATCAGTGTGGACCTTCTGCAGATTGATTCATGTGACAGGCAGGCACCTGTCCCATCATCCTGGAGGTGCAGAAATTCCATTTTATACCCTTTATCTGCTTTTATACACTTTATCTACTTTTATACTCTTTGTAAACACCTCATCCAACCCCTCAAGAATCTACAATATTCCCATCAGTCCAGACTCATCTCGGGTGACCACTGGAGCTGACTGACTGCTTTTGCCTGGCACAGAAACCTGGGACTCATGCCCTGGCATGGATTCCATTTATAGCAACGTGCTAACACGTTCTTGTGCTGGAGACCAGGCAGGGCTCCCCACAGGGTCCATGTCTGGCAGATCCCACCAGCAGCTGGAACACAAACATATCCTGCATTCCCACCTCAGCTCCATGCCAGGCTTACCTTCTGCAGGCAGAAGATGCGTTTGACAAGGCCCGTGGTGGTCCAGGTGTTGTTGAGTGTCACGGTGAAGTCACCGTAGACCTGCTCCTGCTCTGGCCAATACTGCTCACACTTGATCTGTCAACAGCAGTGAGACCTCTGGGCACAGGCACAGAGGAGAGCACTCACAAGGAGAGCAGTGCAGGGGTGCAGAGCTGCTCCCTGCTCCCACTGACAGCTGCACTGGGAGCGCAGCAGATGTGGAAGCCTGGGCTCTGGTAATGCCCAAGCTGAGCATGGGCTGAGAGGTTTTCTCTACCTTGTTCTGTTCCACTAAGCCTGTCAGCATCACAATGACTGAGGTCTTCTCTTGCCAGACCATATGCCAGAAATCCACCACTGTCCCAGCCAAGGGGCCTGGGCAAGGAAGGAAGAGGAGAGCCCTATGCCATTGTCCAAGCCATGGGGCTGTGTTCCCAGGCACAATTTGGACAATCCCAGGTTTTCCTCTGCCCACAGAGGCACA
This sequence comes from Cichladusa arquata, assembly GCA_026413545.1. Taxonomy (NCBI): domain Eukaryota; kingdom Metazoa; phylum Chordata; class Aves; order Passeriformes; family Muscicapidae; genus Cichladusa; species Cichladusa arquata. The sequence continues at coordinate 9,178,185 of JAOTQP010001179.1, forward strand.
GCCAGGGGACATCAGCCCTGACAGGGATGCTGACCACATCAGCTTCATTACCATGTTAGAAAGTAGGACAAGGAGAAGGGAGAGAAGATGAGCCCAGGACATGTCAGGGATTCACTGCTGCTTTAGGGGATCCTACACACAGACCCTTGAGATCACTGTGAGCTGCTCCCACGTTTGGGGCACTATTGTCCAGAGAGCATTTCTGCAGCTCTGCAGGGAGCCAAGACCTCCTCCTTGGACGCTGCACAGAGCAGGCAAACCCATCCAGGCTTTGCACTATTGGAAGAAGACTGTATCCAAGTGCACTGGGTGCAGACATGCAGGATTTGCAGGATTGTGCCTGTCATGCCAGCTGCCAAAGGGAACAAACTTGGCTTGGGAAGGACCAGTATGAGTCCATGTCCTCATACTGGGCAGTGCAGACACCAGCTCCAGCTGCTGCCAAGCTACCACTGAGACCTTCCATGCCCTGCAGGAGCTGTAAAAACTATTCAGGACAGAGACCCTGGAGATACAGGGACTTGGAGTGAGCCATTCACAGCTCCCTGGCTGCTATCCCAGTTCCCCATTTCTCAGATTGCTCAGGGCAGTGAATGGCATCTCCTGAGGATGAGGTTTGGGAGCACCTACCTTGAGCTGCAATGAAGAAGCGAGGACTTCTGTAGGTCTGCAGGGGAGAAATTAAAACAGCTCAGATCACATGAGTTACATGTTTAACAGGGAATGAAATAAAGAATCAATCCCCCAGGCACCAAAGCCCAGAACTCTCAGCACAGTGTGTCCCACAGCACCTCTCCTGGCCAGCACAGACAGTGGGGTAGCCAGGGGCTGCATCTCAGTTCCTGTCCTATCACATGGGTCCCTTTGTGTTGAGAGAGATGTTGAGATGAGAGCTGCACACATATCCAGACAGCTCAGAGAGGATTCAGGGGAAGTGACATCCCAAGACCTGACAGCTTAAGGGCAAAAAGTGCCAGACCTCAGGGCCCCCATGTGAGCAGGGCTGGCCTCACCCAGCACAGCCAGGCACCTCTCCTATCCTTCCCACGGTGACAATTCCTCACTACCTACATCCACATAACTGGCATTGATGTAGTCATTCCCGGTGTCAGAGGGCTGCAGCACCACACGGCAGTGATCATCTGAAAGAGAAGGGAGGTAGACTGATGCTTTAGGGCAGCGACAAAGAGACTGATTAAGGGGGAAGGTGTAATTTATTAAAGTCTGTGATTGGCTGTTGTCTCCTCGGCAGCACCCCAGGCCTCAGGACATGCTCAGGGTTAAAGAACAGCTGATGAGACAAGGGGTGACATGGCACAGCAGAAAGTGCAATGGAGTTTTAGGAAAGATTATTAAATAGCCAAATGTACACACCATATGGGGCCCAGAGGAGCATTAAAGTTTGAAAGAAATTGGATCACTCCTTCCACTTTCCCACAAATACCTTCCTCTGGATGGGACATGACAGTGTTCAGCAATGACTAGCATCAGGAACAGGAATATGATGTTTGATTAAATTTGCAGGAGGATTTGAAGAGCAGAACAAGTATGCTCCAACAGGATAGAAAAGAGTGGGGGCAGAAATCCCTCTGGGTTTCAGTGGCCATGGAGGATGAGAGGAGTAATTCAGTATTTCTGAAGTGCTGGAGGGGCACCTACACCAGCCCAGCATCCTGTGCTAGCCCAGCCAGCTCCAAAAGCCTGAGGCAATCCCTGGAGAGCTCTGCTTACATGGTATGATGCTCTTGTAGCGGTTCTTGTTTTGATTACATAGCTCCTTCCCAGCATTGCAGGGGTGCAACAAAGTGGAGGACAATTGCTGCAGAGGAACAAAACAAAACAAAGCACTCAGCATTGGAATATATTCTGGGGCTGGCCAAGGCTAAGTGCATCACACACCCTGGGAAGGGGTGAGGGGTGGGCAGTGCAGCCAGGTGGGAAAGCAAAGCTAAACCAGACCTGATATTCTCTAAGAAGCCCAGCACCATGCCTGTTGACTGATTCATCTTCTGCCTGCTCTGCCTCTATTTCTTCCCTCTTAAACATCTTCAGAGCCTCCAGCAGTTCCTCCACTGGGATCACTGTGTTTGGCTTGCGTACATCTGCAGAGACCACAAGGACAGGACTTCAGCATCCAACTGGTGCTAAGCTGGCCAGCCCTGGAACTCTGCAGCTGGGACAGAGATGGCATTGCACCAGCCAGGACTTCTCCAAACCTTAGATTATCCCTCCCCACACAAGTCCCTTCTCCTGGAGGAGTCCATTTCCCTGTGCCAGCCAGCTCTGATCACCTTGTTCCTGCAAGGAACTTGTGGAACCTGCAATCATCCTGTGATCAATGCTTGTGCTTTTAACAGACAGCCTGTCAAGGCACACAGGGCCCTTGCTCATACTTCACCTTTTCGACATCTTCTCAGGGGTATAGTGCTGCTGTTCTCCGCGGCTTTTGAACTGTTGTGCTTTAGCCTGCAAAACAGCAAGTCAGGTGCACAGACCATCAGAACAGAGAGACAGAGAAACTGTTGCACATCTAACCACTCTGCCTCATCTTCGGCTCCCCTTGGACACGCCTTGCCACTACAAGCTGCTGAATTCCTCTCAGAAACCAGGAGAGGTAAGGCACATACTGACCTGAAGACCACAAAAAACAGCACAATTCCCAGTGCCAGGAATGCAACAGTCAGTGCTACTGCCATAACCACCAGCTTCCTGTCCAGTAGAGATGATGGCTCCTGTCCTGCAAGAAGCATAGCCCAGGCTTAGGTTCCTGCACAGCCTGAACTGAGCATTGGGACATCCCATGGGGACATGGAGAGAAAAGCAACATCCTTGTCTTCCACCCCAGGCTTTGCATTAGAGAAAAGTTAAGGTGAGGCAGAAGAAGCAGATGCTTTATTGGTGTGATACCCTCCATTGTGGACCCTGTGTTCCTGAACGCCCCAGGCACTGCCAGAGTCTGGTGAGGTATCTGCATCTAGGGGTGGCACATACGCCAGCGGACTACTGGGACTAGGACTAAATATATAGTGCTGGCAAGGATGTTGTGAATGTCCAGTGGCAACTGGGTCACACCTACCCAAGTGTTGTGAGGATGTCCAAAGCCCATCTACCATAGATAACCTCAAGATCTAGACAGCTTCTGAGAAGACCAAACTACTGCAGTACTCCACTACATCTGCCCAGGGCCAGCAGATTTCCAGGGAAGCTGCCAGGCTGCCAAAAGGGAACATGCTGGAGGGAGGTTTGGGCAGCACGAGCAAGGAGACACTTACCAAGAGAGAAGCTGTAGCAGACACAGGTGAACTTCTCT
>JAOTQP010001179.1:9218040-9233666 GCA_026413545.1 Cichladusa arquata
AGCACAGGATCGAGCAGAGCCGCCTGTCACAGGCACTGAGGGCACGGGAGCAGAGCCTGGAGCAGACACAGCTGGAGCTGGCATGGGCCAGAGAGGAGCTGCAGCGAGTATGGCATGAGTACAACATCACCCAGCTGGAGCTGGAAAGAAGGAATGCTGAGCTGGGGCATACCCAGCAGGAGCTGGCTGTGTTGCAGGAGGAATTGCAGGTGGTGCAGGGGAGGCTCAACACCAGCGAGAGCACTGTGAGCAGCCTGCGTGCCTGCGTGAACACAGGTAGAGCCTGATGGGGTTGGGGCATGGGTGATGCTGCTGCTGCTGCAGAGATGCAGGGGCTGAACTCAGCCAGGCTGAGCTTCCCAAGCATCTATAGAAGGATGAGCACCTGAGCTGTGCCCTTGCCCCTAGATTGCTGCCCCACGGGCTGGGTACTCTACAAGAGCAGGTGTCTCTACATCTCAGTGGCAAACAAGACCTGGAAGCAGAGCCAGGAAGACTGCAGAGATCATTCTGCTCAACTGCTGGTCCTAGACAACTGGCTACCATCGATAGTGCCGGTACAGAGCAGGGGGGCTGTGGTACCCCAGGAGGGTGGGGATGGGCAGAACCAGCTGCAGCAGTGTCTGTGGAGGTGCCAGGGGGGCACCATGGGGCCCAGGTCCCCATCCTGGCAGTCCCAGGGGAGAAGCACAGCCAGCCCTGGGGCTCCTGGGCACCTGGCAAGTGCTGGTCATGAAGCAGGTGGCTGACAGCTTCTCTCTGCCCTAGCATTTTGTGCACGAGTCTAAGGCAAAGTACTGGATTGGACCAAGAACTTTTTATGGGACCAGGAGATCTTTTGGAAGGGCAGACAGCAAATACAACTTGTAAGTGCAAGAGTCCTTGACACAAGCACCCACCCCTTTGCCATACTAGAAAGGTGCTTCTTTGCCCCTGTGACACCCCTCATTAAAAGGGTTGATGGTCCCATGAGCAGAGCCCCAAGGGAGGGGGGTGAGGATAGAGCCAAGCTTTGGGGTGCAGTGCCAAATATCCAAGTGACAGAGAAGAAGAGCTGGAGGAGGAATGTGACACTTCCTCAGGCTGATCTCTGTGCAAGTGCCTTGCCTGCCCCAGCAGCACTGGGATCTATGGGAAGTGGTGTCAACAGTGAGAAGGTTGTCACTGCTGCCCTGAGATATGCCCTCTTTCCTAGGAGACACCATAATTCAGAGTGCTGGTCAGCATTTAATAGGGAAATGTGGAATTTTCCTTGTGACCATACCTTCCAGTGGATCTGTGAGAAATCCCCAGAGCTGAGCAGTGCATCTGAGACCCAACCTCCTTTTCTGGCCAAGGTCTGACTGCTGCCACGCCCCTCCATCACTGGACTCAGGAGCAGGACCTGTCCTGAGACATGACATACTGTCATCTGAGCACACTTTGTGTCAATTGCATTGCAAAACTGCTGGGGAAAAGTGTCTCTATTTTAAAGCAAGGATTTTAGAAAATAGACCTTATTCCTCTCTCTCACACTCATGCATACACATATTATACTGCTTCGTACTGTGCCGCTGCATGTCCCTGTGTGCCCTGGCCAGTGCAGCTCTGACCCAGGTCTCCAGTGCAGAGCCCAGCTCCCACCTTCTTTGTTACCCTAAGGCTGCCAGGCCTGCAGGATCTGCCATCTGCATCGTTTTAGAGCTGGGGGAATGACACACTGATGTCCTCAACATGTCCACTTTTGGGGACTTTTGGATTTACAGCCTGTGCCTTCTCTTAGCATTCACCGCTCTCGTCCTGCCCTTTCTTCTGCCTTCATCACCTGCCCAGGGCTTTGGGCTGGGTCCTGCCTGAAAAGGATGCTGACAGTGGTGCTATAAGCATGAAAAAATGCTGGGAAGCCCTGAGACCCTATCAGAAGTGGGGGAGTGCTGGGGAGCTTTGAGAACATGGTGGATGGATGAGGAAACTCTGAAACCATGGGAGGAAAACGAGGGCAATGAAGAGCCCTAAGACCATGGGAGGTGAATGTGGGAATCCTGAGACCATGGAAAGAAAGAAGGTGCAATGGAACTGCAAATGAGGGTGGTCCTGAAAAAAATGGAGGTGCACTGATAAGACAGTGAGAGAGAAGAAGGAGCACTGAGGAGACTTGGGAACATGGAGAAAAGGGGAGACCCCCGCTAGCAAGGGGGAAACATCCCTAAGAATGTGGTAGGACCTTATCTGCCAAAGGAGGGTGATGAGAGACCCCTGTCCAGGACTCAGATGGGGTGTGGGGGGGAGTCCAGAAGCAGTGCTGGCCCCTCCCTGTTTCACTCAGTGTTTCTGCAGAGGGGGAAATGTGTTTGGAACCATTTGGCTAAGCTGGACTTGACAGCCAGCACAGCTTCAACACAAGTCCTGCCCAACCAACCCAGTGGCCTACAATGGAGCAATTGCATCACAGAACAAGGGAAGGGCTACGTCTTCTATCTGGACTTCTGTAAAGCCTTCAACACAATCCTCCTCTAAATTTGAGAGCAATGGATTCAATGGGTGAACTGCTCAGTGGGTAAGGTTGGACAGCTGCATCCAGAAGATAGTGGTCAATGGGTCAGCATCCTGATGTGGACACTGGTGATAATGTTGACTCTCAGGGATTCACCTTGGGACCAGTGTTATTTAGTACTTTTGTCAACAAAGTGAATGATGGGATCAACTGCACCCTCAGCAAGTTTGCAGATGACACCAAGCTGAGGTGTGAGGACACACCTGAAGGACAGGATCATCCATCCAGAGGGACCTGGAAAAGCTTGAGGAGTGGCCCATGGGAGCATTGTGAGGTTTAACAAGGTCAAGTTCTGGTGCTGCCCCTGGGTCAGATCAACCCCAGTATCAGCACAGCTGGGCATGAACAGCCCCAGGCCAGCCCTGCCCAGAAGGACTTGGGGGTGCTGTGGGTGAGAGGCTGGACATGCCCCAGCCATGGCACTCACAGCCCAGAGAGCCAAACGTGTCCTGGGCTGCATCCAGAGCCCCGTGGGCAGCAGGGCAGGGAGGGGATTCTGCCCCTCTGCTCTGCTCTGCTGAGACCCACCTGGAGCACTACATCCAGAGCTGGGGTCCCTGCACAGGAGGGACAGGGACCTTGGAGTCCAGAGGAGGCCACCAAGATGATCAGAAGGATGGAGCATCTCTGCTGTGAAAAGTGGGATTGTACAGCCTGGAAATGAGAAGGCCTCAGGGAAAACTTACTGTGGCCTTCCAGTACCAAAAGGGGCTGCAAGAAACCTGGAGAGAGACTTTACAGAATGGCTTGTAGCAAAAGAAGAAGGGGAAATGGCTTCAGAATCAGAGGGCAGCTCCTAGGAGAGCTTCCCTAAAAGGAGGCTGGTGGAGCCAGCCCAACGGCATGGCAAGGCTGGGACAGGATTGCAGGTTCCCTACAGTCTCAGCTGTCATATAAAACAAAGACTTGCTGTGTCTGGCTTGTCCTGGAGAGTCCAGACATCCTCCATGCTCCTAAAGCCCTGAGCTCCAGCCTCCACTGCCCACAGTGTCACAGTTTCCACTACAAGGACACGCTGCAGACCCCATCCAGCCTCTGGTTCATGGTTTCCCCAGGCTGGTTCAGCATGGCTGCTTGCTTGCCCATCTTGATGTGTGGCTTCTCTTTTCTTCACAGCTTCAGGACTTTCACTTTTACCCACTCCAGTATCAGCAGGCTCCCATCAAATCATTTCTCCAGGCCTCTCTGTACCCCAGTCCTGCCCTCCAGTATACACACAAGTGGTTTGGTATTGCCCCCCAGCTGCCTGAGGCCATCCCCTACCCATCATCCAGTGCAGGCTCCAAGAAGCATAAACCCCAGGATCAATCCTTCAGCGATTGCCAAGGGAACAAGGGCATTACTGACACCCACTGCAGCCCTCCCACCATTCAGGTTTTCTACCCACACTCTTCTCCTCTTCTCCTGACCTCACAAATCCCCACTTTGCCAGTAAGGAGACCATGGAACACCACATCCCAGACCTCAATGGTTCATGGTAAATGTTCTCCCTTGCCTTCCCCTTATCCACAGCCCATTGTTCCCACAGCAGCAGCCAGGTCAGACAGGCATCATCTGCCCTTGGTAAATCCTGCCTGGCTTTCCCCATCCATAACACATGCCCAGGAGGTGTGCTACGTCTTCTTTCTGGTTTCAAGGTGAGAGAACAAAGCTCAGCTCTGGAGAGGTGATGTAGGAATAAGAAAAGGCAAGACAGGAGCCAGCAGCAAATAGTGGCAGAGGCAAGGGGCAGCCAGGAAAACTAACAGAGTCGTCAAAGGGACACCAGCATCACTATCTTACCTTCCTTCACCAAACCACCCTCAGTGGAAGGCAGCAGAGGTGAGCTGGAAGGCTGGTACAGACGTCCCCTTGTTGAGGAATACCTCTGCTCCAGGTAGCTGGGCTTGCAAGGTGCAGTTAGAAATGCAGTTGGAACTACAGACTGAGCTCTGGGTATGAGCCCAAGGCAAGAGGCTGTGAACTGCCAACCTTTGGGATAGCAAAGGGCAGGAAGATGAGTGGTGCCAGACAGATACATGGACACAGAGACAGACACAGCAGGAGCTAGGAAATGCTGACCTTTTGGATAAGGAAAGAGAGGGGTGATGAAAGCAAGGTGGATGGACACAGAGACAGGGCAGGAAAAGAGAACTGAGGAGGAGGAGCAAGGCTTGAGCACAAGCAGACAAGGGGATAAAAGCCCAGGGTTTGTTTGTTGGGCATCCCTCCTCAGAGGAACCATCTCGAGCTGTTTCTGTGTTACTGTACTGTGAATAAATGGCTTTGTGGAACGAGACATCTGAGACTCTTCCATGGGAAACCTGCAACAAGATGAGTGCCCATGGGGCTCACCCCATGGTCCCACTGCCATCACCCACTGCGCACCCTGTGCTGGGGTATCCCAGCAGTGAACCCAGCTGGGCTCTCACCCAGGCTGGCCACTGTCAGCACCAGCCCCAGCAGCAGGTTCTTGTGTGAATGTCATCCTCATTGGGGTCTGCAGGGCATGTGGGGGCAGCGAGCAGGGGCCTCAGCAAACTGCAGGTCAGTGTGGGCCACACTCTGGGCCACGCAGGCAGCTGGGCAGCAGCAGCCCAGGAACCCAGTCCTGTTCTTCTCCATTGTGGTCAGGTGGCAAAGTGTGGCTAAGAACATACTGCATGGAGACACATCTTCATATGCAGAAAAGCAGAAGTAGTTGCTTTATTTGCAAAAAATGTTTCTTTTTTTCCTGAGTGTGCTCTCACTTTAGGGGCTGGGAGGTGAACAAGCTCCCTCCTGCTCAGCATCCTCTATGTTCAGGTCTCCAGGCTGTGAAGAGCCCAAGCCCATGCATACAAGCCACAGCAGGGCTACACTTCCACCTCCCAGTCCTGCTCAGGCTGATAGGCTGCACTGGCTGTGGGGGCTTGGTCTTTTTGCTTGGGGTGCATGTGCTGGGAGGGAGTCCCAGCCAGATCTGTGCCAGAGCTGCAGGCTGCTGGAACAACTCAGTGGTCTATATCAAAACTAGAACAGCCTGTGGGACCAAACAACTCCAAATCAAGACCCAGCTGGCCTTTTAGGCTCTCACACATCACCCAGCCCCAAAACAAAGTGAGGGTGTTTGCTGGAACCTCCTCAGACTGGGCAGGCACCACCAAACAAGATGCTGCCCAGCCCAAGTCCTGCATGGGACTGCAGAGGCCAAGGGTCATCTCTCAGCAGCATGCCCCAAGAAGCAAAAACCCAGGCAAACACCTGATCAGAAATCCCAGAGCTTACATAGGACCTGTGCCAGCCTGCACAGGAGCTGCTTCACGCTGCTGTTGGACCATGTTCCCATGGATTGCTTCCTTGGATTGCTGCTGGCTCCCAGCCACACAGCAGCAGATGTAATTTCCCACTTGTCAGTGAGGCAACTGAGTCTGAGAGCTGGAAGATACACCTCCATCCTACCACCCCCATACCCCGAAGCCAGCTGCAGTTATTGGCAGAATTTATTGGCAAAGTGCAGAGTTCTGGAGGGTAAAGAGGTCTGGGCCAGGAGGCAGCGGAGCCTGGGAATGCCCAGGCACTGAGGTCAGGCAGGGAACAGGGTGGTGGCACAGGCTGGGGGTCACCACAGCCATCAGGGCCTCACACAGCTGTAGGTGGTGTTTCCCCAGAGGAAGGCAGGAGGTGAGGACTGGAGCCACTGCAGGGTGGCTGCTCTCTGCTTGCAGACCCATCTGAGGGCTTCCGTGCATGCACCACCTAAAAGTCCCAAGCCTGACACCCTGCCACAGGCCTGGAAGGACCTGGTGTAGCGCTGGAGTGGGAAGATCCTGCAAGGGAGAGAGTGGGCTGAGATGGAATGGACAGGAAGAACTGAGGCTTTCCCATCAGCAGCTCCTGCAGCCAGGGACCAGACACAGCACAGGGATGGGGTGGGGGAAAGCAAACTCTCCCCATGGAGCAGAGCAACATGCCCTGATGCCCCCAGCCCCATCACTCACAAAGTACCCCCAGGTCAATCCTAGCAGGGCTCAGCACCAACCAGACTGGGACCTTGCTTTTGTGGGATCCCCTGCAGCCCCTCACCCAGGCAGAGTGTGGGCACCAGGGTCAGGCCCCTGCTAAAAACGCACCTTCCCTAAAATGCCCCAATGCAGTCCTGGGAAGAAAAGAGGTGGTCAGAATATGGATCACATCCCTGCATGCCTGTCTCTGCCACCACCTCGATCCCTGATGCTGGACCCTCAGGACGCCTAGCTGGGAACAAGCTGATAGCCTCACCCTTCCAGTGTGGTGCCATCCAGCCACTTCCAGTCAGACCTGATGCCATCCTGCTTCAGCCCCACGTGAAAGGCATCCAAGTTAGCTGTGCGCACCAGGAAAGCCTAACACAGGAGAGGACCCACGTGAGCCCCCTGGGGGGACATCCAGCCCAGCCACAGCATCAGTGATGGGGGCTGTGCTGTATGGGCACAGCATTGCCAGCTCCCTGCCTGGAGGCTTTGCTAGGGTTTAGGCACATGGGCCAGGAAGCTGAGACAATACTGAGTGGGGGTGACTGCTGAGAGACTGTGGGGTGGTCACCAGGACTGCCCAATGGTCACAGGGAGCTGGACAGGCCAGGCTGGGTGTACTCACCAGGGTGGTGTTGGCTTGGATGGTGACCAGCTGTGCCCCTCTGGAGCAGCAGTCCTCTCTGCTCTGCTCCCAGCTCTTTTTGGCAGACGAGAAGTAGTAGCACTGCCCTGCATCCCAGAGCCAGCCAACTGGGCAAAACTGGCATGGGCCTGCACACCAGAAACACAGCAGGTGGGATGGGGCAGCTGGCAGGAGCTGCCACCAGCCGCCAGCCCAAGGGACCAGGAAAGTGACAGTGGGCAGTCATGCACCAGTCAATCCATCGTATCTGTATGTCTGCCTCACAGAGACCACTCTACACTCGCCCTCACTAGGGAGCCCAGCTCCAACCTTCCAGACCCAGATCCCCGGGAAGAGGGGATGGTTACAGGAAGGTGCAGGCAATGAGCAGAGCAGGGAGCTGCAGGTTTGGGGAGGCGATACAAACACAATTTCCATAGTCCTGGGAACTCAGTTAAGGTTTCAGCTGCACCAGAAGCTGATGTCATCCGCACAGGGATGCTGGTGGCATCCACGATCCTGGTGCTGGTGGCGTGCCCAGGTAACACTGAGCCATCTGGAGTCATCTCTTCTAATGGGGTCCCAGCAGTTCAGCCTGTTCAGCAGTGCTGGGGCAGCTCTCCATGCCACATGCCAGGGGACAGGCAGTAAAGGTGAAGGAATACGTAGGGATAGAGCTCAGGGAAGCATCCTCGAGTATGTAAAGATCCTTCTGCTTGAAAGAAGCAGTAAGGCCCTCTCCAAACCTTATCCAGAAACCCACTAGGCTCTCTTACCTTCCAGTGTGTGTTTCCCATAGCTGGGGCTCTCCTCTATACTCCAGGGACCATGTGTGCAGCTTGTTTGTTGTTGCACTATATCTACAGCAGAAGAGCACAGGTGTGTCCCAGCAACTCTGGGCTCCTGCTCCCAGCAGCACCCAGTGTCCTCTCCCACAGGACAGCCTCATGCAGATGAGGTGTCCCTTGCTTTAGGTACACCAAGCCTGCCCAGGTCCTTGAAGATTTTGCTTGGGAGCCTTCCATGCAACAGGCTTCCAGGCAAAGTGCTGCTGTCTTTCAGTTTCAGTGCCAGTGCTGTGCCTCCTGCCCTTCTTTCACTGCCATGCGACAGAGTGGCTTTCCCCAAGCCCACGCTGTCGCCCCAGCTTCCTTTTCCAACCACGTAGGTGGTGTCTTGTCTCACCAGTTTTCCTTCTTGCCCCAGAACCCTCAATGCCCTCAGCCCCAAGCAGAAGGACCCAGCTCCATGGGGAAGCTGCAGCTCAGTCTGTTACTACACAAGTGCTACGGTGCCAGCCCTGGCCCCAGGACCCCCTCTGCAGAGATCTGGGCACTGGATGGCTGGTACTTACAGTGGAAACTCAGGCTGACAAGGATGATTTGTGCCAGCAGGAGCATCAGGGAGAGGAGACCCAGGCTGAGGGCTGCCCAGGACCAGGGCAGGCGCATTCGCTGCTGAGGAGCTGAGAAAAGGGGTTAACGTAGACTGGGGAGTGGGGGAGGGAGCAGTGGGGAACCTTGAGCCAGGAAATATCTGTGAGTCCCAGGTGGAATGTCAGGAGGCAGAGAGGGAGCCTGGGAAGAAGTGGGGGAGAGCCCATTTGCAGCAGCTTTGTCATCCTAGAAATTATCTCCCTGCACGCAAAGCTTGGGTGACGGAGCAGAGAGGGGAAACATCTGTGCTGTGGCAAGGGGGTGCAGTGGGCATTCCCTGCCCTTGAGCCCCTCCTGCCCCCCACCCCAAGAGCAGGCAGTCTTCAACAGGGCTGGAGAGGAGCTGTTTCAGAGAGGACACCCAAAAAGAGGGAGTGGGGGGAGCAGGTCTGGGAGGACATTTCTGGGGAAGGCAAGGGGCTGCAGGAGGGCAGGGAACCCATTGGGAGAGTTGTGGGGCCATTACCTGGAGTGGGGGGAAAGCGCAGGTCAGCATACATGACACCCTCTTCCATCCCTTCCAAAGTCTCCTGCTCTGCAGCCCACGGGGGCAGTGGCAACCCTTTCCCAGCCCAACTTCTCAGACGGGTGTGATGCAAAATGGAAAGTGTCACTTCCTGGTGGGGTCCCCAGAGGCACCACCTGCAACAAAAGCCCGGGGGGTTGTGGAACTACCAGACATTTGGGGCAAGGGGCAGCCCTGTTGAGGCCAGCATCCCAGCAGGAGGGACCTGCACAGTCCTGGCTTTGGGGCAGCAAGCAGTGGGAATGGCTGCTGGCTCAAACATGCAGCCACGGCTGGGCTGGAGTTGTAAAGATCTTAAAGGTCATCTCATTCCAAGGCCCCTGCCAAGAACAGGGACATCTTCCACTAGACCAGGTGGTTCAGAGCCCCATCCAATCTGGCTTTGAACACTGCCAGGCATGGGGCATCAACAGCTTTCCTGGGCAACTTGTGTCAGTGCCTCACCACCTTTGCAATAATTTCTTCCTAAAACAGGAAAAGCCATATGGGAAGCAGTTGAGGTAATTTTGTTTGCTCAAGCCTGGAGAAGAGGAGACTAAGGGGAGACCTCATCACAGTCTACAAGAGAAAGCAGAGGGGCAGACACTGATCTCTTCTCTCTGATCATCAGTGACAAGACCTGAGGGAATTGTGCCAGGAAAGGTTGAGGTTGCATATTAGGGAAAGGTTTTTCACCCAGAGGGTGGTTGGGCACTGGAACAGCCTCCCTACGGAAGTGATCACAGCACCAAGACTGACAGAGCTCAGGAAGTATTTGGACAATGTTCTCAGGCACATAGGGGATTGTTGGGGGTGTCCTGTGCAAGCCCAGGAGCTGGACTTTGACGATCCCAGAGGGTACCTTCCAGCTCAGAATATTCTGAAATTCTATGATAAATATCCAAGCTAAACCTGCCCTCTGACAGTCTGAAGCCATTCCTCCTCCTTCTATCACTACACACTCCTGTAAAAAGTCCTTCTCCAGCTCTCTTATAGTCCATCTTGTACTAGAAAGCTGCTTAAGGTCTCCCCAGAACTTTCTCTTCTCCAGCTTCAACAAGCATGGCTCTCTCGGTCTGATCTGACCTAGGGACTGCACGGGAAGATTGGGTATCCTTGGGGCACAGGACACATTCCCATGTCCCTCTCTCCAAGGAGCAAGGCCACCGGGTGTTTGCTTACAAGCCACTTGTTTTGCATGGGGCTGCAGCTGCATCTCAGCCCTGGAAAATGGGGGGGCTGGGTGCTCCTTCCCCCGCCCCAGCCTCCCGGGCTGCCGTGACGGTCATCCCTGCCGTGCCCTCGTACGGGGGAGGGGCAGAGCTCCCCGGAGCCCCGCGAGCCTGCGGGCAGACAGCCACGGCTGTCGCCGGGGGAGGATATCTCGTCCAGGACTACGTTTCCCAGCGGCTCCTCCCGGGGCTGCACATGCTCGATGCGGCTCCCGGCAGCTCCCGGCGCGGCTCCCGGTGCGGCGCAGGGGCGGTCGGTGCGGGGCCGGCGCGGTGCCGGCGCGGCTCCCGGTGCTGCTCCCGGTGCCACCGGCGGCGCGGCGCTCCCTGTGCACGGGTTCCCGGCGCGGCTCCCGGTGCCGCCCCCGGCGGGGCATCCTCCTGGGATCCTCGCTGGGGAGCGCAGGGACGGGCCCGGGCGATCGCGGGTCCCCCCGGCCCGGCCCGGCAGCATGCCCCGCGGGCGGGCCTGGACGCAGGCGGAGGTGGGGAGCCTGCTGTCGCTGGTGGGGGGCTCGGGGCAGGCCGCGCTGCTCATGGCCTCCACGTCGCGGCCCAACGAGGCGCTCTGGCGGCAGATCTCCCGCGGCCTGGCGGAGGCCGGCTACGGGCGCAGCGTGGCCCAGTGCCGCTCCAAGTGGAAGGCGCTCAAGCAGGCGTTCCACTCGGAGCGGGAGACGCGCCGCAGGGCGGGACACCACTCGGCCCGGCTGCCGCCGCACTACCGAGCCATGAAGAGCATCTGGAAGGCGGCCGGGCGGCCCGTCTTCGGCGAGCGGAGGATGCCAGGTGGGGACCGGGGTGGGCGTGTGGGTTTGCGGGGTGGCTGGACCTGGGGGCTGGTGGAGCGCTGGTGCTGCGTGGACACCCAGGCTCTGTTGATTGTCTTCTCTTCCCCTAGGCGTGGTGAAGCTGCCCTCCAGAAAGCGCAGGTCAGCCCTTACCACACGCTCTGCATCCTCACCAGAACCACCAGGTATCCGTGGGCTCATGCAGCCAGAGTGGGGCTTGTCCTGGCTGCGAGGTGGCAGACACCCCTCTTCCCCCAGTTACTGAAGCTCTTTTCTGCACCCCTTCACCTCCTTCTGCAGAGCACGACGTTGGCGAGGACACCCCCGGCACGCTGCTGTCACCGGTGCTGCGGTGTGCAAAGGATGAGCCAGAGAGTCGTAAGTACTGAGCTGCCCTGCTGCACTGAGCTGCGTGGCCATGGCTCCAGCCCAAACCCATGCCAGCATGATGGGAATGGCAGGCTGAGAGGATCAGGGCATCCATCACATGTTCCTCAGCGAGGATGGTCAGTGATGGGTGTGTTTGGACCTCCGTCTCCGCAGGCTTTGGCTCCAAACCAGCCCCAGAGCATGTGGGGATGGGGCTGGCTGGGATAGGGCAAGAGGGGGTCTCAGCCTGAGGGCATGGCAAGGCTGCTGGCTGCCCTGTGGCAGATCATGAGGCAAGAGGTCCAGAAGGGACAGTGGCTCTGATACAGCACAGGGATCTCGTGGCTGGTGGCATTGCAGGGCATGTGACTCCCCTTCCTTCAGCAGTTCCTGGCTCCTCACTTGCCCAGTAACACCATAAAGCTTCAGATGAGTTTGGGCTGTGTGTGAGGGCCAGAGCTGCGTGCAGCTCCCCCGCCCATGTGTGCATCTGCACACCCCTCACTGTTCACGCTCCCAGGGATTTGGCACTGAGGTGATGCAGGACACATCCCTGAGTCTGCTTTGCGTGGGCACCCCGGCCATCTTCCCACACTGGGTAACTACCTTCTGTCTCCCCAAATTCCCCCTGCAGTTTCAAGTGGATGTGGGATTCTCCTTCTCTTCCAGTCCTAGTCTGTTGTGTAGCGTTGCTGCGCGCTGCTCCGCCGCTGCTGCCTTCCAGCCCAGAGGTGGCTGCATTGCAGTGGTGGGTGAGTGACTCCTGCTTTTGTACCTAGCTCTGAAATGCTTTGGGGCCCTGCAGGGCACTCTGGAGCTGTGGCTAGGGCACGTCAGGCTGAGGGGCTGGCTGGGGCAAGCTGGGCAGACCCCAAGCTGGTGGGTGATCCTCCAGCAGGCCCCTTCAGAAGGTGTATCTCTCCTCTCTGCTTTCTCCTAGCAGCTGGTGGGGACCACATTACTGGACTGCCACCCACACCCCCTGCCATGCCATGTAAGGCTTTCCTTGCCCTGCTCAGCCCAGTAAACCCCCTCAGCCCCACAAGCAGGGTCTGATATGGTTCTTGTTGCAGACACCGGTGGCTGCTTCCCTCCCCTCTCCCTCCTGGGTGAGTACCATGCCCTGGCTACCATGCTTGTGTGCCCTGGGGCAGGAGGGGCCTGCAGCTCACAGGCTGTATCTGCTCTCCTTCCAGGCTGTCACACTGATCTGAAGCAGGAAGGAGCTGAGGGAAAGGCCGGTAAGTGTCTGCAGCTTTGAGCAAGTCCTCGTGCTCCAGGGCACAGCTCCATCCTGTCCTTCCACTGAGAAGGGCATGGGTTCCCAGAGGCAGTGCCCTCCCAAGGCTCTGTGTCATAGTCAGGCTAAATTTGGGGCTTGGGTGTCTCCATTACTATTGTTGTTTCCTCCATGCCAAGCTTTTGTGACAGGTTTTCCTGGTGAGACATCGCTGGGGGTGGGAAGAGGAAACCAAATGCTGCCACTGGCTGCTGCAGCCACAGGCTCCCACGGGACAGCAGCCATGAGTGAGCAGCCAGCAGCAGGTGAAGATGCATCAGACACAGGCCTGCATGGTGGGTGCTCCCTGCATCTTTCTGACAACCTCACAGGGCGCTCTCGGAGCCATGGTGAGGTGCCACTGACCCCTGTCCCACTGCAGGGTCTGGCGTGGCAGGCTTGCTCCAGAACGTCCAGCAGCTCCTGGTGCAGATCCTGCAGACATCACGGCAGCAGCAGGCACTACTGGAGAGCCTGGCCAGCGACACAGTCTCCCACCTCCACCTCCTCTCCCACAGCCTCGTGCAGGTGGGCGAGACCCTGCACCAACTCTTGCTACGGCCACAGACCTATCCTGGCCCTGTTGGCCACTACATCCCCCATGTGCCCCTTTTTGAGGGTGGCTCTGGAGTCCCCTGCTCCCCTGGTGCTCCCCACCCTTCTCCGGATCACAAAGAGGAACTTCAGCTGTCCCCTGATGCCAGGTGCATCCCCCCATGAGTGCCACCATCACTGGTCCCAGGAGCAACAGCCTTGCTACACAGCCATGGCACAAATCTTTATATCAGAGGTTCCAGATATTTTGAAAGTTTATACTAGAGAGACATTTTAATAAAATTAAAAATAGCTTTTCTACCAGTGATGGCAACTGACCAATTCTTTCCCCCTCTCTGGGGAATGTTCCCCTTCTCACTTTCGAGATGAGCATGAGGGAAACTCAGCTATTTACAGACTCCGAGACACTCCCAACCCACACAGCACGGGGCAGATGTACTTTTTTTACCCTTTACAGCAGTACCTGGGGTGGGCATCACCAGCCAGGAAGCTCAGGCTGCATCCTTGTCCAGGGGAAGAGGGGTGGGTGGTGCTGTGCTGAGGAAGCAGCTGTGCAGCAGCCATAGTGTCCAGGTCCTTAGCAGGCATCTTCCAGGGGACAATCTCAGACTTTCACAGCCAGTGCTGTGGGCTTGCCACACGCTCTGGTGAGGCCCTGCTGCTCCAGGAGGAATCTTCGTGCTTTAATACATGGATCATCATCAGGTAAGAGCTGCAGACGTGCCATGGCATATTGTGCCTAGAAAAGGGCCTCTGGCTCTTGCCTGGACCCTACCACCTTCACCAGTTTGTGCACATCCTGCATGGGGATGGGGCAATGTGCTGTGTGCCTCCAGAATCTCTTTTCCACATCCACAGAGATGAAGCGTACAGCATGTAGACATCATGAAAATGGTCCTGCCAAGCCAGATGCCACTTTCTGGAGGGCTGGCAGGTGGCCTGCCACTTCTCCTGGAAAGAGAAGGGAGGTCATGTAGAGGCCAGTCCATGCCAGATTAAGCCCAGCCAGGAAGGTGGACAAGCAGTCCGTGTTGAAGCAGTTGTCATCCCATCTTGAAGATATATGGATGATGGATCCACTGCCTGGATGCCATGCATGACCTTCAGGGTGAGGTTGCAGTACATGTCCCAGCTAGATGTCCCTGAACTCCCGCTCTTGCCACTGCACATCCTGGCCCATTGCCTGCCCCACCATCTTCCAGGAGCTTGCCAGGGCACCCCAGGTCTTCCAGGTGCACACATCAGCTGTCTGGAGCATCCCACATGTGGCCAATCCCACATGGAGAGGGACCAGGGGCACAGTCACAGGGCCCAACAGCGAGGTGGCAGGGGACACGTGTCACAGCAGCAGTGAGCAACAACATCACAGCCCAGACATCATCTAGCAGGGAAGAAACATGGGTGAGTAGTGCTGGGAAAGCCCGTGACCTGCCCTGGCACTGTCCCTCATCCCATTCCAGCTGTGCACCCTGGGCCAGAGAGAAAGGCATGCCACAGAGACACGCTGGCCTCGTGATGCAGTGGGCAGGGAGCTGGGGTCTGCGGGGGCTGCTGGGAACAGGGCAAGCCCTGGTGGGCATGATGCTCCCACCACTGCATACAAAACATTCTCTGTGCTCCCAAGCAGAAGCAGAAACTGCCTGGCTGCTGGCCAGCAGCTCTGGCCTCAAGCCTCACAGTGATCGGGCACTGCCTGCAAACTTCTCTGCCCCAGATTTCTCTCCCTGGGACGTATCAGGGTGGGCAAAGAGAGGAAAAAGCTGGGATCTCCCTCCCTGAACCCTGCTGCTTGCACTGGTGAAGTTGGAATGGTTGGGCTGTGGTTGCCCATGCTCCACACTTGCTGTGCTCCCCATCATTCCACTAATTGCCCTGTAGTGCTCCCAATCAGCCTGCTGTGATCCCTGTCATCCCACCACACTCCCCAACACCCTGGCTTGCTCCTTGCCATTCTGACATGATCCTCACTTGAGTTTACACCTGCTCCTTCCAGCCCTGGGGCACCACAGCACCATTCCTGGGGTGCTGGGGCAGTGGGGTGGGCTGTCCACTCTCCATGCAGGTCCCTGGCAGGAGGGTGAAGGGCAGTGAGGGGTGTTCTGAGAGGGGTATGCAGCACCGAGCTGGCTGCTGAGGAGGGTGGTGTTGCAGCAGGGACTGGGGTGTCAGGGGGTTTCCTGGGGGCTGCAGGTCAGGGCTGCATGGGATGGCACCAGAGATACAAGTGGGACATAGTGATGTGAGGTACTGGGAACCGGGAGTTTCAATGGAGTGTGCAACGGGGCGCAGTGAGAGGTGCAGGGGTTGCAGTGAGGGGTGCAGGGGGTGCA
>JAOTQP010001179.1:9273784-9285939 GCA_026413545.1 Cichladusa arquata
GTGTGGCCAACAGTGAGCATCTGACCTCCACGTGGGGCAGGACCTCCACACATGTACTCCCCATCCTCACCTTTAGGGCTCAGGTCCATGCCCTCGATGTAGAAGGGGCCGTTGCGCAAAGCAACCTCCTGCACGATGATGCCGAAGCTGTAGACATCAGCTTTCTGCATGCCTGGGGTGGGCAGGTGCCCCTTCTGCAGCAGCTCCGGGGCTGTCCACAGCTTCTCTGATGGGACAAAGCAATGGAGCATTGAGACAAGGCATCCCCATCCCCCTGGTTCTCCCGGGTAGGCACTCACTGGCGTAGAGTGCATGCGTGTCCTCGTTGTCACTGGGCGAGCGGAAGCTGGCCAGGCCATAGTCAGTGATCTTCAGCACGAAGCGGCTGTCCACCACACAGTTGGATGACTTGAGGCTGCCATGATGGCCAATGATGCTGTTGTGCAGGAAGGCCATTCCCTGGGACAGATGTACACAGTGAAGCCCATGTCTCTCAGGCATCTCCCCCCATCCCCTCACACCCCTCAGTTGAGTACCTTGACAATGTCATTGATGAGGGAGTAGCGAAACATCCAGTCCAGGTTGATGCTCTCGTTCTCCAGGACATCCTGGGGTAGCACATTGAGTGGACACCACCAAGCACCCAGGTTATGGCGATGGCAGCCTCACCAAGTGCCCAGCTGGGGGGTCTGCAGCACCCACCCCCACCCCTTCACTGGCCTCTGACACCTGCTTGGACAGCTCAGCTGTGAGCCTTATAGGGAGGGCTCAGATGGCCACCAGCATCCACAGCCCTGTCCACAGCACCCAGCCCAGCTGGGTCACCTGGAATCTCTAGGTGTCACCCACAGTGTCCCCAAGCCCCACTACCTGCAAGCTGCCCCGTGGGCAGTACTCGGTGATGATGCAGATGTTGGGGGGGTCGATGCACGCCCCAATGAAGCGGGTCAGGTGGTTGAACTGGATGTCTCGCATCTGCAGGTGGAAGTGGACCCAAGACAGTCTTGAGGTCAAAAGGCATGAGCTGCTGCTCCTGCTATCCTCCCACATGCCCAGGACCATTCCCTGCACCCCCAAGCAAGTTGCCCACCCTAGTCCAGACCCCAAACCTACATGCTTTAGCTCGAAGAGCACCTGCCGTGTCAACTCGATGCGCTTCTTGTTGATGTGCTTAATGGCCACAACGTTGCCCTGGGGTATTTGGGAAGGGAAAATAGTCCACTGGATGAATTTGTGAAGGGGAGGAAAGTGCCAACATCCTGCGGGAGGGGGTGCAGCCAAGGGGGAGCACAACAGAGCTGGGGCATTTCAGAGGGAGGACTCAGCTCCCTGCCTGCTGCACTGACCTTGAAGTGGCCGGTGTTGGCGAAGATCTGGTACTTGCCATGGGTGGTCATCAGGGAGCCATAGCTGGAGCCACGCTGTAGGAAGGAGGGGATTAGGGAGAGGAACCTTGGGGTGGAGTGATGGCCTGCACCAGTGGAGCAGGGCAGGGACATCCAAGGTGTGCCGGAGATAGTACAGGATGGGTTTTAAGGGTCAGGACAAGCTCTGCACGCTCTGTAGGAAAGGTGGAGACTCTGGGATGAGGCATGGTGCACTTCTCCACATGTAGGACATGGATAAGGTATATCTGTGTACGGGATGGAGGGCAACATAGGAGCTTGATGGAGTATGGTGCTACATAGAGGACTCAGAGCTGTGTAGAGGATGGATCTACAGTGGCTCTGCAGGGAATGGAAAGTCATGCCAGGGATGGATGGAACTGGGAATGGAGAGCTATGTAGGGATGAAGGGCTGTGTTGAGGAGAAACACAGCAGGGCTGTGGCTCTGTAGGAAACAGAGGGCCTTGTAAGAGATCAACAGAGAGGAGTGTCATGCAGGGAGGGAGGGCAGCACAGGGGCAGGGTGGTGCCTCAGGGAGGGCTCCTCTCACCAGGGACAAGGTGAGCCGGCTGCCCGCTGCCTTGTGGTACCGCTCGGGACTTCCAAACTGCAGCTCATCCCAGCGGATCCTCCAGAGCATGCTGGCAAGCTCCTTCTCCAGCATTAGCTTCCTGGGGGAGGCACAGGGGTCAGGCCCTCATCCCTCCTGCGCTGCCTGCCTACCCATCAGACAAAGGTTCCCCCAGTCCTGACTGACCTGAAGATGAGGAAACTGGAGATGCCAAACATGACGAAGGTGAGGCCAGTGCCCAAAGCCACGATGGCCAGCATAGAGAGGGGGGCTGCAGGCAGGAGAGGATATGTCAGGGTGGCCCAGCTGGCTATGACAGCCAGACTGACATGCACCCGTACAGGAACTTGCTGGGATCTAAGGAATGTGGGGACCCAGGACACCAACTTTTATCACAGGAGGGATCATCCACATCAAAGACACAGGGAGGGTTGTCCAAGGGGGGAGTCCCCTTCACCCAGGGGATGGGTGGTCCCAGCCAGTGGATTTGCTTCTCCACACCTGAGTAGTGTCCCACCACCTAAGGCAGAGAGAGAGATGAGGCCACCCCAGACCCCACTATCCCATGCCCCAGCCCCAGCCAGGAGGAACCTGGAGCTGGCCTGCACCTCATACTGCCCGGTCTTGGGGTCGCCCATGGCCCATAAGTTGAAGTCAGTGTCCCGGTCATTGTTGCTGTCCATGCTCACAAGCCCTGTCACACCTGTGGAAAATAAAGACATGGATGGGAGTGAGGGGGTCTGAGCTCCACCACCCCCATGGCAGCCACAATCCAGCTGCCCCCATCCCAGCATTACCCTGGAACTTGCGGTCCCGCATCTTCTCGATGATGTGGGTGGCGTTTTTCTTGGAGCCACCCTCGCGCAGAGTCTCATTCAGCACCATGGCGTACAGCAGCATCCCATCATAGAAACACCCCGCCACCAGGTTCATCTGCCAGGGGGAATCTGAGCACACCCACAGCCACGCACACAGGAGCATCCCAGAACCTTCACACCAGGACCACGCACCCACCCACAGCCTCAATACCGCTCTGGGGCCAGGGTGTACCCTGCAGGGATAGCAGTGCCTGTGGCTGTTCCCGCCAGGGATGACCCCTCTAGCATTCTCTGTGGCTGTGTCCCACCCTCTGCATCCTGGTGAGGTGCCTCAGACCCATGTGAAGGGACCCTCCTATTACCCCAGCACGCAGGGGGACTCACTCACCAGGGAGTAGTTGAGCTGCACCCCAAATTTCTGCTTAGCTCGCCGGATGAGCTGGGTTTGGAAATGCTGGTACTCCGGATTTTGGGGCTCGTAGTAGGTGATCACCAGCACCATCTGCAACCAAGAACAGCACCCTGGTTCACACACTGGGGACAGCTGGGGAGGTTTCTGTCCCCAGGCAGGTTGGCCACCTCACCTGGAAAGCCTCGCGCAGCCCTGAGTCCTGGCCCGGGCTCTCCTGCCAGGGCTTGAAGGGGTCACGGGCAGAGTCACCCCGCAGGCTCTCCCCAAAGACGTCCAGGTAGAAGAAGACGTAGTCGCCATTGGTGAGGTTCTCCTGTTGTGCCAGCTGCATGATCTGCCGCAGCATCTCTAGCGGCCCGCAGAGGTACACCACTGCCAGAGAGAGGCAAGGGCTTCAGTGGGGCAGGGACACCCCACCGCACCCCAGGCACACTGCCAGGAATGGGGCAGATGGGGCAGAGCAGCCCCAGGAGCAGTGGCTGTGGGTGAGGGGATAAAAGGAGCAAGGGAGATGGGGCAGTGGCTGGCTCACCACCTCCCTGCAGACCCACAGCCCTTGCTGGCACAGACCCACTCTTGCCCCACTAATCATCTTGGACTGAAGGGGGAGAGGAGAAACAGGGAAAATCTTGCTCAAAATCATGAGGTGGATGCCCCAGGAGCAGACCCCACACACCCTGACCCAGAAAAATCAGCCAGAGGATGTCTCCCCCTGCATTAGCTTCCCGGCTGCTCCATGCCAGCCCTAGCCACGGAATTAGGGGGGCTGGGAGAGGCATTGGAGCCGTGCGCTGGAGGCCCCTGGGGAACCCAGGCTGTGGAATGGGACAAACCCATGTTTGGGTTCGTGGCCGGCTGTCCGTGCGGCAGGAATGCGCAGGTTCCCAGATTCCAGCACCTTCGGCGGCCGCTAATTGGAAACAGAGCATCTCGCCGGTGTGACCCACACGGCAAGGGGGTGCCCGGGCCCCGTCAGGCTGTCCTTCCCAACTCCACCCCATTCTCGGGGCTCGGTCAGCCCCCGTGGGATGCCCACCCAAGTGCTACGTGGGGCCGGCGTGCGGCTGGCACAGGGCATCACAGGCTGTGGGGATGGGAGCCTGAAAGTGTCCGAACCCCCCTGAGCAGGGGCCCTCCATGCCCTTGCTGAGGATCCTGACACTGCCTCCTCCCTCCCCCCGGAAAACCAGGGCCCCCGCTCCAGCCAGTCTGGCTGGGAACCCGGGATTGAGCAATGGAGGAGGCGGCAGCAGCGGGTGCTGGAGGAATGTCACGCTTGGGCGCTGGCCCCGACACACAGCTCTTCTGCATGGGGCCCAGCGCCCCAGCTGGACCCGGGGAGTCGGAGGGCTGGGGACAGCAAGGAAGCCCTGCACTCCGGGAGGGGGTTTCTGCTGCTAGAAGGCACTTATCCCCCAAGGCACCCAGCCATGTGGGCAGCAGGGCTGGCAGGGCCACCCACAGGGGCAGTGAGGAAGCCCACAGGTGGGAGAAGTGACCCAGCACAGCCTCCTTGGGTACAGGGAGTCCACAGCAATGTGGGGAGCTGCTCCTGGGTACGGGGGAGAGGGAAATCGCAGCACCGTGGGCTGTGTGTGAGCAAAAGACTGTTTCAGAGTTTGAAATGGTTCCCTCTGAATGCTGCAATTCTTCAAATAAACACTCTTGGCTTCTCCACTTTGCTAGTCCTGCATCAAGAAATGTTCCCAAATTTCTCATCCAGGATGGAGAGCTCAGCACCGCCCCAACATGCAGA
The DNA here is from genome assembly GCA_026413545.1 of Cichladusa arquata. Taxonomy (NCBI): domain Eukaryota; kingdom Metazoa; phylum Chordata; class Aves; order Passeriformes; family Muscicapidae; genus Cichladusa; species Cichladusa arquata. Next base: position 9,278,729 of record JAOTQP010001179.1, read on the forward strand.
GCATGAGGGCTCCCCCCAAAGATATAGATGGGACCCTCCCCATCCCACTGCAGGCATCAAGGAAAAGGAGCCACAGGGGCTGGGGAGCCCCAACAGCTGGTAGCAGATGGTGGGACACTGCAGGCAGCCAGCCCCTGCGGCGGCAGCAAAAGCCTGCAGGTCAAAGGCCACCGAGCAAGGGGATGGACAGCGCCTAGACGGCTCCCTCGGGACAGGTTGCATAAGCTGTGCAGAAGGAAGGGTCAATGCTTGGGGGTCTCCCTGAGGCAGGCAGCTGCCTCCAGCTGGCAGCTTCCTCCAGCAGCGCCTTAGGGGGCTCACACATGCTCCAGGGGCCAGTAAATTGCCAAAGGCAGCCTTAGCATCACACAGCACAAGGGGGATGAAGTTCTGCAAGGCTGGAGTGCATCCAGACCCCTGACACTTATTTAGGGGGTGTCTCTTGTGTAGGTGGCAGACTGCGAGGTTCCAGGGAAGGGGCAGGACCACGAGCAAGCAGATGAGGTGGCAGAATACTGCTTGACCCCTGCATGATGGAAGATAACCCTGAAATGAGGCCAAATCCCAGGTTCAGGCAGAAAATCCCAGTTTCAAGCAGTCCCACCAGCACCGGGCACTGCAGCACAGAGACGTCGCCCTGGCCTGGGTAGAGTGCAAGGGTGAGGACCAAATGCACTCCCCTCCAGCAGCACCACCCAGCCATCTCCCCGGGCAGGGCACCTGGGCTTTTTGCAGGCAGATGCTCCGGTAATTCCCTCAGCCACAGCTCTAATTATATCAGTGCTTTTGCAAATGGCAGGAGAGACGTGGGCCCCTGCACATCTCCCAGGCACTGGTGAGAGGGGCAGTCCCACCCTCTCTTGTGCCTGTTCATTAGACCTGTGAATGTCAGGAACCAGCAGTGTTAGGGATGCACGGAGGGGCAGGGAAGCAGCTTTCTCTAGGAAATGTTTACCAAACTCTTGCCCATGACTTGGGAGAAGGAAGGTGACGCCAAGAGGGAAGATACAGGCTGTTATTGCAGGTCATGGACGTGGATGCAGCTGAAGACCCTGCTTCCATCTCCATGCCATTCCGTGCAGGGGCCCCAACAGCCTTGCAAGTTCCCATTCCCTGCCCCACACAACTGGGCTAGGAAAGGACCTTTTAGCAGTTCTGCAGCCCTGAGCACCCACCTCTCTGGGGCCAAGCACTCAGCTCCGCTCAGCCCCACACTGTGGTGCCATCTCTGAGCTGTGGCCAGAGAGGCCCAGACCCTCTTGATATCCCATGGCAGAGGGAATGGAATTAAATGATCTTTAAGGTCCCTTTCAATGCAAGCCTTTCCATGGTTCAGTGATACTATAACCCCAAGCTTAGAAACCCCTCAGGTCTCTGCCCATGCCGGGCCTTCACCACCATCAGCCACAACCCCCTGCCTGCATCAGGAGGGATTGATTCCCATTGGGGTGATTTATGGCACTAAGACTGAAATGTTGATGGGAACCACTGATCTGAGCCTTTCTCCCTGCAGTGTCCTTTGCCCTCATCCCATAAGAAGCTCCAAACCCCATGGCTGGTGATGGTACATGCAAGGGCTGCCATCCCAGTGGGCCAGCCATGGGATGCTCACTCCCTGGACTCAGCCTCAATGGCCTCAGTCCTGACAGGAGCCCAGTCTAGCACCCCAAAGCACCTCCCCCCTGCAGCCTGGTCCTGCCGAGCCTTGGACACAAGTCCTGCTGGCCCATCTGGCTCCACTTATCCTGGCTAGATGTCCTTCCTAATGACACAGCATCTCAGAATCCATTAAGAAGCATTGCAGAGTGGCTGACTCCAGGATTGATACACCCTGCTCATCAATAATGAAAGAGCATCAGGCTGCCCTTGCTCTCCAGCTGCCTCTGCAAGCCCCTCCATTTCCTCCCGCTCCCAATATAGCTGCTCCCCTGGGGCACTCACAAGGCATCAGATTGATTTACCCCTCCATCAGCAGGGTGGGGCTATCACAGCCCCATCCTGGGAGTGCAGCAGGGACAGGCACAACCTGGGGTGCCCAGGTACCAGTCTGGGGGGCTCTGCCTGAGCACAGCACGGCCACCCAGGTATGCTGGCACCATGATTCTCGAGGTATGTAACCACAACTGATGCTGTCCTTCTGAAAGTCACATCCACTCCATCACCCTCAGCCTCCAAGGACATGCCTGGGTCACCCCAATCTTGCTAACACAGAGGTTGGGGTGGTCCCACAGGGTGCCCATCACAGCATGCCCCACCACACTGGGGGTCTGCCCCAGCTTTTGCTGGAAAAGGTTGACTGGGCTGGGGGCCTGGGAGGAAGACACTATGCCCCCTCCTCCTGCTGTATCCTGGCCCCTCCACTGGCCCAGGGTTTGGGCCAGGGAGGGGCTCAAGTTCTGTCTTGGCCCGTGTGAGCTCACCTCCTCTGCTGGTCCTGCTGCTCCTCCAGCCCCACTGTGAAAAAATGTGCTCAATCCTCACTGCACCCCACACAGAGCCCATTTTGCCCACCCATCCCTGTGCCCCACACAGATCCCACTGTACCCGCAGCCCATCCTCATGCCCCACACAGATCCCACTGTGCCTCCAGCCCTGCCTTATGCTCCACAGGGGTCCCACGCTTCCTTTGGCCCCTTGCCATGCCCCACTACACAGGTGTCACTCTGCCCATCCCCTGCTGCACCCCACACGAGTCCTTGGCCCTTTGCCATGCCTCACATGGACGCCATTTTGCTCTCAACCCCTCACAAGTCCCACTGTGTCCTCGACCCTCATGATGCCCCACATAGGTGCCACTATCTCCTTGGATTGTTGCTGCACCCCATATGATCACACGGTGTTCCCATCCCCTTGCTGCATCCCATATGTATCTCATTGCCCTCTCTGACACTTGCTGTGCCCTATCTCCATTGCCCCCTAACCCCTTGGTGCACCCCAAACAGATCCCACTGCCACCCTGATCCCTTTTTGTGCCACACATGCCTCCCACCATGTTCTCAGTCCTTTGCTCTGCCCTGCAGTGATCCCACTGTGTCCCCATCCCCTCTCCGTGCCCCAGATGGGTCCTGCTGCTCCCTTAACCCCTTGCTGTACCCTATGTGTTGTCCACAGTACCCCAGTCCCCTTGCTGCACCCCATCCTTCCATTTCCTGCGCCCCAGACGGGTCCAACGTCCCCCACGGTCCCCCACACAGATCCCATCACACCCTCAGCCCCTTGCTGTGCCCCGGGGAGGATTTTGCCTCCCCCCGTCGGAGCCCTACGCAGATCTCCCGAGGGGAGCCCCCTCCGCTCTCCCTTCCTCCTCCCACTCCCTCACCGCCACCCCCGCTCCCCGGGCGCTCAGCCCGATCCCGCCCGTGCTCATCGTGTCCCCCCCGCACCCCACGCCGCGCCACCCCACGCACCGCGCCCGTTGGCTTTGATGAAGTGGACGGCGGTGTCGGGGCCGCCCTCCTCGGGGGAGTAGATGTGGACGGTGACGGTGAGGTTGTTGCCATCCTGCAGCTCCTGGTAGATACCCTCGACGGTGAAGTAGTAGGGTCGGTCGTCGGTCTTGCGGTCCACGTAGAGGAGCACGGCGCGGGCGCTCCAGTTGAAGTGCGCGTGGAGGTGGGAGACGAAGGCGCCCAGTTTGGGTGCCGAGGGCCCGGTGCGCACCGTCGTGCTATAGTGCTCCCGTTTGCGACTGAAACCCGCTGCCACCGCCCCGCCGGTGATGAGAGGCAGCCGCCAGTGAGAGGCGAAGCGCCCCACGGACGCGGCGGGGTACACGCAGCCCGGCCCGAACAGCACGTCGGGGTCGTGGTAGAGCTTCAGGTCCACGGCGTTGAGCGGTGCCACGTACTCGGAGCAGGCGCCCTCCAGCTCCGAGCTCATGAACTCGACGCGCACCGAGAAGGGCCGCGGCAGCAGCGGCGGCTCGCCCCGCTCCAGCGCTTCCAGCGCCAGGCTGAGCGCCGGACCCACGCGCGGCCAAGCCCACGCGTAGCTCACGTTGCGCTCCGGCAGCACCACCGCCACCGTCAAGTTGGCGGGCGCCCCGTCGGGGGTCGCCGCCCGCCGCCCCGCGCCGTTCGCGCTGCGGGCCGCCCTGCAGCTGCTGGCGGGAGTCGGCGCTGTGCGTGGGCGCGGCGGGGGCTCCGCGCAGCCTGCCCGCCGGCCTGGGCTCCCTGTGAGTGCGGGGGGCACCGCCTGAGAGGGGGCCGGGGCTGCGGGCCAGTCCCGCCTCACGGCTGCATCTCTCTTTCCAGGAGCCTGGTCAACGGGACCTTCTCCGAAGTCAAGGACAGGATGTTTTCCCACCTGCCCTCCCTGCAGCTGCTGTAAGTATGGCACTGGGAAGGAGCACGGCCAAGTAGCACTTTACCCCTTCCTCCTAAATAGAGTCCCTTTAAGTATAGAGCCTCTCCGTTTCTCCTAGGTTTCTCTTTCCCTTGTAGAAAGGGAGAAAACGGTGGAAGACAGCTTCCACTGTCCCCCAATGTAGCTGCTGTTTCATAACATTTCTGCTCAGAAACCACTTCATAAAATGTGTATTTAGTTACTAAAGGAGGAAAAAATATTTTCTGATGCCCTAAGTTCCTCCTTTTTTAAACTTCAGCTTTAGTAAGTTTAAGGCTGAGTTTTTGTCCCCCGGAGTTATGTGGTGGTGGCTCTCACTCCTGCTCACTTTGTGCCCAGGAGTCTGGCACTGGCTTTGTGGGTACAGTGCGGTGAGCAGAGGCTTCCAGGACACACTTCAGAGGGAATCCTCTGTGTGTGAGGTGCTGGTGCTGCCTGCAGCATGACTCCGTGCTGCAGCGTGCAACTTGGAGGGTGGCCCCTTGGGTGCCTTCTGTCCCAGCTGTCCTCTGTGCCAGCTCCCAGCACTTTGCAGCCATCCCTCCTTCCCGACCCCGGCAAGCTGCTTGGTCCTGCCCATGCTGCAGTTAGGTGTGTGCCTCCTGCTCCAGGAGCTTATCCAAACTTGCTTAATTTAGCTGTCCCGGGAGGCAGCAGGGAAGATACAGACACTGCGGTACAACCCCTGGGGAGCCTGGATAGTCGCTTCTCTGGCAATCTGCAGCGAAGCCGAGGAGCAGCCTGTGCCCTGCCCAGCCCAGTGCAGCCTGTCCGGAACACTGACACCAAGCAGGCTCTCCACACCTCCACCCCGTAAGGACTGACTGACCCCCAGGCAAAGACACACTGCAAAGAAAAATTCAGCAAAAAGATCCAAAGCCTGCCAGAAAGTCAGGCTGAGTGCTGCCACAGAACTAGATGTTAAAACTGGTCTTAGCAAGAGGTACTCTCTAAAGGTGTCTGGTAGCTGGTGGCAAGGCTGCTCTCCTTGGGCACCCCACCTCGTTTGACTGAAAGGCCTGTCTTCCTGCTGGGAGGAGCAGCACTCCACGCAAAATGCTGGGGATGGAAGCCTTCATCTCCTTTACTGTGAAACTGGTCCCAAAACCCACTTTCTGTGAGAGCTGGGGGTCAGCACCCCCAGCAGAGGGCACGGGGACCTTGCCCACCAATAAATGGTGGCAAACAGTGATCTGTGCCAGCTGGGAAGGAAAGGAAGGAATCCGTGGGTGGAAAATAAGAGCTGGGGGGAATCTGGCTTGGTTTGGATGGTGTACTTGGAAGAGGGAGGAAGACCAGACAAAGACTGTCCCTTTTCCTTAGCTGCAGTAGATTTCCTGGAGATGTTGAGGTGTGTAGGGTGGTGGGGCAGAGGTGAGTCAGTGAGAAAGCAGAAGTTGCTCATGTCACTTTATGTGATAAGTCAGGTGTGGGAGCAAAAGGGTTTTGTCACCACCCTTGGGCACTCACAAATTTTGGTGTTTAGTGTAACTTGTAACTTTTTCCTTAAAACATGAGAAAAAGTAATTATTAAATAACAAAGAGCTATGTGCATAATTGAGCACATGGGCAGCTCAGGACAATGTCTTCTGAGGCAGTAATCATGGTAAAATAGTAATGCAAGGATTTTTTTTTTTTTTTTTTATGGTGATCTTCATCTTTGTCAGATTTCTTTGGGATAATTTAAGGAGCATTTGTCTAGTATTAGCATAATATCCAGGGATCACAGGGAAAGTTTGCATTTCATGTTCATTAGTCTTCTAAATTAATTTTAGTAAAGTGCCTATAACCATACAAAAGGAAGATTAATCAGTTGCTCTAATAAAGCAATCAGTGAGGACATATTCATTCATTGAGGAAAATTCTGAGATTTTCCAAAAATTACTTCTTTTGAGCAGTGTTAGTATTTTAGACCAAATAAGAAGTTTTGCTATTTTCTTGAAAGGAAATTGCCCTCTCTGCCTTTGAATATCAACATTTGGAGATTGTCTGCTGTTGTGCTTTAATACAGCAAGGAATGGGCTTTACTGGCAAAGCCTCCATAACCTCCTCCTCCCTGGCTGTCTTGTGCTGGCTCAGGTGACAGGTGCCTCTCTGGTGCAGCTCTAACGTGTTTTGTTCCTGAAGTTCACACAGGAGTAGGGCAAGGCAGTGCCTGGAGGAGGCAGCACTGCAGCTCTTCCTCAGAGCCTGTGGACACAGGGCTTTGCTCTATAAAGAGAGCAGGATTCTCTGTCTCAGGGGTTTGGATGTGTCTGTGTTTCCAGCAGACAAACTGGCTGCTGTGCTCCCACTGGATGCTGTACCCTATCTGCAGGTCAGGCTTGGAGCATTCCCTTGGGAGAGTGGAATGAGTGAGCACTGGCCCAATGCAACTGCATAAATGAGAGCTGGTGTTTGGGAGCTTAAGAATGGTGCTGAGGTGAACTCTTAAAATTGTCAGTGGGGCTGGAGAAATAGTGAGAGGATGGGGCCCACACTCAGCAGACCTGCCTTCTAATGATGGCTTGTTCTGCTCTGTGGACCTCAGAGTTGAGGAGCAGGTTACATTTAGCCAAGGTCAATGGCACATTTTTCCTGGGGAGTAGTGGACATTAACTACATCATGTAATGCCTTTTTTTCCCATAGACCACTCCACATATTTTATGTGTGCTGCATAGGTGGGGTGATACAAGCTCAAATCAGTAAGATTAGTTTGGTCATGGGCAATAAACACAACAGGCATAATCCAGTGTGTCAGGTTTTAATGTGCTTTCCTAATGCCTGCTCTCCATTTTCAGCTTGCTGAACTCCAACTCCTTCACTGTTATACGAGATGATGCCTTTGCTGGTCTCTTCCATCTAGAATACCTGTAAGTTTGGTATT
>JAOTQP010001179.1:9311496-9337799 GCA_026413545.1 Cichladusa arquata
CGGCCGGGCGCCCCCGAGGAGCGGCGGCGGGGCGGGTCGGTGTTTCCGCCGTGCCCCGAGGGCGCGGGCGGGGCGGGGCGGGGCGGGGCGGTGAAGAAGAGGGCGCGCACGGGGCGGGGGGCGGTGATGGCGGCGGCGGCGGCGGAGGAGGAGGCGGCGGCGGCGGGGCCGCTGATGCGGCGCTACGAGGGAGCAGCGCAGGGCCGCGGCGTGGCGGCGGACGGCTGGCGCGTCTGCCTGGCACACAGCTTCGAGGAGCTGCGGCAGCCCTACGGCGCCGGGGACGTGCCGGTCCGCGATGTCCTGCGGCACGTCGGTCTCGGCTTGCGGTACGGCAGGGGATGGAGGGGGCCAGGAACACACCGGGATGAGGGAGGGCGTCCCGCGGGGGACACGGCTTTGCGCTGGAGCCGCTCGGAGCCGCGGGGGCCTCGCCCCGGGGAGGCACCGTTGGTGTCCCGGTGTACAGAGGGCAGAGTCTGGCGGATCACGGAAGGCCCCAGGCTGGCGGGAGCCGCCCTCCTGCCGCCCGGAGCCGCCGGCACCCTCCAGCCTTCCTGGCACCGGCACTGGGAGCAATTGGTGCTAAAGGGGCAACACCTGGCGCTTGGGCTCCTCAGAACGGGGGGAGCTGGGAGGACTGGGAGCATCTCTTGGGGATGGAGATCCCCATCTCCCACCCCCAGAGCTCATCGCTGCCGCATCGTCCCCAGTGCTGGCAGCTGTAGGTTAAACTGGGGCCAGCTGGGAGGGGTTTGGAACGCTGTGTGCTGTGGCAGGTTTGGGAACGGGGCACCTCTCCCAGCTTTGCGTTGGGGTGAGCTGGAAGTAACGACAGAGAGCACGCGTGGAAAGCAAGAGTGTTGTTTTAACCTTTATTGCTGGAGTCCGAATGCTAGCAGTGTTTGTGCACCCGTAAAGCTGAACGCTGGGACCAGTGATGGCATTGCTTATTTCCTTGTGCTGGATTTATGACTCCTGCCTCCATTTTCTGCTGGTGTCTTTGGAGGCTGCCGCTTGCCAAGCTGGTTCCTGCAAAACTGGATGAAAGGGCAGATTCTGGATTGCTTCAGGGTGCATGGCATGCTGGTCTGACCTGAGACAACCTGGTGCGAACCTGGGCATTGGGAAGGGAGAGTGTGGGTTATGCACAGGAGATAAATAAAGGCTGCTGGAAAAGCCGCCGTGGCAGGTTGGGCTGAGCTGAGCATGTGGGAAAGCATGAAGTTCTGGTGGGGTGAGCAGTGAGAAGAAGTGATCCTGGCATTGTGCTCATTGAAGTCTGGAAGTACCTTGTATCAGTCCTAGGAAAAAGTCTTTTAAAGCAAGAAGTTTGAAGTCAAACTACTGCCTCTTCTCCTGTTCAAGTTTTGGATGTAATTTGATTGCTATCTCAAAATACTTTTGCAATGGCAAGAACTTCCTTGCAAGGAAATTCTAGCCTCAAGAGCAGAGGAGACAAAGTACTAGGGTGACGAGAAATACGTGTGTGAGTTTGATTTAAAACCCAAGGCCAACACTGTTGGCTGCAATGACAGCCCATTCAGGGATGTGAGAATATATGGGAGGCTGCATGCTCCAGGCATTGGTGGGCACCTCAACATCTGCCTGGCTGGGGCAGCCAGGTCATGGAAACCTGGTTGCTGGTGGTGCGAGAGGAAACTGGTGCCCAGTTCTGTGTTGTGGTGCAGGGGTCTGTGAAGCCCTGCAGGTTGGCCTGCCCTTTCCTGAATGACCCATGATGAGTGGGCCCTGTGCCAGGGATGTTCTCAAAACTTGGTATGGCTTGGTGCATCAAGCGCAAAGTTACCTGGTGTAGGTGTTTGTAGCCACTAGGAGTGCCTTGGGGTCACTGCACATCTTGGGCTCAGGAAGTCCAGGACCAGCAGAGGAGCTGCCACATCCTGGGTTGATGTTGTTGCATCGAATTAAACATGATAATGGGTGCCTTCTTCTGCAGCACCAGCCTTAGGTGCAGGTGACATGGCTGGGGGTGTTTTCATCCCTGGGGCAGGTTTTTTTGTTAATCAGGGCTCATAGGGGTAACTCTGGGAGGACATGCACGTCTGGAAAGAAGGGGTTGTGCAGAGGACTCAGCTGGGGCTAGTGAGGCAGAAGAAGAGGTGCAGGTAGATTTCCACAGAGGTGACTCATGTGTCTTGAGAGGGGTCACAGCATGAATCCAGATCAGCTGGGTGATGTTCAGACAGGTTTTAATTCCACTGCCTATTCAGAGGGGAAGAAATGCCCTCCAGCCCTGACAGGGCTTTTGGTGCTACAGAACACGAAGTCTTTCTCCTGGTTATTCTTCAGCCCCCTCAGAGCTGTTAATAGCCAGCAATTGGGCATCGACCACTGGGCTTCTCTTCTTGGCTTGTATGATTTTGGGGGAAGCTGGCCGGAGATGAGTTTGCTATTGAGATGATAAAATGACTGGCAGTGGCAGTAAATCCCAAACATTTTTTTGTTCTCTGTAAAAACTGCTTCCTGAAATCCATCTCCTGCCTCCTTTCCAAGGAGTCAGGGTGCCCCGCCAGGCTGTGCTGCAGCCACTCTACCTGGGCACCTTATTTCCTGTTGCCAGAAGCCTGCTGGGGAAGCAGCTGGGTTGGTTCCCTGACACTGGGTTGAAAAGGAATAATAATCATTTCCTTGAGAGAGAGAGAGCACTGCCAAAACCTCGCCTTGGCAGGGTAAGGCTGGGGCTGTCCCGGCTGGAGAAGAGCAGTTGCAGCAGATATAGCTGGAAGATAGTGGCAGACCCTGTCTCAGGGCAGTCAAGCAGGACAGGCTTGTTCTCTTCATGCCCTGAACCTCCCTGAGCAAAACATCCATAGACAGTCAAACACAAAGCTGGGTCTGTAGGAGTGGAGAGCAGGCTGCATTTAGGTCCTGTGAGACTGCAACCCAGAAAATCTCATGCTGAAGGGGGTTTGGGGACCTTAGATGTTGGTGAATAAAGGTGAATGCCCAGTGAGCAGCCAAAAAGTCAAGTGAGGGTTGTTTCTGTTTGGTACGCGTAGTAGTAGAGGTATCATGGATTGCCCATTGCCTGTGCTCTGCATCCTGTGAAACCAAGGGTAGGACAGGCTGTGTGCTCCTGGTTGGGTGGTTTTCTACTGGGCAGTATGGCATGGGTGTCTGCAGGTAACTCAGGGATATTGCCCACTGTGGGGGCTCCTGTGCCCTCATTGGCCGCCTGGCACCCAGGGCCATGCAGCTGCCAGCTGGGTCTTGCCTTACCCAGGCAAGGTTCTCCAACTTCTGGTGTGGTAGCTGATTTCCGTGTGCTAGTTGTCTCTGTACAGAAGACTTAACTTGGGGCAGTTTATTAGCCAAAGCCAGTACTTTACAAGCACTGACTCGGAGCCCAGCCCTGCTCCTGTTGCCTAGAGTGGTGCTGGCACACCCAGCCACAGGTGTGCCCCTGTTTGGGTGTCTTGATTCCCAGACCTCTGGGTGAGAAATTATCTGATGGGCAGTGGCGGTCTGCACAGCTGGTGTGTGGGTGAAGGCAAGTCCCTAGGATCCTGCCAGCTGCAGACAGCAACAATCACCACTTCCAGGGCAAGGCTGCCCTGTGCCCTTTGCCCCTAATGATGTGGCACAGGGATGCGGTACTGTATGGCAATAGGGGCGTGGAGGTTGAAGAGCAAGGCTCATGTCCTTGGAGCACTGTATGTCTCCTCTGGGCTTGCACCTCTGCTTGCAGGCCTTCCTTAGCAGGACATTGTGTACCAGGCATGGAGGTGGTGGTCGTGGTCCTTGTGTGCATTCCCACTTTTCCATTTCCTTCTGTGCTATATGAGCGGGGATTCCTGCTCTTGAGTTGCCCTTGCAGTCAGTCCTGAGCTGCCTGAACTCTGCCTCCTTGTGCTTGTTGACTGATGCATGCTCCTGATGAGTGATAAAGCCTTATCACCCCTTGTGCTATGGGCACTGGGACCTAGGTTCATGTTGGACATGTCTACAAGGAGGGAAAGCTCAGCCTGTGCTCATCCTGCCCTGTGACACTGAAGGGATGGTGTTGCCTGCTCCTGACTTCTTCAATACTTCTCTTTCCCTTGCAGATACTTCAGGTGGTGGATCAAGAAGACCCGCATAGAAAAGAAATCTGCCTTCATTGACCTCTTGTGTGCTGTTCCTCTGCAGCAGATCTATGGTGAGCCTCCACTTTGGGCACTGGGGTGGGCAGGGATTCACATGGGGACGTCAGGGTGCTAGATGGTATGAGTGAGTCAAGGAGCTTTTGTGATGTGGGCAATGCTGAGTGTCTCTCCCCTGTAGGGATGGGGAGAGTTCCTGAGCCAGGTGCCATCAGTCGAGGAAAGGGGTTGCTAACTATTGGTGTCTTTGCCAGGATGTCCACTGGGCGGAATTGGGGGAGGCACCATCACTCGTGGCTGGCGGGGAGAGTTCTGCCGCTGGCAGCTGAACCCTGGCCTTTACCAATATGAAACCGTCATCGCCAATCAGGTAGGGTCTGCGAGGGGAGTGTCGCTGCAGCAGCCCGGGTGCTTGGGACGTCTGCTCCAGGGCTCATCTCATCCCCTGCATGTGCTTCTCTCCTCCACAGTTCACGGTGTGCCTGCGGTGCAAGGGGCAGACGATTTACCAGCAGGTCTTGTCCGTGGAGAGACCCAGCAGCCTGCAGGGCTGGAACTGGGGCTACTGCGGCCACTACGCCTTTTACCACGCGCTGTACCCCCGTGCGTGGCTGGTCTACGAGCTGCCGGGGCAGAAGGTGGTGCTCACCTGCCGACAGGTCTCTCCTGTCATCCCCCATGACTATAAGGTAAGGCGGTGACGGCATCCCCGGGGCAGAGCTGCTTGTTAGCCGGGTTTCCCAACATTTCCCAGTGGTCCCAGGCCGGGGAAGCCCCGCAGCCGTGCGGGAGCTGGGGATTGCAGCAAGGGATGGCTCAGCGCTGCCCGTGCCGGCTGCCAGCCCCGGGCGAGGGTGGCAGCTGTGCTGCTGACACGTCTGACCTTCCTTTTACCCCAGCGCAGCACGTGAGCCTGTATCAACCTGCCGAGCAGATGAGTGATGAGACACCCGGCTGAGCCCTAAACGCCGCTTTCCGTCTCTCTGCTGCCTGGTGTGGTGTCTGCCAGCCCAGGGCTTCTCTTTTGAATTTTGTCTTGCCTGCCTCTCAAATTCCTCTGCTCCTGCTGCTGCTCCTCAGCTTGGCAGCAGACTCCAAGACCAAGTTATTATTCCCAATGCTCTTGTTCCTGCGCGGTGTCCCCAGTAACGGGGGAAATGATGCTGCTGCCTGTGGAGCAGGAGCCCTGTAGACAGCGTTCTGTGTCTCTGCCAGGACTCCAGCCTGCCAGTGGGAGTGTTCATCTGGGAGGTGGAGAACAGCAGGGATGAGGACGTGGAAGTGTCCATCATGTTCAGCCTGCAGAACGGCACGGGAGCAAAGGAGGACAGGAGCGGCGGGCACTGGAACGAGCCCTTCACCTTCCAGAAGGATGGAGAGCGGGTTGCTGGAGTCCTGCTGCACCACTGCCCTGCTGTGAACCCCTTCACCCTGGCCATCTCTGCCCGGGAGAAGGTAAAGGGCTGGCCCTGCTGCTGTGGCTCCTGCTGGAGAGCCCTGCTGGGTGTGGGGGAGCTGCCTGCAGGCAGCTGGTAAAGGATGGGCATGCAGCAGGTTGGGGTTGGCACCGGTTATCAGCACTTGCCTGACACCAGGAGTGGGGACATGTCTTCCCTGAGGGCACCCTCTTTGGGAATGGTGTCAGGAGAGCAGCTGAGGCAACAAGTTTAGACTTAGAGTTGCTGGGCAGCAAGTTGCTGGGGAAGTGAGTGTGATATCCTGGTGATGGTATTGGGGAGTGGAGAGCATGAATCTTCTCCAAAGTAGCAGCCCCTGATGGTGCTCTTCCCTTCCCCAGGCTGGCACGGGAGTCACCCATGTCACGGCATTCAATCCCACGGGATTGGGTAGAGAGGTGTGGCAGGACCTCCTGCAGGATGGCAGGCTGGATTCACCCACTGGTGAGTGCCTCCATCCCCTGTGGGATGGGTGGAGGGGGAGCATGGGAAATGGGTGGCCATGCTGGTTCTGGTCACCCAAGCCAGGGCAGAGTTCTTTCCTCCAACCTCCTTGGCTGGTTAAAATCCCTCTGGGATGCTGTGGCTTATTCTCAAATTTAGGCTGTATCCAAATTTCCCGTTGCTTCTTTGCTGTAGTTCTCCAAAAGCTGTTCATACCATTTTCAGGCTGCTCTTGGGTGTTGGTTATACATGCCAGTATCTCATTAGTCTCTGTGTGGTTGCACACTGAATTGAGATTTCTGCTAGGGAGCCAGTGTGCTGCCTAGCCGCCTTCCCTCAGTCCCTGTTTCAGATAAATGAGCTGTGTCCTGTCAAATTTGTTCCTGCCAGCCTTTAATGGTGCTTGGGGTTTAGTGCTGCCGTCACTTGCACTCTTCCTACGGTAACAGTTCTCTGAACATATCTGGTATTCCTTTGATAATTCTGCATCCATCTGCAGGTGTCTGGTCCCTCCCTTGGGAGGAGCCTTGAAGCAGGGTGTCATCTCTAGCCTTTGCTGCTCACCTCTTATTGCCATAAAAGGTGACCATTTCCCTAATGTCTGCCAGTTTCTAAATAAGGTTGATGCTGACAAACTAGTGATGCTGGGTCTTTGCAAGATTTCTCGAGGTTTAAATTATGTAAATGAAGTGTTTACTACGTAATTTTTTCCAGAAAATCAAGCTTCCTGCCTAGATGCACTCAGAGGTCTCCAGGCTATTGGGATGTGGTTTTTCTTCATGCATGCCAGACATTATCATAGTCAGGATCTGTGCTTATGTTGCTCTAATGAGTTTACCTTGTACACATGTCAGAACCAGCGTATAATTATCCAGCCACCTCAGGGCTTTTCTTGAATACCAGCATGGCTAAAGCGCCCTGCAAAAAGCTGGAAACAATGACTGTCCCTAGAAAGTCACAGTGTCTCTGATTGCAGCGCACAGATACAGAGTCATGGGATACTCTGTAGCTTCCATTCATGCCTGGTGGCTTTTCCTGCCTGATTTGTTCCTGTTCTTGAATGACTGAATCCTTTTAACCGCTCCTCCCAAGGAAGGTATTTTTTTCCTGTGGCAACATCATCCCTTAAAGCCCTGGGCTGTACCTTCCAGGTTGTACAGGGGCTTTGTATGCCCAATTTCCTCTCCCTCAAGGTGTATGTGGACTTCGGTTACCCTCCCTTTGGTCTTCCTTGGTTGCTTAAGATTACCTCAATTTTTCCTGGCAGGTAAAAGCAGGCCAACAGAGAAAGGGGAAGTGACAGCAGCAGCAGTGTGTGCCAGCTGCAGGGTGCCTGCCCAAGGGCACAAGACATTGGAGTTAGCCCTGGCCTGGGACATGCCCTGTGTTCACTTTGGCTCCAAGGAGAAGCTGCACCTCAGGTAGATGGGTTGTCTCCAGTAGTGTTTGGCTCATGCCCTCAGAGCCCCCTTTTCCCTCCTTCCTGACCTGTGTACCATGTGGGGACCTTTTGCCCCACTCCCAACTCCTTGTGGTGTGGTCCTGCCAGTTCAGGGAGGGGACCCTGTGACCAGCTCCTGCTCCCCCATGCCCCTCCACCAGCAGTTGAGTTCTGCTGTTCACTGTAGTCCAGTGTCCTTCTGTAGTGTCTGTGTGGGTTTCCCAGGTGGAGCCCACGGGGTGCTCAACAAAACCTCACTTGGCAGGCGGTACACCCGGTTTTTTGGCAGCAAAGGCGATTCTGCTCCTGCACTGTCCCATTACGCCCTGACGCACTACGAGGAGTGGGAGAGGAAGATTGAAGCATGGCAGAATCCCATCCTGGAGAACAGGTAGGGCAGATGGGAGCATCTTCCCAGAGGCCTCCTGGGGTTGGCTGCCACAGGAGCATCACCACCTCGGCCTCTGAGGGTGAGCTTCCCTTTCCCACAGCCAGCTGCCTTCCTGGTACAAGTCAGCACTGTTCAATGAGCTCTACTTCATGACGGATGGGGGAACCATCTGGATGGAGGTGCCCCCTGATTGCTGTGCCGAGGACCTGCAGGGGCCGGCGGGGGCGGGACTGTCCCACCTCCTCCCTGTCTTGCGGGAGTACGGAAGGTTTGCTTACTTGGAAGGTAACTCCCAAGGATGTGAGGGATTCTCCCAACTCAACCCCTCCCATGACTGTAGCCATGTGTTTTTGACCTGCTGTGGGGATGGTTTCAACACTTTGCTTGTAGGGAGCAGTGCTATTCCCAGGAAAACCCCTTGCAGCCCTGAAGGATCTGGCATGAAGTGTTTCCCAGATTCCTGGTGCCCTATGTAGAGGATGAAACCCTCTTTTCAATGGGAGCTCCTCCCTGTGCTGGGAAAGAGCCCCTGTCCTGGGCCATGTGGAGGGAGGCCCTTTCCCCCTTTTCCCCTGCCCATGGCAGTCTCTTCCCCTCACCATCTGCCCCGTCCTGCCAGGCCAGGAGTACCGCATGTACAACACCTACGATGTCCATTTCTACGCCTCCTTCGCTCTCATCCTGCTGTGGCCCAAGCTGCAGATCAGCCTGCAGTATGACATTGGTGAGTGTCCCCAGGGGCCCTGCCTTGCTGCCTGCTCAGGGCTTCCCCAGGGGAAGAGACGGAGCGTTTGAGACAGCTGCTGCTCTAGAGATGTGTGCCATGGAGGCAGCATTCCCCTCCAGCCCCTCTGCTGTGCCCACGACTTGCAGCCCTGGAATGTTGCTGCCTCACATGCCTGTGCCCAGCACTGGGGGTGCCTTCTTGCCATGCTGGGGGTGCACAGCTGGCTCTTCCTGCCCTGGGGGAGCCCCTCATGTTCCCATCTCAGTCTGTGCCCCTTACAGAGCAGACACACAGAGCTGTTTGCAGACTCCCAGTGGGAGATGGGCCTCTGGCCATGGCTCCAGGCTGAGCAGGGTCCTGCTGACCTGCATCAGGTGAGGTGTTAAGGAGCACCCTGTGGTGGGTGGGCTGACAGAGAGGAGCCCAAGCCATGGAGGGTCACAGCAGGGGTGACACACTGGCCTTCTGTGACAGTGACAAGAGAGGCAACAAAGTGCCCTGGGGGGTGTCGGGGGTTGGGGTTTGCTCCCTTACTGTTTCAGCTTTTGGATAATTTTTCCCATTATGATGCTAAGGAAGCAAGCTGGTTACACCTAAGCTCTTTCACGGGTCGAGACAAAGGGGTAGGTGGGTCTGTCTCCCGGGCTTTTCACTCGCAGGTGGGCTCTGAGTTAAGTCAGGACTGCTTGTCTCCCAACGCCGGGGAGGGGGAGCGAGGTTCCCTGCGGTCGGACACTGCCCTGCATCTGCTCCACATCCAGCCTCCTGCCTCTGAGGACACTGCTGACCACCAAAACCCAAACGGTGAGCGGAGAGCCCTTCTTCCACCCTTTCACCTACGTGGGACACAGCTGCCGCTGCCGCCTTCCCCCCGTCCCGTCTGCTCTCCGCAGCAGCGCGGGCCCTGCCCTGCTTTTCCCCTCCGGGACCAGACACAGGCAGAGTGTGTCTGGGGCTGGGAGAAGGACAGGAACGGAGGTATTTGCTCTGTCCTGCTGTTAATTTTCATAGCTGCTGTTGCTTCTCTTTGTCCGGTTAGATATATTAGTAAAGAGCTGTTATTCGTACCTCATTATATCTGCCTGAGAGCCCCTGATCCAAAAATTTTAATACTCGGGAGGGAGAGGACTTACATTCTCTGTTTCAAAGAGGAGCTTCTGCCGGTATTGGCAGTCACCTGTCCTTCAAACCAGAACACCAAACCATGGAGGGTCACAGCAGGGATGACACGCTGGCCTTCAGGGGCAGTGAGAAGGGAGGCAGCAGAGTGCCATGGTGGGGAAGGGGAACAGGAGCACTGTTCCTTGAAAGAGAGGAGACAATGTGTGATGCAGCAAAGCTTTATTGGGAGAAGCAGAGGCTGAGGCATGAGCAAGGGCTACAAGCCTGGCACTGCCTCTTCTCTGGGAGCTCCAATGCTACCACCCTCCATCCATGTGCTTTTCCAGGCGCCAGAATGTGTTGTAGCCAACCCTGTGGGGACACAGAGAGAGGAGAGGTAAGGATGGGACAAGGGAGTGACCCAATGCCTGCCCAGCCCTGTATCCTTCCAACACATTTGCACCTTGTCAGGATGCCCAGGGAAGCTGTGCACAAGCACCCTGCCCTCCCTCACTTGCACACTGGCAGCAGCTCTGCCAAGCACTGAACTCCACAGGCTGGGAGCACCACCCTGCATCCCCATCCTCGCACCATTCAGGATTCCTTCTTAGGCCTTTGGCTATAGAAATATCTCTCAGGTGGTGAAGCTCCCCTGGAGCTTGTCACAGACACTTTGCACACCCAGTCCTTCTGTTTCCTTATCAAGGAAACCAATAGTCCAAAAGCCTTGGGATATTGCTTGCCTGAATCATAGCCCAAGTAGAACAACGTTATCAGTACTGGAACAGTGAAAAATTCCTGTAATTACCATCTCACAGCACATGCAGAAGGAAGACTGACTGGTGACTAAGGTCAAGCAACCCACGATTTTAGCTTTCCTAAGTGAAGCCCCTAAAGCTCTCCCGGACCCCTGAAGGGGCTGTGCCACCATCTCCCTCCCAGTGTGTGGATGAAGGGATGTGAACAACCCATGGCACGTGCAGTGTGACTGCTGCCAGCTTGGATCTATAATTAAGTCTTTGCTCTAATGGTGATAAACTCTCCCAAACCACTTGAGAAAGGTCCAATTAGTCAATGGTTAAGTGGGTAAGCCAAATCCTTTAGACAGAAAGCACTGAGCAGGTCTGAGACTAAGAGTGGAATCAGCCCCACCTAGGATCCATCAGTAGTTTAGAAAGCACTGGGTACCTCCCTGGAGTTCGTGATTCATTTGAAGGGTCTCACTTCTCCTTTTCCTTCTCCAGCCTCCATGGAAATCATTCTAAATTGATTCAAACCAAATTTTTGATTGCACAGAGCAATCAAGTGAACCTTGCCATGGCACTTTGCTAAGTTTCACTTTTGCAAGCAGATATTGAATCTGCTTTTGCCAGCATGTGAGAGAGTGACTCTTAAGTGACCTGAAACACTCATTTATGACAGCCCCAACCCCTCACTGGTGTACAGGGGACCTGTGCAGGACAAGGACAGAGAGCTCACTCGGTGGCTTTTCAGTCATCTTTGATTTTGTCCTCATATGATCTCAGCAGCCACTTGGTCTTCAAAACCTCCTTTCCTTCATTATCCACGAAGCACTGGCCTGTGAAAACAGTGATGGATTCTGTGGGGACAGGACAGGAGGTGACTGCAGTAGCAGGTCAGTGGCTGTCCCAGCCCAGGGGACAGTAGAGACCTGCTGTCCCTGACCCTGCCCTGCCCTCCCTCACTTGCACACTGGCAGCAGCTCTGCCAAGCACTGAGCTCCACAGGCTGGGAGCACCACCCTGCATCCCCATCCTCACACCATTCAGGATTCCTTCTTATTCCTTTGGCTTTGCAAATGTCTCCCACCTCCTCCCTGTCCTGCGAGAGTATTCAAGGTTTGTTTAATTGGAAGGTAAGTCACAAAGATTTGAGGGAATCTCTCAACTAAACCCCTCCCATGACTGTAGCCGTGTGTTTTTAAACGGCGGTGGGGATGATTTTCACATTTCAGTTGTAGGGAGCAGTGCTATTCCCAGGAAAAGCCCTTGCAGCCCTAAAGGATCTGGCATGAAGTGTTTCCCAGATCCCTGGTGCTCCATGTAGAGAATGAAACCCTCTTTGAATGGGAGCCCCTGTTGTGTGGGGAATGCAAGCACAGAGATGTCTCAGGGCCTTGTCCATACAGGCTCAGAGAGAGAGAGATGGGTTCCATGTTTGACCTAAGACCCTGGAGAAGGCTTGGAGAATTAGAGCACTGAGAGTGAAACAGAAATAAGAGAAGAACATAAGTTTGCAGTTTAAGTAGAAATATGTGTTAAGCAAAGATGTATTCTGTAAGCAAAGCAATATGTTAGGTAAGACAGTAAAAGATTTAAAAGTATAGTGATAGAACTGTTACAAAGTTAGTTAGAAGTTAAAGATGTATGAATGTAGGTTAAGGATGTGTTACATGATTAATTAAAGAACCACACATTGTGTCAAAGCAATGAAGAGGAATGCCATTAATGATTGTTCTAAAAAGTTGCAAACAAGTTTTGTACAAGTATGTGCTTGGCTAAAAAGCTAACATAAGGCATTGTAAATAAGAATTAGGTCGTGTCTGACAGTATGGTATTACTATTACATTACACCTATAATGTCTCACCCTTCTATGAGACTGCTAACATGAGACAATAAACCATCTTTTGAAATGTCTCTCAGTTGCCCATCTCCTGTAATTTTAACCTCCCAATACTGCCTGTGCTGGGAAAGAGCCCCCGTCCTGGGCCATGTGGAGGGAGGCCCTTTCCCCCTTTTCCCCTGCCCATGGCAGTCTCTTCCCCTCACCATCTGCCCCGTCCTGCCAGGCCAGGAGTACCGCATGTACAACACCTACGATGTCCATTTCTACGCCTCCTTCGCTCTCATCCTGCTGTGGCCCAAGCTGCAGATCAGCCTGCAGTATGACATTGGTGAGTGTCCCCAGGGGCCCTGCCTTGCTGCCTGCTCAGGGCTTCCCCAGGGGAAGAGACGGAGCGTTTGAGACAGCTGCTGCTCTAGAGATGTGTGCCATGGAGGCAGCATTCCCCTCCAGCCCCTCTGCTGTGCCCACGACTTGCAGCCCTGGAATGTTGCTGCCTCACATGCCTGTGCCCAGCACTGGGGGTGCCTTCTTGCCATGCTGGGGGTGCACAGCTGGCTCTTCCTGCCCTGGGGAAGCCCCATTTCAATCTGTGCCCCTTGCAGAGCAGACGTGGAGCTGTTTGCAGACTCCCAGTGCACTGGCTGGGTTTGGTGGCTGCTTGTTGGTGGCCTGGGTAGGGGTGTGGAGCACAGCCCATTGCTGGCCTCTGTTAGGGCTAAGCCCACTGGATTCCCTTTCTAGCTATTCCTTTAAGGGGTAGTGACAATTGCATGTCCCCTGCTGAGTGGGGGGATGGAGAACAGCTTGTCCCCTCAGCCTTTTGGAGAGGGCTGTGATTTTGGAGCTCCAAAGGGCAGCCTGGCATGCTGGTGCTGGCAACCCTGCCTGTGCTTATGCTTGAAGCTTTCTGCAGCAGTTTCTGCTGCCCTTTTTGTGTGACCTGCTTTGTGTCCTCTGCAGCCGTCGCTGTTGTGAACGAGGATGTCCAGCCTCGGCAGTACCTCATGTGTGGTCAGACATCCCAAGTGAAGATGAAGAACGTGGTGCCACATGACATTGGGGACCCAGGTGAGGGGTTTTTTGGGCCTGTGGGGGAGCAGATGGGAGGTCAAGCTGCGGGAAATGGGTATGGTGCGTGAAATACACTGTTTTTCATTGTCAAGCATTGGAACTGTCTGCCTGGGAAGTTGTGGTGCCACCATCCCTGGTGTATTTAAGAGAAGTGTAGGTGTGGCACTTAAGGATGTGGTTCAGTGGTGGACTTAGCAGTGCTGAGAGGTCTTTTCCAACTTAAATGATTCTGTCATTCTATATTTTCTGGGAATGGAAAGCTGAATGGTGTGGGGTGGTGATGAAGACCGTGCTGCATGGAGCTTTTACAAGGGAGACGGAGGGAAGTAGCAGGAAGGCTGTTCTCGCTAGAGATGACACAGGGTACAACATATTATTTCAGTGCTGTTTGATCACAGCACCCCTGGGTCCTTGCTCCTGTGTAGGAGAAGGGATGTTTGCTGCTTGCTGCCCTGCTCCATTTAGTCTGTCCTGGTTTAGATGATGAGCCATGGCAGCGTGTCAATGCCTACCTGATGCACGACACTGCTGACTGGAAGGACCTCAACCTGAAGTTTGTGCTGCAGGTGTACCGTGACTACTACCTGACACGTGACTCCCTGTACCTGCGGGACATGTGGCCAGTGTGCCAGGTACTGGGACATCAGACCACGGGGCACTATCCTTTCCCGCTTCCCTCAGGAGCCAAGCAGCTTCCTCAGAGCATGGATGCTCCTGAGCAGAGTGTGGGGGGCTTCCAGGATGTGAGTACTGCGTGACCATCTTCTGCCTCTCCCACAGGCTGTGATGGAGTCGGAGCTGAAGTTTGACACGGATAACGATGGGCTCATTGAAAACGGTGGCTTTGCTGACCAGACGTACGATGCGTGGGTGGTGCATGGAGCCAGGTGAGCAAGAGAGGCAAGTGGGGGTTGGAGATGGGGGCTGTGGGGTAGGGACATAGCTCAGAGCAGTGCCCTTGTATCCCATTTGTCATGGAACCCTTGAGGTGTCCCACATTGCTGATGCTGCTCTCTTTGGCAGTGCCTACTGTGGTGGACTGTGGCTGGCTGCCGTCTGCATGATGTGCAAGATGGCAGAGGTGCTCGGGGATACTGAGACCCGGCAGAAGTACCTGGACATCCTGAACAAGGGCAAGGAGGCTTTTGAGAGGATGCTCTGGAACGGTGGGTGCTCAGCAGTGGGGAATCATGCTCAGCTGGCCGTGCTTCCTTTGGAAGGGAATGGCTCCTTCTTGGATCATGGAGCCTTGTGGGAAATGGGGGAAGGAAGGGAGGTGTCCCTGCAAGATGGGGGGAAGGAAGGAAGATGCTTCCCCTCTAAATGGAGGGGAAGGAGCAGATGTCTAGGAGGGAAAGGTGTGGGAAAGAAACAAGAGTCTTGTGGGAAAAGCAGCTGTGCTCCTGCCACAGAGGGAGGTGTTTAGGGACAGCTCACATGAGCCAGTATCCTCATCTATTTGTTTTAAACTGTTCCCTGCCTTTTCCAGGAAAATACTACAACTATGATAGCAGTGGAAGTAACACATCCAGCAGCATCATGTCAGACCAGTGTGCTGGGCAGTGGTTTCTCGGAGCTTGTGGTCTGGACCAAGGGGAGTTTGAGGTAAGAGAAGGGGCTGCGTGCTGTGGCTGGGGTAAGATGGGACCTGTGGCAGGAGGGAAGCAGCAGCAGGGCTGGAATGTTGTGGGGGTTACACACCAGGGCCAGTGTGGGGGGCAGCTGCCTGCTCTCTCACTCTGCACACACTAGTGGAGGCTGTTGGATGGATACAACAGAATCCATCCTAAACCAAAACGCGCTCACAGAGAGGCCATTCAGCAGGGAGGTGCAACTGCAGCTAGCTTTGGCCCCAGTGGGGTTTGCTCTGGGCAAGGTACTATTTGTTTAAAAATGGTAGAAAAAGGTGTATGAAAATTTCCACTGCCCTAAAAAGTCCAGAATTAATATTGGAGGGAGCTACAGCTTATTCCAAGTCCTGAAGTCTGTGGCTCTTCAGTTGAAAGAGGAGAATTGACTCCTCATGTCTGGTGGGATGGTCAGAGCAGCTGCTGGTGCTGCAATACCTTTATGAGAGAGGGGCAGTGGAGGAGCGTTGGGATATTTATACCCCGTGGGCAGTTGTCACAACAAAACTTTCTGGTGGGCATGGACAGGCAAAGGCCTCAGCTGAGTGAAGGGAGGAGTGGCTTTGCCTGTGGGAGGGTGACAAATCCCATCACTGTCTGTTGGGAAATCAGAGGGGAACTTCAGGTTTGGGGAGAAAACAGTAAATGTGGTGCAGTCCAGAATCTGGCCTGCCTTTCCCTATCCTCAGACTGCTGCTGCTAAAGGTGGCACTTCTCCCTGCTCTCTGGTGAGCTCAGAGCTGACTGGAGGTGGGATTAGTGAATTCTTCTCCTCTGTTACTCTGACATTTCATGGATTTTTTCCAAGCATTTTGATCCATTGCCTGGCTGGCACCACTCCTGTCCATAACCTCATTATGGGCCTTGCTGCGTGCCCAAGTCAGCAGCGAACGAGTCAGAAATGCAATGTGAGAGCAGCCTGTGATCCAGTCCTGAAGCAAGTGTGCCCAAAAGCTTTGGCCAGAGATGGGCACACCAACCCTTCACTGATTGCCACAGCACTCCCTGGGTTTACCTGCAGATAAGGCACACTGGGGAAAGATGTCAGCAGGGATGCTTGGCTTGAGCACAGAGAGAAGGGATTTGCTGCTTTTGCTTGGAGTCTGCCAAAGCTCTCTGGTGGGACTGCCCAGCCTTTCCTGACAAGATCTTGCCTGGTGTCATCCCAGCCTCTGCTTCCCCTGACTCTGGTGTCACCAGACTAAGTGTCTGCACTGTTCTCATGAGTCTCATGGCACTTGTTGCTCTTGCAAGTGACAACTGTAAAGCAGATGAGCATGGTATGGTTGGCCAGTCCTCCAAGGCAAACCCCCAAGCAATGGGGAAGGGGCTTGGCTGGTGACTGTGGGTGAGAGGCTGATTTTGGAGATTGACTAGGTGGATGGGCTGTCAGCATCCTCTTGAGGAATGTGGAATGTGGTTCAGCACCTCTCTGTTACGTACTTTGGTTGGTTTTTTTATCCTTTTTGCGTAAGAGACGTTTCACTGCGTCCTGTTGCTTTTCTGAGGTAGGAATTTATTCCTACTGACCCAGCGAGCAGTGTTGCCTGATGGAAAATTTTAATCCTGCTCCAGACCCAACCTGCAAGGTCCATATGAGCACCAAGCCCATCTCTGTCCGCCCAGGTTTTCCCCAAGAGTCACGTTCTCAGCGCGCTCAGGACCATCTTCGAGAAGAACGTGCTGAGCTTCGCGGGCGGCACCATGGGGGCCGTGAACGGCATGAGACCCGACGGCGTGCCCGACACGTCCAGCGTCCAGTCCAACGAGGTGTGGATCGGCGTGGTCTACTCCCTGGCTGCCACCATGATCCAGGAGGTGAGTGGGTGTCGCTGCCTGGGTTAGGGTAGTTCTAGCTTCGGGCTGCTACAGGGTCCAGATAGCTCTGAGGGCTCCCAAGGCAGAGGGTCAGCTACTCAGCTAGCAAGGAAAGACTTTGGGAGTTGCCATAGAGGTTCTGAAAGTAGCTTTATTTCTTTGAAGGGTTCTACCAGCAAAATCCAGTTACATAGCGCAGCAAGGGGTCTATATAAATTTCAGGGGGATTGAATTTCTAACCAGTAAAATTATAAGTTGAGAAACTATCCAATTACTTTAAGATTCTAGGTGAGAAAAGACCAATCATCTAGTAAAGTTAAAGACCAATAGAAATCTTAAATGATAACAGGGGTTTTGGCAGGGAGGGGGGGCATCACTCATGAAAGGTTTCATTGTCTCAGGGCACAAGATCCCAAGGGCCTTTTTCAGGGACAGTTGTATCATCCACAAGTGGGGGTGCTGCTGCCATGCTCCCCAGCGTGTGCTCCTTGGCCGTGGGTGTGCTGATGGGGCTGTCCCCTCTCCTGCAGGGCATGGTGGAGGAAGGCTTCCGTACGGCGGAGGGCTGCTACCGGACGGTTTGGGAACGGCTGGGCATGGCTTTCCAGACACCCGAGGCCTATCGGGAGAAGAAGGTGTACCGCTCGCTGGCCTACATGCGGCCCCTCAGCATCTGGAGCATGCAGCTGGCCCTGGAGCACCGGGCTGGCCGGGCACCGGCACCGGCACCGCTCCCTCAGGGCCCCGCACACCCTTGAGCCTCGTGGTAGTGGGCAGGACACCGGGTGCACCACGGGCTGGGGGGGCTGCAGATGGCAGGCAGGGACCCTCCCCTCACGCTCTGTGTTAGTACTCACATTGCTGTTTTCCTTCCCTACCTCCACTACATGCCCTTGACCTCAGGGGGCTTGCAGCTGCTGATGCTGAGCACAAGGTGGGGACCAGAGGTGCGGGGATATCTCATCAGAGCGCGGTGGGTTAAGGAGTTGCTGCTGGAGCCTGTGCTTCCCCTTCCCCATCGCTCAGAGCTCTGATAGTCTGCAGGCTCCTCAGCCGTCCCAAACTGCAGCTGGTACCTTGTCCAGGGGCACAGGAGACCTCTCTCCTGCAGTCATTGGGCTGGGTAAAGTGGGGACCTGTCCTGCAGAGGAGAAAAGGGTGTGGGTGAATGTGTGTGTGAGGATATTGGACTGGTGCACTCAGGCACATGGATGCTGTAGCTGTCCTGGGGTGACACTGCACATACTGAGTGGCTCTGCCCCAGGGGGGCCTGTGGCAGGTACAATCCCCAGGGGAGACCCAGCTCCCTGGACGTGACAATCTGAGCCCAAGAAGCAGGTCCTGGTCTGGTACCATGGCCCCCCTCCCTGCTGGTGCCGGGGGCAGGCAGTGGAGCACATTTAAGGGGATAAATCCCTTCAATTCTTAATAAATGTATCCATCTATCTCTTCTCGTTCTTCCTCAGGCACAGGACCAAACCGGAAAAGGGAACTCTTGCAATTCACCTTTATCTTTTTCCCTTTATCTAGGGTGGCTGTGAGGGTACAAGTCCCAGGGGTGGCTGGCTCTTGTGGGGTATTGCTAAAGGGAACAGGATGTGCCTCCTCACCCACCCCCTGTCTGTAATGGCAGGAAAGACTTGACCTTTACCTTCTTCTCTGCTACCTGCAAGGTATGGTAAATCCAGGAGCCAGGAAATGCCTCTGTGGGGAGCAGCTGTGCCAGTGGCTGGCCCTTAACCAAATTTTGTGCCCTTCTGCCCAGGGCTGGGCACCTTGCTTCCTTTTCCTCCTTTTTATGCCAGCGCAGCATTTGAAAGTTGCGCCAGCCTGGTTGGGGAGGGGGGAAGTGGGGATTAGGGAGGTCGACTACCCTTCCTGTTGCGTTCCCAGACAGATAGTGCTGGGAAATGTGAGTTATGATGGGTGCCTTGGTCAGTGCCAAGTCACAGCCCCTGCTCCAGCCTCCCTAAGCGGTGGGACACGGGTTCTGCATGCATGGGGCCAGCATGGTCCCTTTTTTGGCACCAGGAAGCAGTGGCATGAGCACCAGCTAGAACAGCACCTCTCCCTCTCCAGGCAGAGCAGGACAGAGCTGGGAGTGCTGGGTACTCTGCTGTACCTGGGGTAGGTGGTCAACAGTACCCACAGAGACAGCATAGCCAGAGCTAGAAATTTCCATGGTAATGATGCTGCACCATGGGATGGCATTGGAATGGGTTGGGATGGTATGAGATGGCATTGGATGTCATTGCAGGGCACAACAAGAGCATACAGCCTGTTAGACAACATGGCACAGCACAGCCAGGGTGTGCAGCCCCTCCACCCTGCATCTGGGACAGCCCAGCTGGCTCAGCACAGCCAGACTCTGCCCCACAGCTGCCTTTAACTCTCTGGATGCAGCCTCACATGGCAAAAGCAGGGTCAGGGAGAGCAGCAGCCACATCCCAGGGTGCCCATGGTGGTGGCAGTGGTGGCTGTGCGTGGTGTCTGGGTCTGCCTGCTCTGCTACTCCACGCCCCCTCGACCCCTTTTAAATAACAGAGGAGTCTGAGCCTCCTGCCAAGGGACACTCATGGGATAGGATTGCCCCATCCTCTCTGGGGATGCACAGGGGACCTGTGCAGGGCAGGGACAAGGAGCTCACCTGATCTCGGATAGAGCTGGGCAGAAAAAGATCATGAAGAGCATGACAGGGATGGCAGTGGAACTCTGTGAACACCACAGGCAGGGCAGGACATCTCTGAGGACACCACAGTGAAGGCAGGAGGGCCCTGAGGACACCACAAGAAGGACTATAAGCTCTTTCTGTCCACTTTATGGCTTAGTGTTCCCTAAGTCCTCAGCAGTCTTTCGGGCTGGGCTGGGAAGCAGCCTAGCCTACTTGCTGTGAGTATTCCTCCCTCGTCTGTCCTGAGAGCTGGTGCAGGGGATCACTGTGGTGGCCCAGGGCTGTCAGTGTGTGATAAATGGCCTTTTCTTCACTCCGCAGGGGAGTGTTCCTGCAACCCTATGGGTGGAGAAATAACAATACCCAGGAAGGACAGGTTGTCCTGGATGCAGCACTCCCAGAGCAGCTGGTGCCATCCTCACATGGCAAAGCCAAGGCTGATGGAAAGGGATGGAGATGCAGTCCATTAGGGTCACTGTGGCAAGGTTGGTGGGGCAGGGATGCCAGCACATCCGTGAGGAACACCTGGGGTTCCCACCTCCATTTGTCTTCTGTTGGGAGCTTCCAACAATAGCAGTGATGTCCTGAACCAGCAGGCAAGGAAGAGGAGCAGATACTGAAGCCAGCACAGCTTCTGGCTGGACTGGTACTGCTTTGACACATCAGCACTGTTCCTTAACCTCAGGCAATGTGCCTTCCAAAGGTTCAGTCTCTATAAAGGCATATTTCTGATTTCTGATTTCCTCCACTTTGGGGTGAATCACCTCAATAAATCTTGTATGTGATAGGCTCAGCTTCCATCAGCTTCTTCATGGATGTAGTTGAGGGCTGAGAGGACAGTCTCTGGTCATGGGCATTTTGCCTGCACCACTGTTTTTCAAGGCTGACTCAACCACAGTTTGACCAGCAAGTTAAATTGTTCATTAACTGTTTCTTACAGTCTTCTCACTTATTATTCACCAACCCTTATTTTTCACAACATTCTGAACATATGTAGGTTTTAAACCACAACCCTGATGATTTTTAGCTTCTTCAGCGCTTCCTGCTTTGGATTTCTTCCCTGCTTGATGATTGCCCCCACTTCCTGCTGTGCCAGGGCTCAGGCATGGCACTGCAGAATTTAGTCGTGGTGATGATTGCCAGCTCCAAGCCACTTTGCTCTCTGATCTTTGGAGGGTGCAAACCCCATGGAGACACCTTGGCACTCAACTGAGATCTGTCAAGAAATCCACCTGCTTGAGCACTGAACCTGAGAGATAAGGCACAGGGATTGCTAAGCACAGGAACAATAAATATTATGTGAACAAATAAACTGTATTGTTTATGTGATGCTAAAATAAACCTACAGCTGTGAATGAGCTGTGGGCCGCACAGACACTTTGTGTTGTCCATCCTCAGGGCTCTGGCATGAGCTCCCTGAACCATGGTGATGGAGAGGGGGTGATGGAGAAGAGATGGTCTGCCCCTCCTGCCCCCCACACCGTTCCCAGACTGACCTGACTTGTTATCCCAAACATTGGCAATGCTCTGGGCAGCACCTGCTTGCTGAAAACCATTCAGAACAAACGGCAGCTTTGTGGGAAAACACACCTTGCTATGCAGTTGATTTCTGAGACAGCAAACACTGGGGCCGGAATGTTCGGCAGGGAGCCAGCTCTCTCAACAAGGATCTCTTCCAGACAGGGTGCAAGAGGGCTGTAGGGCTCCTGCAGGGAGGAGAGGGGGGTGTGGAGATGCCAGCAGCAGAAATACAATGCTTTCCAACCTGGATAGCAGTGGATTTTACTGTCAGAGAAAAAACAGGGCTCAAATGTGAAATATAAGAGAAAGCAAAGACTGACAAAAGTTTTGTTTGTTTGTTTGGGGTTTTTTTGAGACACTGCAAAAAGCTGTCTTGTCTCCAGTTTACAAAAAGTATTATTTTCTGGTGAATAGGCTCCATCAGCTTTTCCTATGATTACTGGGGGAACTAAAACATATATTTTAGGAGACTGTCTTGAAAACCATTTAGAAATGGGTGAGAAACTCTGGGCTGAATCCATTCACTTCAGCCTCCCTGGCCAGCAACAAGTATAATGTAAGGGGAGTTATGAAAATATGTTCTTAGAGTTGTCTAAGAAACCCTGTGCAAATACCACATTTGTCACTATTAAAATCCAATGTCCCAGATATTCACTGAATGTTGACTTTTCATTAACTAAATAATTTCCTTCCAACACAAACCAGCTTGTAAAAACAACAATTTAACGTGGACGTCAGACCTTTGTAGACCTATCAGTATTGGGCGGGGGAGGGGAGGGTGGGGGAGGGAGAAGCCGAGTCCCAAAAGAATCTGGGTGGTGAGTGGGTGGGTTTGCATGAGCACGGCTGGTGAGGAAGAGCAGGGTGAGCCGCGTGGTGCAGCCAGTCCTGAAGCGACCAGGGTTAAGGATCCCCAAGACCTGGGCACAGAATTGGTGTGGTAAATGAGTGACGGCTCCAGAGAGGGGTTTTCCCTGTCGTTGACCATTTCCCGCAGCCACTGATCATCAGGAGGCAGGGCCTCACTGCAAGGTGCCAAGGCAGCAAGAATGGGTACTTTCAGCGCTGACTTCTGGGAATGTTTGCTGCAATTACCCCCTCCTATGGCTCGGAAACACAGATTTAGAAACACCCACATTGCGTAATGCCCTGGCCAGAGCTGCCACCCGCAGCCTGGGTACCACCCACCCACCTAGCGGCAATAAAAGGGATAGAGAGCAGGAGCATCAGGAGAGACCTGCAAGGAGTACATCCCCAGGTACACCAGCTGCATCCAGGTACATCACCTGTCCGTGTGCTGCAGAGATGGTGCGAGCAGCTCCCTTCCTCCTCGTGCTCTTCCTGGCCCTGGGGGCTCACGGCTTCTTCGTGAAAAAGGTACTGTCAGGGTGGGATGCACAGGGTCGGGGGGGCAGGGGGCTGTGGCTGCAGGCACCATCGCTGAGTTCTCTCCTCTCCAGTGCTCTCTGACTGGGCGCTGGGTCAATGACCTGGGCTCCAACATGACCATCGCTGCAGTGAATGGAAATGGTGACTTTGCCGGCACGTACCACACAGCTGTGACAGCCACCAACAACGAGATCAAGGTGTCACCACTGCAGGGATCCATGCAGAAGGGCCCTAACCAGAAGGGTCAGCCTACCTTCGGCTTCACTGTAAACTGGAGCTTTTCAGGTACCTCTTTCCCAGCCTCCTCATGGTATCCTGGACCTCTTCTGCCCTCCCTGTTCTGCTCTTGAGGTTTTTATGCCCTCCCTGCAGTGTCTCTGATGATTCTCTGCCTTCCCCTGCACCATCCCCTCTGCTGTGCCTCTCCCCTCCCTCAGCCTCCCCCATCCCTGTCCCTGGAGCTCCTTGGCTGCTGTCAGCTCCCAGTGCCAGGGTGCAGGAGAGGCAGCAGGGGCTGAATCCTGCACTGTGTGCCCATCTCCGTGTGACACCCCCAGCCCTCTGAGCCCTCCTGCCTGCTTCCCCATCCCTGCTGTGCCCAGGGTCAGGGACAGCAGGGCTCTACTGTCCCCTGGGCTGGGGCACCCACTGACCTGCTGCCATGGCCATGCTCCCCTCCACCTCCTGTCATGTCCCCACAGACTCCATCACTGTTTTCACGGGTCAGTGCTTTGTGGATAATGAAGGAAAGGAGGTTTTGAGGACCATGTGGCTGCTGAGATCACGTGTGGAGAACATCAATAATGACTGGAAAGCCACCAGGTGAGCCTCCTGTCCCTGCCCTGCACAGGTCCCCTGTGCACCCCCAAAGGGTTGGGGCAGTCACAAAGGAGTGGTTGACATTGCTTACAGATCCACTCTCACACATGCTGGCAAAAGCAGGTTTTATATCTGTTTTAAAAGCACGACTTAACAAAGCTCGATGGCAAGGTTCACTTGGTTGCTTTGTGCAGGGGTAAAACGCAGACAGGAAAAGTACCATGTGCTGGGGTGCTGCCGAGGTGCAGGTGTGGTGAGGGAATGCAGGGCTGGGTGCGTGCTGGGACACGGTCACGTCCCTCCCTTACGTCTCCTCCTCTGTGCCCCTGCAGGGTTGGCACCAACATCTTCACCCGCCTGCCGTTCCAGGAGTGAGAGACTGGGGGATTCCCAGGCCAGCTGCAGTGCCAGGGATGTGGCCCCTGCCCCTGCAGCACCACCTGCTTTTCTTTCCCAATAAAGCTTTTCTGCAAATACTCACAGTCTCCTGTCATGTTGTTGCAAAATGTGGGATAAGTAAAATATTTATTGAAAAGGTTTGTTCTTTGATGTTTGATCTTTTTATGCTTTCAAGCCTCATCAACAAGAAGGAAGATCTAGTATGTGGAACATAGAGCAGCAAACAAGCTCTAAGCTATGTGCAGGTGCTGGAAAGAGATATTAGTCAGTAGAATTGCCTTGTTAAGGTTTATATCTTAATGGGCTTTGATGATCTCAGAGCTGGGTGGAGGTTACAAACTTGGGATATACCACTGGTAATGGACACAAAGAGTGCAGAATTTACAGGACATTGGGCAAAACACCAAGTTAAGGAAACACTAATAAAGATGACTGGATCAGCAAAAACTGTGCTGAATCAGCTCTGATGGGATAGAAGGTAAATTCTGGCAGGGACAGATTATTACTTATGGCCCCCTGAGTCAAGAAACTCACCAGCTCAAGAGAAAAGAAAGGCAAAAGGCTAAGCCTCCCGATTAATTAGCATCAGACACAAAAGAATTCCTAAGCAGTAGGAGAGAGAAGAGTAATTGATAAGAGAACTAAATAACTTGCAGCCAATGAACATTAATGCCTTTGTTTACTAAAATGTGTAAATAGCAAAATGTTTTGATAGTTGGTTTGTTTGATCTTTGGAATAACACTGAGGACTCAGGCTTGTAGAACTAAAATAAATAACCAATGTCTCTCTTGGGTGTGTAATTACTGCATTGTTATGCACCGGGTAACAAATCCAATTTTTCTGGATGGCTCTGCCATGGCTCAGCACACACATTCCCAATACCCCCCGTGGTGTCCTACGGTCCCTTCTGTCACCATACCAGAGGCCTGATGTGTGTCCCCTGCTGTGCCCCTCCATGGCACAGAGTCCTCCTTTGCAGCCCCCCAACCCCCCATGGCCCTTGGGACCCCCCAGAGGGCAACAGGAGCCCAGCAGTGGCTGGTTGCCCACCTCCCACCGGGTGTCCTTTGGCAGGAGGCCTGGTTTTGGCAGTCACTGCTCAGTCACAGCCCCCTCTGCTATAAAAGGGGCTGGGCAGGAGCGAGCAGCAGCACAGGCAGAGCCCAGGCACCACACACAGCCACCACTGCCATGGGGACCCCTGGGACGTTGCTGCTGCTCGGCCTGGCCCTGCTGGTGCCCCGTGATGCTGCATCCAGGGAGGTAAGGGGTAAGGGCAGCCCTGGGGCAGAGTCTGGCTGTGCTGAGCCAGCTGTGCTGACCTGGGTGCAGGGTGAGGGGTGAGAGGCTGCACTCCCTGGCTGTACCATCCCTGTGGTGCATTGGGAATTGCTCCTGCTGTGCTTTCTGCTGCCCTGCCATGCCCTGCCTTGCTGTGCCACTGCTGTGCTGTGTCACAGTCTGCTGTGTCATGTTGTCCTGTCCCATGCTGTGCCACCCCTGGGGAGCAGTCTGCAGGGCTGACAGGGTTGCCTGTTTTTACCATGCCGTGCTATGCTGCCCTATGACACCCCAGCACACAGGGTTTGTCTGCTCCTGTTGTGTCCTGCTGTGCCGTGCCACACAGTGCAGTGCCCATGACCAAGGAGGCTGCAGCTCTGGCTGTGCTGTTCCTGGGGCTGCTGTTGGTCACCTACCGCTGCAATACGGCAGTACACAGGACTCCCAGCTCTGCCCTGCCCTGCCCTGCCCTGCCCTGCCCAGGGAGGGAGGGGTGCTGTCCCAGCGGGTGCCCCTGTGCTGGTCTCAGCTGCCACACAGAGGGGCCGTACCATGGGACACACATCCCACTGCTTAGGGAGGCTGGGGTGGGGCGGAGGGGGAACTGTGGTTCAGCACTGCCCAAACCACACACATGATCTCTGGTCTCCAGTGTGACCTGCAGGGCCTGTGGAGAAATGAGCTGGGCTCCAATATGACCATCTTGGCCATGAACACAGCTGGGACCTTCTCAGGCTCCTACCACACGGCAGTGGCAGCCACCAGCAAGCAGATCCTGGTGTCACCCCTGCAAGGGGTCCAGCAGCATCCCAGTGCCAAGAGACACCCCACATTCAGCTTCACCGTGCAGTGGCAGTTCTCAGGTACAGCAGTGACAGTGATCCCATGCTGGGAGTGGGGACCCTCCTGTCTGATGCCCCAAATCCTCTGTGGCATCTGGAGGAACCCTGGCTGTGGGCACAGATTGGCCACACATGCACACATTCCTGCCATGGGAAGTAGTGGTAGGAGAGCTGTCTGTCTTGGTGGGTGTCAGGGTTGTCTGGAAGAGGTGATGGGGGCGTCCATCTGTCTGTCCAAGGGGCATGGCAGGGCTGATGCCCAACTCTCTGTCCAGGGGATGTGAGAGGAGTCCACCTGGCCAGTCTGGCAGGGAAGTCCATCTGCCTGTCCATGGCATGTAGCGGGTGGTGTTTGTACATCTGTCTGCCAGGATCAGCCCATGCTTCCCTGTCTTGAGGTGCAGGCTCTCACCCCACTCTGCCTCTCTTGAACCTTGCTAGACTCCACCACTGCCTTTGTGGGCCAGTGCTTTGTGGATCACCGTGGGAAGGAGACACTGGAGACCACGTGGCTCCTGCGGGAAGAGGTCCTGCTTATACATTTTATTGAACTCTGGCTCCAGAGGGAGAAGAAAAGCATGTTAACATTTAACATGGTGGTTTTGTCTT
>JAOTQP010001179.1:9338055-9348827 GCA_026413545.1 Cichladusa arquata
TGGTGTGGCCATGGGGACAGCTGTGGCGTGGCCATGGGGGACAGCCGTTCTGTGGCCATGGGGAGAGCAAAGTGCTGGCAGGGGGACAAGGGAGTGTTTTGGAGGGACTGGGAAAGAGGGGTAGGGGGACAGCAGCTGGGTAATTCTGCTTCCTGATCATGGCTTCAGGCTTCAGCAGGTGCCTTCTCGCCTGTGCACCCATTTGGGACATTCACAAGGGCTCTGTGCTGGCTAGCTCCAGGCAGCACCCACAGTGTGGGGCAGCAGGATATCCCACAGCTGAGGGTAGGGGTGAAAGCTGCAAACAGACAAGCCAGCACTCTCACCTGGCCTCATCTGATGTCTCTGCACCCCTCTCTGCCCCATTTTCCCATCAAACTCCATTTCCTATCAAACTCCAAGCTACTGTTCTGGTTAGGAGTCTCAGTAGTTCATGCACATATGGGGAAGAGCTGGGTGTCAACCCTCAAACAGGGGAATCTGGGGTGTTGGGGTTGTCCAAAATCCAGGCTGGATGCAGGGGAGATCAGAAGAGAGACCTGGGACTCCAGGGGAAGCTACTGGGCAGACCGGGTGGCTAAAGCCAGATTCTGAAGGTGTTGGACCTGTTGCATGTATGCAGGTATACATGAACTGCCCACTGGCTGGCTGTCACCTGGTGAGCCAGCAGGTGGAACAGGATGTGGATCCTTTCCGGTGTTCATATTCACAGGATGTTATCTGAACATTAAAATTTACTTTATCAGATCATTAGGAAAGGAAACAAGTTGAACAAGGGTCCAATGCACTTTGCACTGGTGTAACACTAAATCTCACTAATCCATCATTTCAGCAGCTCATGAAGTTTCCAGCTCGCTAGTTACGTAATCCATGATGGACAGTTCCTAACTCCTGCTCCTGAGCACCACGGGGAGAAGCTGTGTGGGCAGGGAGAGGTGAAAAGGGTGTGAAGGACAGTGCTGCCTGGGGGCTGCAGGGCTGCTGGATGGGGCAAAAAGCACACAGTACCCTGAGCAAGTGTCAGGGCCTGTCTGCCATCCTCTTCCTTTTACAGCGTGCCTGCCCTCCAGAGCCTTTCTCAGTCTTTGCTCTTTTTTGCTGGGCTCTGGGGCTGCAGAGTGCATAGACCTGACACTCTCCAGGATATGCCTGCACTGGCTGAATACAAATGGTTGATGTGCCTGCTGGTCCAGATTTTGGTCAAAAGTCACTCTTAAATCCTCATCTTCACCCTTGCACCCTCATCCTCATGCTTGTATTCTGCACAGAGCTCTCAAATCACCCCCACTGAGCTTTGGCACTGCCCTGGTTGTGCTGGGCTCATTCTCCTGCTTCCCCTCCCCAAACATGTCACCAGCATCACGAGCACCCAAAGACTTCTCTGAGTGGTTTGTGAGGCAAAAGCCTTGGAATCCCAATGGAAGTGGAGGGTGAGGCTGGGAACCCTGCACAGTGGGGTGTGAGGCCACTGAGAACCATGGTGGCCCAAGATATAAGACTTAACTTCTGTCGTTCCATTACCCCTACAACTGCAAATTCCCTGGTTCTTGGTTTCTCCTAAGAAGGCGGGCGGTAGGACAGAGAATGATCCAAGTGTTGTGCTTGCCTAATTAGGAAACTGAAAGTAAAACTGCACAGTTTACAAGAAATCAGCACTGGGGACGCCACCCCTCTGCCTCACAATCTGTGCTCATCAGCTGTCCTAACTATGGCACATCCTGTTCCTGACCTTGACGTGATCCTGCCCTGTTATTGACTTTTCATTTACCTTTTCCTCTTCCCTGATATGTGCAACCTGGACTGCTCACCTCCAGCCCGCAATGCAGATTTTCCTACTTAGAGTTTTCCTACTTCTGTGGGAGCAGGTTTGCTTCCTTCATCTTCTAGTTCCCCTGACCCACTGCAGGTCACCTGCTGTCCCTGCACACATACCTTGCCCTGTCCTCATGACTCTCTCTGTCTTTCTGTCCGTTCCCTGCAGTGACCAGAGAGTGCTTTGAGACAAGGGAGCTCCTGCAGAGCAGGGTGGAAACAGACCCAGTAGACGTGGGGCTAAAGACCCCCAGGCTGGGTGATGTCAGTGTGCAGCCCCACGTAACCCTTCCTGCGTCCCTAATTTGCCCATCCCCATTCCTGTGTCCATCCCTGTTCCCGTCTCCATGCCCATGCCCATCCTTGCCTCCAGTCCCTCATCGCTGCCCCTGTCCCTTCCCGGTCCCTCCTACCCCTGCTTCCATTCCCATCCCTACCCCTGTTCCCGTCCCCATCCATGTGCACATCCTTGTTCCCACCACAACCTACAGTCCCTTCCTGTCTTCACCCCTAGCCCTGTGCCCATCCCCTATTCACACACCTGTTCCCGTCCCTATCTCCTTTCCCTTCCTCTTTCCAGCACCAGTCCCTCCCTCAGATACCGCCTGGGGCTTTCCCGGAAAGCAGCGGCGGAGTGGAAGAATAAAAGTCTGTGAGTCACGGGCACGGCGTGATTTGCTGCCGCCGCTGCATCCCGAGCTGCATCCCGATGAGCCGCCGCGTCCTCTCCGTTCTCGCCGTGCCTGCAGGGGTGTGCGTGGCCGCGGTCGCGGCCGCGGCGGACTTCCAGGTGGGAACTCCTGCTGAGAGACACGCCGTGGAAACTCGGCTCCGGGGAAGTCTGCCTGGGAGCGCGCCTGGGGATCGCGGTGTCCGGGGAGGGTTACGAGCAGGAGAGTCGCCGGAGGGGTGGACTGTGATATGGGAGTTGCAGCGCTTGTTAGGGGTGAGACATGAGTGGAAGACCCGTCTGTGGGGGTCTGCTCGGCAACAGGAGGGTCCTCTGCTCCAGCGGGTATCCAGACGGCATCCCCTGCCGAGGGAGGTGAGGGAAGTGATGCTCCGGGGCAGTCCGTGCCCCCCGGAGGGATGTGCGTGGAGATTCCTTCGGCAGGGGCCGTGCATGTGGAAATCCCCCACTTCCCTCCCAGGGACTTGGAGGGAAATTGGGGCAGGGGAAGCATGGGGACCCTGCTCCAGAGGGGGACTTGCCCCTGTCTCGGACGGTGCAGTGTGGGAGGGAGCAGGCAGTGCTCAGAACTGCAGGTGGGATGTGCAGGGCTCCGGCTGAGAGCACGCTGTGGACCTGAGGGCTGTGCCCATCCCCGTGAGCTTCCGTGTGCTGGGCACAGCACAGGGACCCAAACACAGGCAGGTGTGCCCTGGATTCACACAGCTCACTTGCCAGGGCTACAGCTGGGCTTCTGCCCATGTTCGTGTCTGTCCAGGGCTCCCACCTTTCACTTTACCTCTTCACCTCTCCTCTTTGCTTGGCTTACCCTCCAAGCTTACCCAACGGGCTTAGCCCTCTTGATGTCACTGACATAGCAACAACTTTATGAATAATATATTTTAAAAATGAATGCTCAAGCACTTTCAGGACTCCAGAAACTCTCTGCAGCGCCATCATCCACAATATGACCTGTGGTTTTTTTCCTTTCCAAGCCCCTCTGCCAGGAAGCTGAGCAACCTGGGGAGAAAAAGGCCAGCGAGAAAGAGGAAAAGGCAACCAAAAGCAGGTGGTCTCTGAGCAGTCTGGGGAAAGGCACAAGGGATATCAAGGTGAGTGCCAACTCCCCGTGGACGTCAGGGGTTGTGGGCAGGGGGCTCAGCCTGTAAGGGCTGTGTACAGGCAGCCCCCAGGGACACATCTGCTTATCCCCAGACATGCAACCTGGTGGGCTGGTGGGAGAATGATCTGGGCTCCAAGATGCAAGTGTTCAAGGTTGGCAACGACGGAACCTTCTCTGGTGAGTACCACACCTCCGTGTCAAGCGCCAAGAAACCCATCCAGGCATCTCCACTGACTGGCTCCCAGCATCTGGATGAGGATGGACAGTGCACCTTCGGCTTCACTGTCAACTGGAAGAAGTTTTCAGGTCTGTAGTTGCATGATGGCTGCTGTTTGATGGGGTGGTGGGATGGAGAGGGGAGCTCAGACAGGTCCCAGTGCCCATCCTAAACCCTCTTTTCTCTCTGCTGTCCCATCTCTCCTTCTCTGATCTTTCCCTACGCTGGATGGTGTCTCAGACACCAGTACACCTCCTAAAACAAGGTCTAGGTGAGGCAGCATGAAGTGTTGCTTTGACAACACCTCTGCCACACAGAATTTCCCTGCAAATATCCACTCGGGCTCCATGAGCATTAAACCCACTGGTGCCTGTGAAGCTCCAAGATCAGATGTTATGCTAACAGCCACCACTGCTTTAGACTCCACAGCTGTCTTCGTGGGCCAGTGCTTCAATGGGGATGATGGGAAGGAGGTCCTGCACACCTCCTGGTTGCTTCGGGAGAAAGTTGACTCTGAATCAGATGACTGGAAAGCCACCAGGTGAGCCAAAGTACCCCCAGTGCCTCTGGGATCCCTACCCTGCTGCTGGCTGGGCACCAACAGGCTGCCGCTTCCCCGCAGGACCGGCCGCAACACCTTCACTCGCATAGGCTGAAAGGAGGGAGAAGAATCTTATTCTGACACACTTGAGAAACACGAGTCCTCTCAGCAGGATCAGAGTTTCCAGCTCTGGAGGGAGATGTCGCAAAACACACCAAATAAAAGATATTTAAACACATCCTTGTGCAGTCTGTGGATATGTCCTGGGAAAGCTGGGTTAAAACACGGTGGATGTGGGTGTGTGATGAAACTCTCATTCCCTTATTCTGGGAATAGACTGGCCCCAATAAAGCCCCTTTTCTAGCCCAAGCAGGATGGTGCACCCCCAAAGTAACCCTCTGACACTAGCTGTGACCAGCACTCACTCTTTCCTGCTGAAAGCCTGGTGGGTGTGTTGCCTTTAGGCAACTCTGTGTGATCTCTGTTCCAGCTCCTAAAGGCAACAAGTGTGATGGGAGGGGAGCTCTTCTGCATCCCAAAATCCTGGCTGGGTGGCCCCTGGAGGCTCTGACACAGCCCTTAAGCAGACACGTGAGGGGCCTTGGCTGTGTCCACACTCAAGAAAAGTGCCAAGGGGTGCTCTGTACCAGCCACACACGGCCAGTACACAGTGCAGTACACCCAGCCCAAAATTCTTCCTAAAAAACATGTGATTTACTGAAAAGGTAATGACCAGCAAATACAGCTTCTCAAATCTCTGCCCAATATACCATGTGACTGACCAAAACAGGCAGTGCCTGTGCTGCTTTAAGCACCCCTCCAAGCCAAAGCAAATGATTTCCAGGAAATCAGCTCTGGGTCTGAATCCGAAACTTGTTCCTTGTGTCCCTGATTCTCAAAATAACCCACCGCGGTGCCTCCTGCCCTGCCCTGGCATACTGCCTGGGATTTGATGAAATTAAAAGTAGAACTGAGGTGCTGGGTCTTCCACTCCCACTGCTCCCCTGGCTTTTCTGCCACAAATGCTCTGGGTGGGAGAGCTTTGCAAACAACACCTATGGCTTCAGCAAGTTTGCCTGCTCTGTGTTTTCGCCTGCCTTGCTGCAAACTTGCATGTGGTTTGCTCCTTGCATCTTTCTCCCTGAGGTTCATGCTTCAAGAGCAGTCCTGCTGTTCCCTTCTCAGTACCTCGCTGGCATTTCTCCAGCTTTTTCATTTCCCTTACAGAATTTCTGATCAGAATGTCTTCATACCAGCCCTCTGCTATGCATTTATGTATCTGCACACCCTCTTACCTGATTTTAGAGGAGGCTGAGAACTGGGAAAGTGAGAGGCAGAGGGACCAGAGGACTCTGGTCTCACCTGAAACATGACCAACTCAGCAGTGAGGCACCCTGCTAAGCCTTCAGCCTCACTGCATGCATCCTCCTGACCTCCTTTCTGCCTTCGTGCCAACACTTCCCCAGGGCAGGGCTCTCCTGAGGCTGTGCAGCATTTCCAGGGTGCTTCAGCAAGGCAGCCGTGCTGACCACAGCTGAAGCATCCTGCAAACCCCAGCAGACAGCCACAGTGCTGGTGAGAAGTGTGGCAGGTATGAGCTGTTATTAAAGCAGAGTTATTTCCAAGGCCAGTTCCTACATGAGGGCACCCAACTAGGCTGCAATGCATCCCTGGCACACCTCAGATTTGGGGTGTTAGGATGTGTGCCAGGGGTGCCTGCAGGCATCTGGGAGTGGTTAAGGATGGGGGTGTTTCTCTGTGGACATTCTGCATCCCTCAGCTCTGGGTTATATTCATCTGCAAACCTGCTCACGGTGCTGGTCTGCAAACACAGCACCATTTGTTTCCTTCAGCATGGCCTCATCAACAAGGCAAATGTGAGCAGGGCTTCTCCTTCAGCCCCACTGCCAGAAAACCCTCTGTTTCTCCTACATGACAAGCCTTGATCAGGATCATTCACACACTGTGAATGCCTCCGGGGCAGCAGGAGCTGGTGGAGGCAGGAGGCACCTGAAATTAAAATGACATGGCAATGTGGCACTGCTGTTTGCACACAGAGTGTATCAATTTAAAAAAAAGGCCCAAGAATCAAATTTGGATCTTGGTATGGGGTGATGCTTGCATAAGGATCAAATCTCTTCAAACAGATAGTCACTGTTAGAATGGAGAAGGAGTTTCAACTGCAGGGGTCCTCCTGCACTTATATGTCTTAACCACATGTGGAAAACTGTCTTACACAACAATTTCTGTGGGGACTGCCCCTGTCGACCATTTACAAATGTCTCAACACTGAACATCTTGGTGCCCAGCATCTCTCTCAGTGCAGCTGTTGACCCACTTAAGCAAACAGAGGCAGGGAATTCTGAGATCACTCAAAGGACTGCATAGTTGGTGGGTTTGGGTATACCAAAACCTGGTACCCCTCCACTCCACACAGTGATGACTAAAGAGTAAATTTGATTTTCAAGCTATAACTTCACTGATGAGTGAAGTCACATAGCTCCCATCCCCTCCACCACTTCTGTGTGGTCCTCTTGTCAGGACCACACATTGTGCTCTACTCTTCTGCCTCTCTCCATGACCCTATTCCAGCTTCAGCCTTGTCAATCACAGACTGCCATCCTGAGAGAATGGAGGAGCTGCTTAGTTATGTTCTCAGCCCTTCCTGGGGCTGGTTTGGAACCAGTGCATCCTCCCAGATGTGTTCTGCTTCCCCATCGTACAGCTGAGCTCATCAAATTTGTCAGTATAAGCCCTTGTGTGGATGAGGGACGTGCAGCTTGCCCAGCTTGACCTACGTGGCTCAGAGGGTTACTCACTCCTGCCACCCTGCCCCACCCAGGCTGTGCTGTGGCACCAGTGCTGAGTCCCCCTCACTGCACTGCACCCTGACCAGGCAGGGGTCACTGGCCTCAGCTCCAATGTAACCATTTGGCTGTGAACAGAACAGGCAACCTCACTGGCTGCTACCACACACCATGATCAAGGTCTGGTTGTCACTGCTGCAGGTGA
The DNA here is from genome assembly GCA_026413545.1 of Cichladusa arquata. Classification (NCBI taxonomy): domain Eukaryota; kingdom Metazoa; phylum Chordata; class Aves; order Passeriformes; family Muscicapidae; genus Cichladusa; species Cichladusa arquata. The sequence goes on from JAOTQP010001179.1 coordinate 9,345,431, forward strand.
CACACTTGATGATCCAGAAGAACCAGCCCACCTTTAGCTGTCAACTAGAGCTTTTCAGGTGCTTCTCCTTTCCCAACCTCCTTCTTGCATTCTCAGAGTTCCTCTACTCTCCATTGAAATGTCCTTGGAGTATTCCTGCTCTTCCTGTGATGTTCAGCTCAGCTGGGCTCATGCCACCATGCCTTGCATATCCTCTGCCTGTTCAAGGACCCAGCAGGACAGAAGGCTGGGAAAGGAAACATCACCCACCCACCAGCACCCTTTCCCATTGACAAACTGTGTGCCTAAGAGAGACAGCCCCATCCCAGCACCATCTCATCTCATCCCTTCACAGACTGCAGACTCCATCACCAACTTCATGGGCCAAAGCTGCAGAGCTGAGGACAGAAGGGAAGCACTGAGGATGGGATGGATCATACAAGATGAGGCTGACATGACCAAGGATGACTGGGCTGGTGGTGGGCTGCATGGCACTTGTCCATCCTTGCCCTGTACTGGGGCTGCCCCTGTGGGTGTTGCACGGAGCCCACAGGGGAGTGCCAAGCCCTGGGTGCTGGCAGCCAGCTGGGCAGCAAGCAAGGGAGAGCAGTGTCAAGATCCCAAGGGCTTTTGCAGCAAGTCCCCAGGATGGGAGTTGAACACAGCTCTATAATTTTTAAATTAAAATCAAAGTGTAATTTGAACATAGGATCCTGCCCCCTGAGGAAGAGGAGAGTGGGTTTCCTTGCCTTCAGGCCCAGGAAAGATGAGAAGGTTTGTCAAAGCAGATCTCATCCCTTGTGCTTGGACAGGGCCCAGAGAGGCACCTCATGATCTGGACACAGCCAGATGCCATTTCTGCCTTCCCCTGCAGCACTGGGAGTGACATGTTCACTGGGTGAGTGGTATCTTAGAGGGTATGTCTATGCTGTGCTCCTGTTCAGATGCCAGGCAGTCTGAGCACTCCCATTACAGCCTTGCACCACCAGAAACGCCTTGGCAAGGGTCAGACAGGGCCCTGCCCAGTCTCAAAGCATCATGCACATGGCATCACCTCCCACGGTGTCTAGGGAAGCACCGTGCACAGAACATACCCTCCCACAGGAACAAGCAAATTTCAATATCTACAGATCTTCCAGGAAAGCCCTTCTGAACTTGGAAGAGCGTCTGATTCAAGAGTTCCTGCTGCAGCGACAATCTTAGGTCTCAAAGCCAAGGAAATCCCAGCACAGCCAGGACGAAGAACAGTTTAGAAAGAGCAGCACCCACTTGTAATGCAGGAGGGGATGGTGACAGGGACGAGCCCCTGCAGTCCCTGCAGTAGCCAGCCAGCGCAGCAGAGCAGAGCTGGCCGGACTTGGCTCGCTGCAGCCCGTGTTTGGGCGGCAGCGCTGGGTCGGTGGCAGTGGGACAGTGCCAGGCGCTGCCCGCCCCCAGGGCTCTGGCACTGAGCAAGGAACGGGGTCGGCAGAGCCTCTCGGACCGCGGATGTGTAACTCATCCCTGCATCCCCACCTCCCCGCACAGCCGTGCTCAGCCCCGCGTTCCTCCAGCGCTGCCGGGTCAGGCAGACCTCACCGCACCTGGCCTGGGCACGCTGACACCGGCACACTCTCACCGCAGCTGCCAGCCCTCTTGGCTCCGGTTACAGCCCTATAAAAGGGTTTGGGATGCAGGGCAGAGAGGGAGCTGGGCCGGGTGTTTCACAGCCCTGCGGCCATGCAGGGTGGCGCTTTCATCCTGGTCCTCGCTGTGGCCCTGGCAGAGAGTGCTGCTCCTGCAGAGAGGAAGGTATGGGGATGGGTGGCAATGGGAGCGTGGCAGACAGGCACTGGATACAGTGTGGGCAGCCAGTTCTCCCTTAAATGCCATTTTAGGCTTAGACAAGCAGGAGAGCTTTGCAAGAACAGGTCCAGGCAGAGGGCAGGGTATCCCTGGATCATCCCCAGCCACCTGGTACCACCTCCAGAAAGATTTGCTCCCGTGAGGGAACCATGCACAAGGCATTTATCCCCTTGGGGTTTGTGCCTGTGAGCACTGTGCCTGTGGCATCCCCTCTGACGTCTGGGTCTGTGTCTGGGTGCACCGTGCATGGTGCAGGGCTGGGGCACTCTGGCCTTGCTCCACCATCCTCTCAGCAGCACCCTGGGGCAGCATTTCCCCAGACTGGGATCAGGGATAGCCAATACCCTGCAGCTGCACTCACAGCACGGCTTGTGTCTCCCCTGGTGTGGGGCAGGAGCAGGGATGGGGTCCCTCTGTGTGCAGGGACAGAGAGTACATTGTTGTATTCCTTCAGTGCCAGCTCAACGGACTGTGGAGGAATGACCAGGACTCACTGATGGAGATTTCGGTGTTGAGGGACAACGGGGACTTCCAGGGACAATACCTCACACGAGTCACCCTCTCTGGGGGCTGTGCCCAAATCTCCCCACTGAGGGGTGCCCAGCAGCAGCCTGGAGAGAAGGGCTGGCCCACCTTTGCCTTCACTGTGCGCTGGGACCAGTTCTCCAGTAAGTGCTGGGACACCTGGAGATGGCACAGGAGTTTCAATGGAAGCCACACATGCAGCCAGCAGGAATTTTCTTTTGCCAGGAATTCAGCTGGGTGATGATTTGGTGCAGCTAAGCAGCAATACCTGCACAGCACGGGGCTAAGGGGCAATGCTGGGCTTGAACAGGGGAGCCCCTCCTCACCCAATATCTTTGGGGCAACCGTGGTGGGTCCAGACCCTGTTGGCACAAGTGAGATGTGGTGCTACAAATCCTGCCTTTTCTGAGGGACAGGGGAGGGCAGGAGCCCCCAGCATAGGTTTGATGGTTGTGTGGCCTTTGGAGCAGGAGCACAGCTGTGTCCGGGAGGACTGTGGGGAAGGGGAAGCAGCCCGTTTCCCCACAGATCTCCCAATAAGTTCTTCCTCCCAGATGCCACCACTGCCTTTGTGGGGCAGTGCTTTGTGGATGCAGGTGGAAAGGAGACGCTGAGAACCATGTGGCTGCTGCGTGAAGCTGTCGGGTCCCTTGAGGAGGACTGGAAAGCCACGAGGTAGTAGGGGGATATGGGGGACACTTATCCCCCACTGGCAGCTCTGAGGGGGCAGTGTCTGTGGGCCATCCCACAGGAGCTCTCAACTTCTCACAGGGTGGGCAGAAATGACTTCACACGCAAACGCACCACAAAAGAGAAGATCCTGTCGAATTTGTCCCCTCTCTGTGAAGCTGTGTCTTCACCAGCCCCATGATGGGGTGGTCTGGCTGCAGCCTAACTCCCCAACAAGGCAAGAAAAACCTGCCTCCCAACTGAGAATAAAATTTTAAAATTATCAGCTGTTGTGGCCTTTTCTTAAAGTCTGTCCTTGCTACACCTGAGGTCTCACCACTGCCCTTCTGCAGGGACATCTGCATCTCTCCCTGATCCC
>JAOTQP010001179.1:9349192-9362230 GCA_026413545.1 Cichladusa arquata
AGTGCCTCTCTATTTGCCTCTGTGGACACCTGCCAAACTTAGCCAGGTGTTTTGACGCAAAGCTTTTGGCAGGTCTGTGAGTGAAGAGGAAGCCTCTTGTGGAAGTGTTATGAAAATATCCTAGCACCAGGCCCATAGTATCATGGCCACACTGTCCATCAAGCCTGGCCCAGCTCTAGTGAAGTTGCAGCATGGTGCCATGAGGTGGAGGGATACTTGCCACCACCCTGGGATCTCTAACAAGGTGGCTTGTCCCTGCCAAACAGCACAGAAAGACAGGAGCTTGTGTCAGGCCAAAGGAACAGTGTGTGGCATCCAGGATAACAGCAAAAGAACCCTTGAGGGGAATTTCTCTGACTTCCTGTGATAGGCCATGGGTTTGGGACAGAAAACGATAAAAAGCAGGAGGGATGTGTTAGGAAAGGGGTGTTTTCCACTCAGCCCAGCTTTTGAGACTACCTAGATGAGAGATGTGCTGGGCACAGGGTGCCAGGACATGCAAGGACTAGCAGTGGGCATTGGGAGGTGCCACCCCAAAGGGGCACTCCCCTGCCCCTGGTTTGTACACTGCAGCCCTGCTGCCATGCCCTGCCTCAAACACTCCTGTCTTGGAAACAGCAGGTGCTGATTTAGCTGAATCCCACCTGAATTTTCAGCTGCCACAGCCACATGTCTGCTCCAGGCATCACAGCAAAGGCATAGCTCAGGAAGACAGGCACAGTGCATGCTGCATTTTGCACATCAAAGGTCCTTTAAAGCAGCAAATACAAGGAAGAAGTGTGAATATAATGCTGGTTATCATGCTCTGTGTGTTTAGCAAACACACTCACTGGGACCTCAGTCATGTTGCTGCTACAGTAACTTCTTCCTCTAACTCTCATAAGAATAAAAGCAAAAGCATCAAAATCAGCATCTGGCATCCAGAAGAGGCTGGAGAAATGTTACTGCTTCTAAAATGAGTAAGCTTTCCCTTCCGTGCAGTGCTGCAGCACCCTGGTCAGGCAGTGGCAGCAGCAAAGAAGGGAGGAGGTAAATGTTGAAATAGGTGGTAATTTCCAGCCTTCATGCATGTGAGACAGTTTCCCAAAGAAGGTATTGATGCTTTCCAGGCTACTATAGGACCTTATAAAAACCTTGTGCCCCCACTCCTCTGCACAGTCGTGCTTATTCCTGCATTCCTTCAGCCCTGGCCAGGTCATGTAGACCTCTTCATCTCACCTGTCCCGGGCACCCTGACATCAAGCCATTCATCTCACAGCTGCCATCCTGGTGCTAGTGGGGCTCCAGTTACAGCCCTATAAAGGGTGCCAGGCTGCAGGGCTGGGAGGAGCTCCTAGCAGCCTTGCAGCCATGGGGAGAAGTGCTTTTGCCCTGGTCCTCACCCTTGCCCTGGCAGTGTGTGTTGCCCCTGCGGAGAGGAAGGTATGGGGACAGATGACAATACGGATATGGTGCTGGCTACCTTCTAGACCCCAGAGTCTGCTGCTGGAGCATCATAGCTCAACAGGGAGCCAGGGCTGGGCTGCTGGAACTGATGGGAGCTGCACTGTGCAGCTGAGGGAAGCTGCAATGAGGTTGGGAAGAAGGGACTGCTCCTGCTAGGATGCTTCTTGTTGCGGGAAATGATTCAGAGGAAGGCAAACAGAGCCACACCCCAGACAGCTCCTGTTTTCCCATCTAGAGTGTAGGGAAAGCAGTGCACCTACTGCTTCAGTATGAGGGGACTGACACTCCCTTGGGTGGGTGAAACCATCCCGGACAGTGGCTGAGCTGAATGCAGCCAGAGCTCAGGCACGATGCTCACACTGAGATGGTAATGCCAGGGACACATCAGGTCTGTAGCACACCACGCACTGCTGCAGGCATCTCCAGGCAGAGCCAGGGTGAAGGGGTGGGGGCTGATGCCCCCCTCCCTGCCTGGTCACTCTAACCCACAGCATTGGCCTTGTAGTGCCTTCTCTCCGGGTCATGGCAGAGCGACACCAGCTCTCGGATGGTTGTGTTCACCCTGGAAAAGGACAACAGATTCTCTGGTTTTTACCTGCCGGGACCTGCTGCTGGCTACTCGGAACTCCTCACCTCACCACTGGAGGGGTCCCAACAGGACACAGGGCTGGCCCCACAGCCCACCTTCTCCTTCACCGTGAACTGGCAGCTCCGAGGTAGGCACAGGGGGCCAGCATCCCACAGCAGGGATGCCAGCTGGACACAGGGTGACCTTGTGCCTCACTGCCTGACTCACATCACCTTAAACCCTTCCAGACTCAGGGGCTGCCCGGACAACTGTCTTCCTGGGCCAGTGCTATGTGGACACCAACGGGGAGGAGACCCTGCATGCCCTGTGGCTCCTGCGAGAGGCAAATGACAGTCCTGCAGAGGACTGGAAAGCCACCCGGTGAGTGCTGAGTCCCAGCTACTGCTCTGCCAGATCTCCTGCAACTCAGGCTGGAGAAGGGATAAATCCCACGGGGTGAAGCATGGGAGAACAGTGAGGGTGGAATGGGTTTGTCACCAGTGATATGCAAGGGCCAAGGAGCATCCGTGTGACATGGTCCACCCCTGCATGCCAGATGTGCCTCAAGGTGGGGGATCCCAGGATGAGGTCTGGCCACAGAGGGCCCTCCCCAGGACCTTCTTTCCACACTCCACAGCGGGGAGAGAGGAGGAAAAGATGCCAGCACCTGGCACAGCCTCTGCTACAGGCTGTTGGAACCTGTAGTACCCCAGTCAGCCACACAATGCTCCCCTTGGGTTTCCCCTCCACCCTCCACAGCATACATGACCTCATCTGATTTGGTGTTTTCTGCAGGATTGGCACCAGCATCTTCACACGGATAAAATAACAGCAAGTCGGAAAATCCAGCAGGCTCAGGATGGCAGGGAGTCCCTCGGCAGACTTTGCCTGCACCAACGTGCTGCACTTGAGCAGCTCTCGGCCCAGAGGTTCATGCTTTCTTAGGCAAGTTCACCAGATGCAAAATAAAGGGTTTCTGTGGGGATGTGGGGCTTGGCTCTGTCTTCTGCCTGGCCTCAAACTTGGGTTTGTCTCACCCAGCAGCCACCCTCCCACAGAGAGGTTTCATATTGCACTGGGACTGAAAAAGACAACAAGGCTGAGGGCAGCAGGGTCCCTGGGGATGGGGACTGTCCCAGCTCCCCACCCTGGCAGTGTGCAGCAGTACTGTGCCTGCAAACCTGATGCTGTGTAACATGTCCCTCGGGGTCATTCCCAGATGTCTCTAGAGATGGGGATCAAGCCAGGCTGTAGCCAGGCAGAGGGATAAGGCACAGCCCCAGTGTGCTGCTGCAGCCAATGTTGCAGAGCCTTCCCCATGAGAGCAGAGCAGAGGAAGCTCTCGGATGCCTGAGCGCTCGAGTGGTTGCAAATGACTTTTGCAGAGCCGCCAGCCTCCGGTTCCCAGCCCCAGCGGATGTGCAGCGGTGGCTGGCTGCCAGCTGCCATCCCTTCCCAGGCCTGGGGAAAGCTCCCAAACACCCTGCCCCAAGAGACCCTCGGGTATGGCCATGTCCTCTGATAAATGCATGGAGGTGTGTCTCCAGCCAAGACCCTGATGATGTCCAGGCTAGGGAAAGAGAATAGGGGAAGGGCACATCTGGCACTGGCTGGACTTTCTTAGGCATCATAGCCCGAACTCTCTGCCTTCTGCCTTGGACACTTTGCAAAGTGGTCCTAACACAACCCCTGCGGGTTCAGTAGGCCCAGGGCTGAGGTGTGCAGCTGCAAGAGCTGGAAGGAGGCAGTGGCAACATCATTGTATTTCCAGCTGCTTACAAAACCACTTTGCAGATTTCTGTTCGTTTTTCTGTTTCCACCAATATCCAGCAGCTGGAGCTAGGGGATAAAAATAGGATGCTGACACAGGATTTAGATTTTTCTTGAAGAGGTGGATATATCTTGTTTCTCCTACTGAGTGAATTTTCCATCTCTCTGAGAAACTCTAATTCATTTTTTTTAAAAAAGTGCGAACCAAATTCCTTTAAAGCCATGATCAAGAAGTGTTTTGCATTGGTTACACAGCCCAGGCTGGACTTCCTTGGCAATAGAAAGCAAATTTCATTTCTTGCTTTCATAATTCTCAATATCTCACTATCATGGAAAAGAGAAGATACTCTGATACTCAAGGAGTCACCAAGAAAAAAGATTGTTTCCATCCGGCAACACCCATCTGGGACTTGCCAAGGACTGTCCAGGATATTTTTCCCTGAAAAGCTCATGCTTTCAGTCTGCCAGTGTAATCCCACAATGCTGACACAGGCACTTGTTGGGAAAGGTTCATCTTGGCAGTAACAGAGGGGACAAGGTGGGGACACAAACTGGGACCACAACACTGACTTAAAGCAGAGTCAGTGCGTATGTGTGCATGCAAGCAGCACCAGTGCCCATGCAGACTGTGCTCTGATCCCTGCAGCATGCTAGAAAAAAGAACAGGGATCTGCAGCACAGAGGACAAGGAGGGTGGGAGGCATATCAGGTGGCTACTGCTCCTCTTCTTGATATAATGAAGTCCTCAGCCAAAGGACTCATTTTGAGCACTTTTATCGTTGCTGTCTTTTAACCCAAGGCACGAGCTCCAGGCTGAGCTTCGTTCCTCTTTCCAGCTCAGAGCTGCTTGCTGTGGGACTGGCATGAGAACGCAGAAAGCAATGAAAAATAGCAGACCTGGGTCGTTATGAGCTGAGACCATGGAGCAACCCTCCCCAAACCTCCCAGCTCCTGGCTCCCAGGCTGCTCTCCCAGAGTTATCTCCATTCCTGACATCTGGCCAAGCAAGCCAGACTGCTACAAAGAGCAATACTGACCCCATCATACCCAGGCAAACACCAGCTCACGTGGCTGCTCCCAACTTGGCTGGCAACACCACCATATATTACTTCACATGGCTCATTCGATATCGATTAGAGCTGGGTCGGGAACACTGTGTAACATCTGTGACACTACACACTCTGGCCTTGAACTGCAAAAAATGAAACTAAAGGGGGAACAGGCCATTACACACATTGACCCTGAACTGCCAAAAACGAAAGTAGGGTGGGAACAGGACATTACGTACCTTGGCCTCGAACTACAAAAAAATGAAACTAAAGTGGGGAGGGGCATTGCACACCCTGGCCTCAAACCGCAGAAAATTAAACTAAAGTGTAATGGGGCCCTAGACCTTCCTGATGCCATGCACACCTCCTGGGGGAGGAGTTCCAGTGGTTTCCTGGTGATGCTCAAGTGCTGTCAGTGCTAGCCAGGGTAGAGCTGTGACCCAGCCTTCCTGGAAGCATGCTGCTACCTGTCCTGAGGCAGAGGCTCTGGGCAAGCCTCTCCTTGGCTGTCTCCCCTCCTGACACAATGTTTGTTGTCTCATACGTTGTTTGGTTTTGTTCCCTGGGTGGGATGCAAGTGTGAAGCTTCCTGCACCCACTGCCTTGCTCAGGTGCCACGCCCCCAAATCCTACACTGAGCTCAGAGTGCCTCCAGTGGACCCACTGACCCCAAGCAGACCTAGGGAAAAGCCTGAATTTAGCAACTCCACAGCAGGCAAGGCCCACGCGGTGGCTGTTGCAGCACCCTGGCTCTGCTCCACTTCCTGCGATTGTGCAGCTCCCCATTACGAAAGCAGCGGTGGAGGCTGACACCGGCTCCTCATGCTTCCTCCGGGGGAAGCTGCTCGCTTCCGCAGCGCCGGGGGCTGTCTGTGTGGTGGGTGCTGGGTGCTCACCACATACACTTCTCTCCAAGAGTCCTTTCGCACCTCTGAGGCAGGGTGAGAGCAGAGCAGCAGCCCTGCAAACCCGCAGCGTGCCTCAACCACCCCCTCTGCACAGCTGCAGCCACACAGACTTCCCCTGCATTGATCTAAGAGGGATTGCCCCCCAACATCCCCTAGGTTTCTCCCACAAGGCTACCAGGCCCAGGTGCAGCCCCCAGAATTCACCCAGCATTTCACCAAAGCCACCAGAGAGGACACAGTCACACATCATCAGTATTTATTTAGACTCTATTAATAAGGAAGTTATTCATTATTTTTCTGATCCATTTTGAAGCTATCCCTGCTCATGGCAGGGGGAACTGGACTAGATGACCTTTAGAGGCCCTTTCCAATCAAAACCATTCTATATGATTCTATGGAAAATGTCCTGCAGTAGGACAAGGATATCTCTACAGGTACCACTAAGCTGCACTCTGGCAAAGACACTGCTCACCAGCTCAAAGCGTTTCTCTTCAGCCCAGAACAATTGACTGCATCACCAGCCAGCACAGCAAGGCTTGGGCACACAAGGACACAGCTTTGAAACTGTCCTGTGGCCAGGAAAGCCTTCAGAAGAGCAAGCAGCTCTGCTGCTCTCTGAATATGCTGCCTCAGCAGTCTGGCTCAAGGCATGCCTGCTCCCTGAAGCCCAGAAGCCTCCAGGAGATGAAAGGCTCAGCCCTTACAATAGGCAAACAGCACACATGGCTCAGGAAGGACTTCATATTACCTTCTCTAGTTACGCTTGAAGAGCTGTGGCCATGGCTCAAAAGCTAGCAGGAACAGGCGACATGCTGGGTCTGTCGCAGCAGCAGGCAGGACTACTCCTGTGAGAGCACTGAAGGTCAACCTGCTCCCTGACACCAAGAAATCAGGCAGGACGAAGGAGCAGTGACATGGGACGCATTTTTGGGGCCACAACACAGACTAAGAAGTGCCTGCTCATCTCCAGCTGGGCAGTGAAGGAGTAGGGCAGTAGCCTCCACCACTAACTGTATCCAGTCAGACCAAACACTGGCACCTCAGTCCAACTGCCTCCACCCTCCTTGCCACAGCCCATCCCCACAAGCCACCAGGTGCACTCTGGGCTGCAAACCACATCAGCAGCCATAGCAAAGTTCTCAGAATTTCCTGTCCCATCTCAGATGGAGCCTTATAAAAAAATGTCAGAACGATTCCTCCCTGGTAAACCCTCTGAGCTGCCAGCAATCAGGAGAGTATTCAGAAGAAACTGCTTGGATAGATAATCTGTTCGCGCAGCTCTGCCCCATAGGATGCCCAGTATCATCCAAGGAGCAGGATGCAGCATTGGTCACATCTCGTTGGCATGGTTCTGCTGGATGAGAACTCTGTCAGGGTGTTCCACCCACTCCTGACCCTTGGATTTCCATGGCACCAGCACTGCTGCTGGCAAAGGGTCACTCTGGGGCGGGCCTGCCTCAGAGCCTGCTGCTGCTGGAGGGTCAGAGGATGAGTTGCCGTTGAAAGATCTGGGACTGGAGTTAAGTGGACTCTGCTTTTCTTCCCATGACTGACTGAGGTTGCCTGACAGCAACGGGTCTCCAGGATCAGGGCTGAAGCCCGCCAGCTCAGTGTCATGCTGCACATCAGGTGCTCCCTGGTTCGGAAACTCGCGGATCTGCCTTGACAGCACTGTAAGACAGGTAGAGCCAACCCCGTAATTGCCAGCCTCCCACCCTCCTGTGCTTAGCATGCAGCCACCGCAGAGGCCATGAGGGAGGACAAAGTGTTTAACCAGGACTTCCTCTTCCCAGGGAGGCGGGGAGAGGACGCTGCACAGCTGCCAGGCACAAGTACAGCTTGTGCTCCAAGAAGGACCGGAACTCTCCTGTCCTTGCACCGCCCCTGGCACAGGGCCCTGGCTCCAGGCAGGCCTCTGCAATGGGGCTGAGGAATAGTGCAGAGCTAAGGCGAGGCAGCAAGCCAAACCTAGTGGCCACCTCAGGCAAGGGGATGTTGAGTTGGATGTGCCGCAGAGTTGAGGCTGTCTCTGGGGAAGGTGCTGCGCTGTGAAGGGCAGCACTTCAACCGGAGCCACACCTCAGCCCCAAACTGGGCACCTCAGCTGCAACCTGGGCACTCACCCTTGAGCTCCTGCTGTGGCTCTATGCTCCCAGGTGAGCGGATGCTGGGGGACAGAACGAGGCAGAAGGACAGAACCACAATCTGAAACAGAAAGATCAGTGCAGATCTCAGCAAAGGAGATGGACAGACATCACTACATGCAATAAATGCCTCTCTCCCAAACTTGTGAGGACAGCAAACTCCTCCACAGACACTGGGGCTGAAGCCACTTACCAGGGTGCAGGTTTTTCTTCTGGTAGTTTTGGGGGTGGATTGTCTCACCAAGGCCTGCAATTTCTGCAACTGTCTGAGCAGTGACCTGCAGGAGAGCAGGAAACGAAGGTTAGCACAGCAGCCGAACCTAGAGCTGCACACTTCCCTCCACCTTCTGCAGCGAGGGACAGGCCACAGTCCTGAGAAGAGGAAGAGCATTCCCCACCACATCTCCTGCCAAACCCAACAAGGCAAACTCACATATTTTGCTTCTGCAGCTGCTGCACTTTCTTCTCCAGTTCATGGTTTTCAGCTGTGCATGCTGCCACCCTTCCCAGGAAGAATGAGAGGTGTGGGGGAAAAACAGAGAGACTTTGTTGGTCAACAGTGGAGACTTCACATCACTCATCACCTCTGGATGGCTGGGGCAGACAAAATTGGTCCTGGGGTTCACCTAGTATCACCTGCAGTAAAGCCCAGAGACCGCTACCTCACACCAGATATGGGGAGGTATGAAGCCATGTCAGTCCTGCAAAGAAGCAGTTGACCAACCCCTATGGATGCTCACTCCTAGCAGCACACCAGCCTTGCAGATCTGTGACATCAGGCTGTATTACTAACGACCAGGAAAACCCATTCGACCTAGCAGGTCGGCTATCTGGCTTGAACAGAGCCATCTGGGCCATCTCCAAGTACAAGAGTACCAGGTAGGCTCTACCCTGATGTTCTAAACCCTCTGCTAAGGCCTGGTGCCCTGCAGGGCCAGCCTCACTTTCTGCCCAGGGTGGCATGAGCCCAGCAGCCAAACAGCACAGCAGCTTGTAACAGGTATCCCCTGTTTCCAGACCTGGCAATGTGGTCAGCACAACTAAGGCCATGGAGGAGGGGAGCAGCCATTCTGTGATCCATCACGTCACGTACTCACTCCCTTCCCCTTGTTATCAGGCACTGAAGGTTCTGTGCACTAAGTACCAAAACAAACAGATTTCTTCTCCTTCATGCCAGCCTGAAAGTCCCTGGGCACCAGGCCCCTCCCATACCAGCCTTGAAGGTCACAGGCACACAAGCTCTGTGGTGCTGACAGCCCTATCAGAGAGCAGGGAAGCACAACAGCACAGAGTGCATTGTCTACAAAATCAAGCATTTAGAAAGTCCTAAGGGGCACCTTGGGAGTAGAATATCTCTTGGACAGCTCAAGACCCCTCCGCTCAGGGACACATCTACCAGTGCCTGCTTCCTCCCACGACTAAGAGAGAGCCTTGTATCATTTTTGAATCTATCTTATGATCATTATATTAATACACATAACCATCTATTAAGATCTGATCCAATATACAGAGGGGCTGGGTGACTAGAAATTGTAAGTCAAGATGTATTAGAAAGCAGCTGATTAGAAATTTTAAGTTAAGTTGCACAATAAATCTGTAGACTGTACTACATTGACTCTGCTTGTAGAAAACCTGTGCCATTCTAATCACAAATCCTCTGCTATACTAATCGTAACATGATAGGAAAATGAAGTTCTGACTGAAACTATGATTCAGCGCTGTCATCATTCTGCCAAGGATCCCTGAAATATGTGATCCCTCAGTGCTGGATGACACTGCTGTGTGACCATACCTGTTTTCCAGGCCATCCACATAGATCTTCCTCCGGCGACGACTATCCTGAGCTGCCTGTTTGTTCCGAATCTTACGACGCACTTTCCTCAGAACTCGCTCTTCGGCCTGCAAGGATCATCTCATTAACAGCAATCCCAGGGTTTTGGCAATCCCACTCTCTCAGACTGCGCACACATCTCAGTGTCCAGCCCTGGACACAAGTGCTTGTGTCCTCTGTCCTTCCCACACCACTGAATAAATTGCAAGGCAAACCCTGGCCTGCTGGTGCAGCCAGCAGCTCCCATGTCGTAGCAAAAGTAAGGCATACCTAAGGGAAATGAAAAGCACACAGCTCACAGGCCACTTGGCAAGCAGAAAAAAATAGCTGGAGACACTTGCGGTGTAACTGCTTCCTGAAAACAGCCATGAGTAGGGAGACTGACAGCAGCCAGAAGCTGCTGGAAACATGGATGACGCACTGGACATGAAAGGAGGAAAAGGACACCAAGCCCAGATGAACATCTGGACAACAGTATTCTCATCAGGGCACTGTCCTGCAGTTTCAAACCCCCACAGAATCCGACACATTTGAGTGGCCTAAATCTGTTTGGTTCTAGTGAGGACTCACTTTGGTCAGAGGCAGGCAGGTTGGTAGTGTAACACCTTCTTTCTCCAATAGCTGCTTCTCCTCCTCTGTCAGGACCAGCTCTGGGAAGTCAGACTAGAAAACAGCAAAAATAAGCCCATTGAGAATGAAAAATACAGGGAGTCCACCCCAGGCCAGAGAGGACATGCACCAAACACAAAGAATTGGAATCAGCTCTCCTAAAGCAGTGTCATGCTTTCCCTCACAGGAGCCAAGTCAGAAGAGAAGGAGAGATGTGAGCAGAAGCAAAGGCAGGGGTCCACACGCACGGGATTCAGTACCTGTACAATGGCTCCAGGTACAAGCTGGGGTTCATCTTCCACAGCAACAGCAATGAGGGAACTGGAGCTCTGTTCCAGCGCTTTGCTTGTGCCTTCCAAACCCACCCATGCCCCTGGAGAAGAAAAGATGAGTCAAATACTGGGCCTCAGTGGGGCAGCACCTGACCAGCCAGCTTTGAGTAGCACGAAGCAGCAATTTTACAGCAGCAGAAACCCTTTACTGTTGGCTCTCTCCATTATTGCCTGACACCCATCAAAACAAACCAATATGGGACTGCTTTTCTCTTTTCTGCCTATAGCTAGGGCAGAGAGAGTCCATACACATCACTCACCTAGCTCAATGGTAACATCTCCTTCTGCTATGTCAGATCTCACACTTTCCAGTGCAGGCCAGTCCTGGTGAAGGGAGTAGTTATGATCAACTTGCACAATGTCTCGGCTGGCAAAATTGCTACCAAGGCAATGGGACAGATGCTGATCCTCAGAAATGCTGCTGTCATTGTTGGCAGGCAAATAACTGAGCCTGTCTGGTTCATCTTCTAAAGGGGTCAGCAGTGAGCTGATGAAGTCATCCATCTCCTTGTCCAGGAGCTGCAGAGGAATAGCTTTTACTCAGCAGGGAGACAAACCTCCTAAACCTCAGCTCAGCAGCAATTCCTCACAAAGAGCTCACCTCAGGCACTGGCAGGCCCCAGTCTTCCAGCAGACCATTCTGCTCCCCTGAGATTTCAGGGCAGGGAGCATCATCCTTCAGGAGAAAGTCAAGCAGATCCACCTCTGCCAGGGCATCCAGTTCCTCTGGGCACGACATCTGAGAAGGGAACCCAAAGTGAGTACAGGCACAGCAGGAGACACCAGCCTTGCTTTAAGGTGTCCCTCAGACCCTACAGACAAAGCATCCCCACACAATGTCAACAGCAGGGATGGCCAATTCACAGGTACTTCTCCAGCCAGGCTTTTATAGCACCACTGGTGACAACAATACAGGACTTTCCCCACAAGGTTATTGCAACCCAGCCACAGGAGCCTCGCTCTACCCAGAGCATAAAAGCTGCAGGAAGGAGAGGAAAAGTGAAACAATCCCAGACTTAATGGTGTGGAGAGCATGCAAGGTTCTGCTGTTCCACAGAAGCCTGAAGGTGCCATACCCCCCTTGGTGTGTACCCAGCAGGGAGAGTTTCCTGTCCCAGGAAAATTAAGAACAGTCATTGTTGAGGTTAAAACTAAATGGATTCTGTTAATGATTAAATTATGATCAAATTCTAAGTAATAGATGAACGAAGAGAAATTAAATGGTAATCAAATAGTGATTAAGTGATCATTGAAGGGTAATTAATGAGTGATTTGGCAGACCTAAATGATGACTTAGTAATTCAGATAGCTGTAAAACATCGTACTAAATAAGAGAATTTTGTAATAAATAAACAGATGTATATATATAAATGTCACTAGCACACAATATACCTTTAGGCTGAAAGTAAAACGCTCCTTACCTCAGTGTAGAGATCAGATGCTGGTAAAGCGTCTCTCAGCCCTGAGGAGTGACCTGGAGAGCTGTCTCTGCTGCCAGGGAGGTCAGGCCCGGCAGCCGGGGAGCAGCAGAGCTCAGTGGCTTGAGGTGGCCACAGGTACTTAGAGGGCAAAGTGACAGACTTGCAGCCAAACACCGCCCTGGCACTTTGCACCTATGTGGCTGTGGCAACTTTAGCTTTGTCTGGCCTAAGCTCGGGTGCTGCTGTTATGTCCTGACAAGGCATGGCCCAGGAGCCTCGGTCCCTGAGGAGATGTGGCCTCGCATGGCTCTCAGCAGGATCAGCCCGGCCGGCTTGTGGGCGATGCCTGAGGCACGGCACTGCTCAGGCTGTCAGAGCACAGACATCCATCACACCTCTCCATCAGCACTGCTGAGCTTTCACATCTAGCTGTCAAGTTTCACAGTCTGGGGAATAAAAAAAAAAAAACCGAAAAAATACAATGCCACCTAAACCACCTGAAACCCCCACCTAAAACCAAAGGGCCAGGGCAGGCCCCAGCCAGGGCTGCTGTGCCAGCTGACTGGGAGGAGGGCTGTCAGCAGAAAGTGGAACAGCAAGAGGAAGAGGAGCTGGGCAAACCTGGGCAATGGCACGGCCCATGGCTTCCACAGACTCAGAGGAGTTTCCCTCAGGGAGCGTGGCAGACAGCACGGGAACAGGAGGAGCAGGTGCGGCAGAAGGAAGGGTGACCAGAGCGCAGGGCCGGGGATACCCACCCAAGGAGAACTAAGCAGCCCCTCTCAGCCGCGGACTGGACCACGGATCCCCTAATCCCCAGACCTCCCGGACGCTCAAAGCAGCAGCCCCCAAGCGCCGCTGGTGCCCGGCGCCCTCCCGCCCCTCACCTCAGCCCCGCCGCTCCCAGAGCGCCGCGGTGACGTCACCCCGTCTCCCGGCAGGCCCCGTGCGCACCGCCCC
>JAOTQP010001179.1:9401982-9413661 GCA_026413545.1 Cichladusa arquata
CAGCGCTACGGAGTGTCCCTCATCCAGTGTCACAGGGGTACCACCAGAGTGTTGCCCCGGGGTGTGCATCACCCAGTGCCACCAGGGCACTCATAGAACAGTTTCCCGGGGCGTCTCTTGCCCATACTCCCGGACTGTCCCTAGCGCGGTGACCCGGGGTGTCCCCCGCCCCGTGTCCCACCGGGCGCCAGGGCTGCGGCGATGCCAGCCGGGGGGCCGCCCCCCCGTCCCGCTCGGTGCGAGGGCCGGTGGCGAGCCAGTCCCTAAAAGGTGCTGGCGGGCGGCGGGGGAGGTACCGGGGCAGCCCCCGCCCGGCACGGCCCCTCCCCAGCTTTTAGGCAGCTCGGCGGGGCGGGGAACGCAGTGCCGGTGCTCCCTCCGCTCCCGGTGCTCCCGCTGCTCCCGGTGCTCCGCGTCCCTCTGCCGCTTCGCGCCTCGCCGCCGACACCCCGCCACCATGGAGGCCATCAAGAAGAAGATGCAGATGCTGAAGTTGGACAAGGAGAATGCCATCGACCGCGCCGAGCAAGCGGAGGCTGACAAGAAGCAGGCAGAGGATCGCTGCAAGCAGGTGGGTGTCCCACGGGCTTCCCTGGCATTACCTGGGTACCCTCCGCTCTAGGGGTGTCCAGCCCCAGGACCCTGTTCTGCTGGGAGTCCAGCCTAGGGACCCTCCACCCTAGGGCTGTCCAGTCCTGCAAACCCTGTCCCACTGGGTGCCCAGCCTTGGGGATTCCACCCCACTGATTGCCCAGCCTGGGGACACTTCACTCTCTAGGATCACACAATCCCCATATTGATCTCCCCACACTGTTTGTCCAGCCCCTGTCCCCGGAGTCCCCTGTCCTACGCATGCCTGGCCCAAGGACCTTGCCCCACTGGGTGTCCCGCTTGTGGATGACAGTTTGACAGCCCTTGAGACTTTACCTCTCTGGGACCGTATCCCCAGGGACATCACCCCATATGGATCTGTCCCCAGGAACCAACACTTCAGTCTCTTTTCCTTGACCCCTTATGCTGGTACACCCAAACATGTCTGATCTCAGTGGGACACCCCAGTTCCACCTCCCTGACCCTGTGCCAGGGAGAACCCTGGGGACTGCGTACTCCCACTGCAGCCACAAAGACAAGGGAACACAGATTGGCATCCCTCGGAGCTGTATCCCCAAGTCAGAAGCTCTCCGGTCCCCTGTACAGGGAAGGAGACCACCACCCTCTTACCTCCACCAGGCTCAGGGATGATGGGGGTCCGGGGGCTGCTCTACACCAAGAGCACCCCAAGGACCCATAGACTCAAAGTTGTCAGAGGACATGTCCATGTTTTCCTGCTATGCTCGCCACAGGCTGGGTGTCCCCAGGAGAATGGGAGGACAGATGCCCTTCCAGCCTTGCTGACACCACCATCTCTCCTGACCCCCACCCTTTGTGCTTTCCCCAGCTGGAGGAGGAACAGCAGGGCCTGCAGAAGAAGCTGAAGGGCACTGAGGATGAGGTAGAGAAGTACTCCGAGTCCGTCAAGGAGGCCCAGGAGAAGCTGGAGCAGGCAGAGAAGAAAGCTACAGATGTAAGTAGGCATGCCAGCAGCTCCTCCCCTGCACAGGCTGTGGACCTCAGGGGGGGCTAAAGGAAGAGGGGGCCCTTATATGGAAAGCGTCTGAGGGGAAGACTGTCAGGATCCCATTCCTTCGATGTTGACACTGAACTGGGCTGATGGGTCCTGTGTGGGATGTGGGGGCCAGGCCAGCTGTGATGGGTGGTGTTGGTTGCTGGTCCTGTCCTGAGCTTTGTGGGTAGCCTCCAGCCTGGCTCCCCAAAGCTTACAGGGACAAGTGTCCCAAGATGTGTCACAAGTCCCCAGACACGCACCTCATCAATGCTTGTAGGAAAAACTGTGGTGCTTGCTAAACTGTGGCACAGCAGAGAAATGGAAAAATCTCTTACTGTGGTTAGCTGCTAAATGCTGGCTGCAAGGAAGAATGCTTGGGGTGTGTGGAAGGGGATTTGGGTGGATTTGGGGTCCAGTGTGCTGCTTCGTACCCTGAGAAGGCAAGGCCAGGAAGAGTTTTATTTAGTGCCATGACTGATGTTCCTCCTGGGAAATAGATCCCGCTGGGGTGATGTTAGGAAGGTGTTGAAATTGGCTTGTGCCTGGCCAGGATGAAGGGTGGAACAGCTGTGTGCGGCCACGGGGCCGCTTGGGAATTGGGTATAACGACCTGTGGTGCCACACAGGGTATTTGACACCCTATAAATAAATCCTCCTTTTGATAGCCAGCCCCTCTTTGATGAAAACCAACCCTGGAAACTGGAGGAGAAGCTAAAGGAGAGCCGTCTGGAGCACAGCCAGCAGGGCATGGCCAGGCTTTTCAGGATTGAGAACAAAAAATTCAATCCCAGCTGGTTTACAGAGCTAAATGGGGGAGATGCGTCAAATCTCTGAGGCCGCCGCCAAGGACAGGGGTGAGCGGACAAGGACGAGCGATGGCAACACGAGTCCTGTGGCAGCCCAGAGCACCTGGGCAGCAGCCAAGGGTCTCCTCAGACCTCTTTGCTGATCCTACAGATGACTCTCCTTTAAAACATTGAGAATCCTCTGGAAGGGCACATCCAACCTGGCATGGGGCAGGAATGTCAAGCTGGGCAAGGTGGCTGCTGTGTGCAGTGGGGTTCACACTGATCTAATTGGTTCTGTGCTGATATGAGACAGGGCAAACTCTGTGGCTGAGAGTGGATGTGATGTTCACAGTGCAGGGCTCAGAGGAAGGGGCAAACAGTGGTACCGGGCAGATGTCAGCTGTGGGGTGTGGAGTAGTTTGCTGCTGCCAGTGGGCTGTGCAATGCCATCCTGGGCAGAGAGGGTGTTTCCCTGCTCTTGGTCCACAGCAGTTTGGCAAATCTGTGGGCTTCAGCAAGGAAAGTCCCATTCCAGAGGATACACCAGAAGAGAGCCACGGGGGAAGGGCCAGAACAGGAGCCATGGTGAAGGAGCAGTGTCAGGCTGGAGGTTGGCTGCAGCAGGGCTAGGGCTCCGTCACCAGCACAGCCCTCCCAGGTCCATGCCAAAGCCTGGACAGGCTGCACCATGTGTGGGGCTCTGGAGTCACCCCTTAACACAAGGGACCTGGACGTGCTGACAGCTCTAAGTGTCAGTGCTGGTGTCACCTCCTCCCTGGTGCGAGGTGCAGCACAGCTCCTGCTTCCAGCAGAGGAAGCACTGGGTGGACCCCCAGAGAACATCCACCCCAGGCACCCCCTGTCCTCCCTGGCTGCCAGGACAGTGGGTGCCTGTGAGCACAGAGTGTCCCAATTCCTCAGATGGCTCGGGCTCATACCAGTGATCCAGGCAGCCTCCTGCTCTCGGCAAAAATGCCAATGCCTTAAAAGAATAAACACCCACCTCGGTATGGCCCTGCCCTGCTGCTGGCACTGGATGGTGGACACGAAGGCCATGGGGACTGCACTAAACAGTGCAAATACTTGGCCCCAGGCACTTGGAGAGGTATCAGATAGTGCAAGAAGCAGAGAATGCCTGACTCTTGATCAGGCAACTTCACAGAGCTTCCCAGCAACTCTGCGACCCCACTGTGGTCCTAGAACCTCTTGTCCCCAGGAGGGACAGCCCATGGTGCCCAGGTCAGGATGGGCAAGGGCTGCTGGAAATGGTGCAGCGGGGACAGCAGGTTTAGGCCAGAAGAGCCCTCTCCATTGCCCTGCATCCCCAGCATTGGCCTGTCTCCAGCCACCCCGGAGGGGCCTTAGGGAAACTCTGCCGCTCCCAGGCCATGATCCCAAAAGCTTCACTAGTGTTCCCGCCCCAGCTGCTTTCCACAGCCAAGACTTTGCTCTTATTTGGTGATTCCCTGAGCTGGTGGGAGGGAACTGGACTCTGCTGGGAAGTGACTGCATCTCAGGGTGGGGCCACAGCAGGAGGCATCTAGCCTGACTATTGGGGGATCAGGGTAGCTGCCTCCCAACCTGGTCCCCTTCTGACTGCAGCTGGCTCATCCCTGCCCCACTGCTGCCAGGAACCCTTGTTTCTGTTCTGGGCCCCCATGTCCTGGCTTGTGCATTATTGACATCCAGGCCTCAGAGTGGGAAGGGGCAGTACCAGCTGGGCTCAAGGCCAAGCCCAAGGCTGTGTGCTCCCAGGAGACCCACAGTACCGCCTCTTCCTGTGCTTCTTGGCAAGGGGACATGGATCTGCAGGGTGCAGATAGCAGTGTGGCTGAGTCACCCCCAGGACCCCTGGCCCTGGAACTGATGCCAGCTGGTGAGGTCAGCCTGGGAAATGGCATTCCTGGAGGCAGGTATGAAGTGCAGCCAGGGAGCTGTCAGTACATCTTAAGGGAGGATTGAGTGCCAGCAGCTTCAACTTCTTCTGATGGATCAAGACATGTGCCCCAGCCAGGATGGAGAGCCAGGAGCTGGAGGTTTGACCTCCCCCATAGGGCACAGTCCCCAGGGCAGGAGGTGCCAGGGTCTTCATGGGCCTCATGAGTCTCTGTGGGGTTGCAGGACAGGTCCTCACACTGGGGAGCAGATACCAAGGGACTGAATGTGATGGATGCTGGGTACCTGGCTGCAGCTTAGGTACCCCCGGAGGATGCCCAGGAACAGGATCTGCTCATGCCTCTTACTGACTTCCATAAGGAAAAAGTCCACAACCCTCTTTAGCTCTGCAGCAACGGCTGGTGAGGACACTTGGAGAGCACGCACGGGTACATTGCTCCTGTGGCCATGGGGGCTCACACAGGACAGGCTCCAGCACTCACAGACTCTCTGGACTGCTGGAAATGTCTGTTTCCCTGGCGTCCTCTCCATTGCTCTGGGCGATTTCAGTATGACTGTGCACCTCTGCCTGGGGAGCAGCATGCCTCCCGGCCACGGAGAGAAGTGTGTGCCCTGCCTTGGGGCCACTGTGTGCCCTGTTTTGGTGCCATGTACCCTTTCAGTGGGGACCATGCATCTGCCTGGGACCATGCATGCTGACCCGGGGTGGGGGGACAGTGTGCCCTGCCCAGAAGCCACTGGGCATCATGCCTTGGCGGGGATGTAGAGATAGTGATCAAATCCTGGAGAGGACAACGCACCCTGCCTGGTGGCACCCTCTGTCCTGTTTGGGATGAGGGGAACTGTGCATCCCTCCCGGCGTGGGAACTCTCTCCTGCCGTGGGCGAGCACCGCACGCCCAGCCAGGGGGAGCGGCGGAGCAGGTCGGTCGGAGGCAGCAGTAGCAGGAGCAGGAGGAGGAGGAGGAGGAGGAGGAGCAGGAAGGGATGGAGGCAGGGCGGGCGGCGGGAGCGGCCGCTGCCTGAGCGCTTCCTGCCCGAGCCGGGCGGATCCCACAAAGGGCTCGGCGGTGTGGCCTCCCCGCCGGCAGCCCCCGCCATGGCCAGCGCCAGCTCCATCGATGCCGTCAAGAAGAAGATCCAAAGCCTGCAGCAGGTGGCCGACGAGGCGGAGGAGCGCGCCGAGCACCTGCAGCGGGAGGCCGATGCCGAGCGGCAGGCCCGGGAGCGGGTAAGGGCCGCTGGGATGGGAAGAGGAGGGCGGGGGGCACCCCGGCAGCTCCTCGGGATGCCCCGCCAGCTCTGGCCCCGCTGCCGGCATCCCCTCCGGCGGGCCGGCCCCGGCCCCTCGGAGCCCCGGTAGCCGGGCAGGCTGGCCCGGGGCGCAGGAGTCCCCGGGGAGCCGCCACCCAGCTGGCGAGAGCCCCGGGCAGGGAGCTCGGGGCAGTCCCTGCCTGCGGGCAGCCCCCGCCAGCCGCCTCCCTCCTCCGCCGGTCTGGCGAGAGGAGATGCTGCGCGCAGCGCGGCTCCCCAGGGCTTCCCGGCCGGCCGGGGCTGGGAGCGGGCAGCGGGCAGCGGCCAGCCCTGCCTAGGGATCGGCTGCCTCCTGGGAAGGGATCCCTTCGCTCGGTGCTGGCGTGCACAGCTCAGAATCCCACGCCCAGGCTCTTGTCTGGCTTCCAGCGGACTCTGCCGTTCGGGCCGCAGAGCTTTTAGCTCTGTCCCTTCGTGAGGAAGAGCCATCCCTTCACACTGCCTCAGGCCAAAATTGCCATTTTGGCAGCGGGGTGGCATGCCCAAGCTGCAGCTTTTTCCTGGTTTGTCTTTTTAGTTGTTGGAGCTTTCTGTTTTCTTCTTTTCTTTCTGTTTCCTATGCCCACTCATTCAACATTCTCACCATATCAGAAGCGGCAGAGCTGGGTGCGGTACCCGGGCTGTTGTCACTCGGGCTGTGTGCGGAGGAAATGGCCCCTTCCTGCAGCCTCAGATCGGGTTCCCCGGTCACTGGGAGCTGCCGGGAGAGCTCATGTTCCCAAGTGTCCATCCGGACATCTCTGACCGACTTTGGGGGTGATTCTCTGGGGGGAAAAAAAAAAAATCTATCGATCCAGTGAGGCTGATGCTGCAGGCAGAGCGTTGCCCTGTGGGCGCCAGCTCCAGTTCCCCATTGGGTGGTTTGGCAAGGGACAAGGTGTCTGTGAAAAGGGTGATCCTGGGGCGGAGGTGGCTGTGGGGCTGGCAGCTATGGGGCTGGCAGCCATCTCTAAGAGGCGCCAGCTCCACCCTGCCAACTCCCCACAGGGCATTGCCGGTGCTCAGTAGGGCCGTGCAGGGTGACAGCCCCTCGCTGCTCCCATGGTCCCCGTGCTTGGCTAGCTATCCCTGGGGCATTCCTAGTGCTGGAGCTCGAGGCTGGATATGTCCAGGCATTGCAGCCAGCCAGTCCTGCTGCAGCCTGTGAATAAGCAGGGGCCACTATCTCCTGGGTTGGTGCATGGAGCTGCTCCCCACGGTGAGGTCTTATTGCCACCCATCCGTTGATACTTGGGGGGTTGTCTTCCTTGCACCCCCCCTAGTGGGAAGCGGGGCTGAGAGCTGCTGAGGCAGCATTTCCTGACTGTGGCTATGGAGCAGGAGGCCTTTACCAAATGGAAAAGAGTGCAAGGCCAGGCGTCAACAGGCTGGCAGAGGGCCAGGGCCACTGCTCCTGGCCAGCCCCAGCTCCCAGCCCTGTGCGTGGGGAGCCTGGGAAAGGGAGGGCTCTGGTCCTGCCAGCCTTATCTTGGCGAGGCGCCAGCCTGCCGAGGGCGACTCGCTCCACTGCCCCCGGCACAGTGGTGTACATCAGCTGGGGGGGCTCTGTGCTTGGCTTCAGGCTGTCCTGCTGCACAGGGCCCTGGGGGCTCCTGCAGGAGAAGCTCCAGGCTCACTCCACCGCCTCTGTAAACAGGAAATCCACAAGCAGCTCCGATCTCCTTTTCGGGAGCGAAGCCGCACAGGGCATTCCTCCCCCTTTACTCACTGCTCTGCAAACCCCAAATACCATCCCCGTGACGGCATGGCTGCTATGGCCAGCCTGCCCCAGCAAACGTGTCCTGTCCCCCTCCAGGGTGGGAACTGGAGGTGTGAGGACATGGTGGGGCTGCATATGCCAAGCTGGCGCTGCAATGCTGGGAGAAGCCAGCATCAAAGAGCCACTAGAGATGGAGATAACCCTACAGAGAGGCAAGGGAGTGCATGGTCAGGCATGCCATTCCAGTGAACATGGCCTTGTTGCACAGTGCCAACAGGAATTCTGGGTGGTAAATAGGAGTAATCATTGAAAATGCTTTTTCCAATATCTGTATTTGACATGGGGTGACTGACGGATTTCTCTTCCCCTAGGCTGAGGCTGAAGTGGCTTCCCTCAACCGCCGTATCCAGCTGGTAGAGGAGGAGCTGGACCGCGCCCAGGAGCGTCTGGCCACTGCCCTGCAGAAGCTGGAGGAAGCTGAGAAGGCGGCTGATGAGAGCGAGAGGTGGGATGGAAAGGGACAGTGGGAGCGGTATCAGGTCACCGCTGACTGCAGACAGCCCCCTTAGTTTTGCAGTGGGGTCCCTCTGAGATGACCTTATTGGGGTTTCTGTTGGTCTTCCTGCAGACTTCAAAGGGAGACCAAAGCCACAATGCAAAGAAGTCCCCCAGATACAGACACTCTTATCCAGAGCACACATAAAATCCTGAAAAATGTTATCTGATATTTATAAAAGCAGCAGACTGTAACCAAAGCCAGAGGAAGATATCAGTATGTTTTATTCCCCAGAGCAGCTTTCTGTGCTAAAGGACACAATAACAGCCCAAGAAGCAACCTATGTGCTGGTAACTAAGATCAAATCTGAGGGCAAGACAGCCTCATTCAAGGAGAGTTCTATAGGGTGTCTGTTGCCCCATCCTCTTGGCAAGGAGGTTTCCTAGACTGGAGCTGTGCAGGCAAGGGAACTCAGGTTGTATGGGAGTGCCCACATATGTCACAGCATTCCTGGCAGTTAGGTGAGGAACCTTTCCTCCACTGACAAAGATCAGTTTGAGGAACAGCATCTGAGTGAGAGGAGAAGAGACTGCGGGAGTCTCTTCTGTGGGAGTTTGGTAATCCTGTTTGTGAGCATCACCGCAAATGAGAAAGGCTTTGCCACAGATGTTTTCCAGCATTTCCTAACGGCTGCCAGTCTGTCAGGCTGTGGAGGTTGTGGCTGGCTCATCTTGGACTGCACACCTTTTCCCCCACAAATATAGGTTCAGGACCTGTCTCTGCGGGGCACCATAGCCATACCTCATTCTGGAACATAGCTCTGGGGCCAGTTCCACTTTAATTCTGCACAGGAGCATTTTTTGGGTACTGGTGGTGTGATCCTACTGTGTGCCATCCTCCCCAATGTCCCGTGTCTCTGAAGCTAGAGAGTGGTATGGTTAGGGTACAGGATGTGCAGATGACACCTTGACCTACAGCAGTAACATCTCCCGGCATGGTCTTTTCTCAGAGGCATGAAGGTCATCGAAAACAGGGCCATGAAAGATGAAGAGAAGATGGAACTCCAGGAAATGCAGCTGAAGGAGGCAAAGCACATAGCAGAGGAGGCTGACCGCAAATATGAGGAGGTGTGTGCCCCATTCCCGAGTCCTGACACCCTGGCAGCACCCAGAGCCATCTCCTCACAGCCCTGTGCCCCCAGCTGGGGCAAGCACAGGGCTAACATGGTCACTTACTGCCAAAACAGGTTGCCCGCAAGCTGGTCGTCCTTGAGGGAGAGCTGGAGCGCTCAGAGGAGAGGGCAGAGGTGGCAGAGAGGTGAGCAGGGCTCCTGGTGGCCAGCGTGCAGGGATCCCACACAGCCCTTGTCCCAAATCCCTGGCAGACATGGGGATGGGGATTTCTGTCCGTGGAAGCAGGAGGGTCTGTCACTGGGGTGGTCTTTGGGATCACAGGCTGGGGGTAGGGGTGTGCCAACCCACCGTCATCAAATCCTTGACCCTGTTCTCTGCTGTCCCCCTCCCGGGGTGCCCATCTTCCACCCCAGCCGAGTGAGACAGTTGGAAGAAGAGCTGCGGACCATGGACCAGTCTCTCAAATCCCTCATTGCCTCAGAGGAAGAGGTACTGGGGCAGGGGCGTGGGGCGATGTGCAGCAGCCCCCTCTCTGTTTCTGTCTCTCAAACCATGCGAGCCACCTCTCTCCTTTCTGCACCACTGCCTCCACCATCGGCTCCCCTCGCCTCCCTCTCCAGCAGGTGCAGGCTGGGCACGCTCCTCCATCCCTCCATCCTGCTTCTCTTGGCGGGGCCAGCGAGAGCTTGGCTGGTGGTGATGCATGAGGTATCCGTGCAAGGAAGCACAAGGAACGGATGAACAGATGCGTCCCGGCAGCTCCTACTCTCAGTGGCTCTGCTCCTGGTCCACCTGCACTGAGTTTTGTCCTCTCTCAACTTGTTTTCTCTCTTTCTTTCCTGCTTCCCCATGCCTGTTCTTTCTGCTCCTGCCTCTCTCCTGCCCTCTGGCCCCACTCCCCCCCTCCTGCCGGCCCTGCTTGGGATGTAGTAAATGTGGTGACCTAGAGGAGGAGCTGAAAATTGTCACCAACAACTTGAAGTCCCTGGAGGCCCAGGCTGACAAGGTAGGACCCAGTGAGGCTGCTGGGGCTGGGAAGATTGCATGCGGTCTGGGAATGCTGCGGTCTCCTGCTGGGGTAAAGGACAGCTGGAGGCATGCCTTGGGACTCACAGGTGCTTGTCTCTGTCTCTGCAGTATTCCACCAAGGAGGATAAGTACGAGGAGGAAATCAAGCTTCTAGGGGAAAAGCTGAAGGAGGTAAGGGGTGTAGGGCCACCACTGAATCAGTGCAGGAATAAGCTTGCCATCCTGAATGAGTTTTGATCCCATGAGGCCTGTGTCCTCTCTCGGTTTCCTAAATTGCAGCCCTGTATCATAGCAGGTACCTGGGTCTGGGATGACCTTCATTAGTCTGTTCTGATTTAGGGTGTGAGCTCCATGGAGCCCCACTTCTTGTCCCTTGCCTTTCCCACAGGAGGGCTTCTGGAGAAGGGTACCAGATATGCAAATAGGGCAGATTTGGAGTGCAGTGCAGCCTGCACCACCCATTGTGTCCTGCAGCTCACCCTTTCCTCACTCTGCTTCCCACAGGCTGAGACCCGGGCGGAGTTTGCAGAGAGATCTGTGGCGAAGCTGGAGAAAACCATTGATGACCTAGAAGGTAAAATGTCCCTACCAGCCCCATATCCCTCTTTCCTGGGGCAGCACTGGACACAACATGCCCCTGGTGGGGCTGGACAGTGCTTGGCTAGAGGGAGGGGATGGGCAAGAGTTCTGGGAGCAGAGAGGCTGGATGCTGCGGCATCTGGTGCAGGAGCACAGAGTTCCTGGGGTCTGGGCCCTGCCCTCGGGTGGGGAATAGGGTCACATTCATGCTGCCTGTGCCTGCACACCCTTGCTGCCCTCAGCCCGCTGCTCACAGCCACTCTCTCTCTCCACTTGTGTCCTCCACTCTATTCCACCATCTGCTGCCTGTCTGCTCCCACCTGCAGATGAAGTGTATGCGCAGAAGATGAAGTACAAAGCCATCAGCGAGGAGCTGGACAATGCACTTAACGACATCACCTCCCTCTAAGCCCCATGCTGGGCACCAGCACTGCACCCGCTCCCTGCCTGTCTCTCCTCTCCCCAGCTCGGTTGTTTGCCTGCCTGGCCATCCCACCTCTCTCCCTACCCTCTCTGTCCTCCTCTGTCCCACCTAGCCTGTGCCTGTCCATCAGCTCCTTTGGGAGCTGACCTGGGGTGTTCCCGCTGTACCCCTCTTTGGGGAGACAAGATGTAGGTGCTTAGAGCTGTTTGTTCAGGGCAGGGGAGCAGCCCCACATACTGACTGGACAGTGTAGTTGTAGGCCCATGCCACAGCATTGCCCTGGGGATCAGGACTGTGCCTAGAAGCCCTTTGTTCTAGCAGCTCCCTCCTTGGCTCCCCAGTAGCAGAAGCACTGGGGACCCTGCAGCTCCGGGGCAGGGGGGCCATTTCCCCTCCATATAATTCCAGCAAAGTGCCCTGGTGCTGCTTGCTGGCCCCAGCATGGGGATGACCTGCATTGGGGAAGCGGCACCTCCACTGCCAAAGCTCAGGCCTGGGGGATAGAGGGTTGGATCCAACTGTGCAGACACCTTGTTCCCCAGCAGGACGGTAACCCCTACTCCTCCCTCACCCTTCTGTCCTTTGCACATTGCTCTTCAGTTTGCATCTCATGACTTTTCTTTTGTGTTCTGTCCCTCTGGGTTAATGAGTTGATATCAATAAAATTTTAACATTGGTTTCTCCTTTGTTTTCTTCATGCCACTCTATCCCTCATC